>JAQPZY010001696.1:6015000-6357500 GCA_029931535.1 Margaritifera margaritifera | reverse complement strand
AAGGAAAATGTAGGATGGGTTCAAGTAAAATTTATGTTCAATTACACCAGTAATAAACTTGGTTTAAAATATATTAAAGTTTTCCAAAATCAATCGGTTATTCCTTTGCACACATTTTAGATTACATTCGAATACTATTTGTTCTTATGTCTGTTCTTAAGCTCAGAAATATACCCACAAAACTGGACATTGTTAATACTTACAATTATATTCTAAGTAACAAAATTTATAAAATAAACGAAATGGACAAAAGTGGATGTAGCCATTGCAATCTCTCTCTCTCTCTCTCTCTCTCGTTAATTGCTTATTTACTTAACTAAATGCCTATATATTTATTTTCTTTTCCTTTTAAATGTTTCGTGTCTTTTAATATACGAAAGTTTTTACTTTTTTTATCAGATGTACTGGAATTTTTTTTTAAATGAATGCCATCCTTGGATCACGTTTGTGTGTTTTTTGAAAGGACCTATTTGAGTTAGACAACTAGTGTCCAGTCCCATATTGTTTAGTAAATTCACAATAAAATATGTTTAATACAAAGAAAAACAATACACAACAAATTGCTTACGCAAACCTTTCATATAAAATTTCATGGTCAAATCCAATCTTTGCATTCAAGATCTTTTATTACTCTCATGTGCCATGAATCAGCAAACAAAAAGAATCAATACGGATTCAGTTATCTTGTTTCAAAGCTGAATGCGAATCTTTATTCACGTAAAGTTCAAAATTTAACAGAAGTTTTCATTGTCTTCTATCCTGCAACATATGGGCAGTGGCGGCCCGAGGGTCTGCGGCGCCCGGTGGCAATGTTCTTTAGTGGTACACCAAGCAACCATATTTGTACGGATAGAGATAAAAATAAAAAAACAGACTAAGTTTACGCCTCTAGTTTTTCCCTGAAAAGTAAATACATTTAACTCTTTCATCAAAGGAAACTTTAATATTTTGTGAGAATAATTTATGTTTGCCCTCATCGCCGCTACCCAATCTTTTATGGAAACTTTGATCATAACTTCCAGTCAGTCGTAGGAAAATTTAATTCTATTGTAGATTTAACACCACCTAAAACTTATGCACTTATTTGTACATTACTTAAAAAAAAAACAATCATACCGAAAGAAGTCCCTACTCTTAGAAAAAGTCATACCGAAAGAAGTCCCTACTCTTAAAAACACCCAAATCTTTTACAGCTGGTTTGATTTTGTCTTCCTTTTTTGCGTAGTCCATCAACTCTTAAAGAAATTAAATCTTCTGATTTACTGCAGGTTCACAAAATCTTCTAATTTACTGCAGGTTCACAAAAAAAAACAAAACAACGCGTATACATTATTTCTTGCATGATTTTAAAGGTCGAGATTCAAAACCGGCCGGTCAGTCGGAATCTACAAAAAGTCCCAGCCTACTACTATCGAGATGACTTCGACAAGGCTGTAGCTCATTAAACGATCACCTATTCAGAAATCAATTGTTCGTGCGGTGAACCAGAAACCGTAAAACATTTTCATTTAAAATGAACCAAATATATTGTTAACAGAAACCATACAATACATACATTGTCCCAAAATATAGACATATCTTTGTTACTATTGGGTAACCCCTTGCATTAGCTTGAGGCAAACGAGGAGATATTCAGCACCATCCAAAATGTCCAAAGAGAAACCAAGAGATTTGTTTGGTATTCTTTCTATGTATTCACACTTTCTAGGTATGACGCACCCTCCTCCCTGATCAGCACCAACATTCTTCGTATCTTGTCTATACGTATGTAACGAACTTGTTTCTGCAATCAGTACTCGTTAATTAGTATCTGATACTATTACAATACTGTATGCACAATTTTCTTTTAATATTTTGCATTTATCTGTTTATTGTCTTTCATTCCTCATATCGGTCAGATCATCTAAGTAAAGATTATTGATGTGATCGTTTATGTGTTTTCTAAAATGATGTTTGAAATCAACACTATTTAAACCAAAAGCAGTCTGTCGTCAGAAAAGGGTAGGTAGCATACGTTATTTATGGACTGATTGGTCGAATAAGTGGAAATAAGCTATCTAACCTTTTCAAAGAAGGTGTGAATAACAAAACACTTGTTGGTCAGTCTCTCGATGTAGCGAATAGCAGGCTAATTAGTCTCCCTCTACAGCCAATCAACAGCGGCAGGTGGTCTTGCTTTCCTCGTCCACAGCTAATTTAGACGGCAGATTAAGACAACCGGCTCCCTTTCACAATAATACCTCGACCTTAAGCTGCTTTCCTTTCTGATCACGCTCATATTCACGTGTTTCGTCATTGTATTTAGTAACTTAAAAACAAAATGCATGTCCACTAATTAATTTGACTTTTTAGGAAAAACTTTCAATGGAAATATAGTATGGCAATTAGTAAACGCAACTTTATGGTTAATCAACATATGCATGTATATTCTGGTTCCGAAGATACAACTCGCAAACTTTTTTCATAAAAGTGCGAATAATTATAATTTTAAAGTGTGGTTGTGTCTATTCAATTTCTACGGATATGATAATTTTCACTTGGAGAATAGGTGAATTAATATTTATATGGAATACAATTTTGAAAACTTGGTGCTTAATCTGACCAACTTCATATCCTTACAGGTCGGCACTTGAAGCAAATGTATTAACATTAAACTGGCATACTTTTGGTCTTCGTTGTACATAAATATGGCAGAAGCAAGCCTCGATAAAATACTAGAATTACACTATTATGCCATCCATTTCTAATTATTATTATCGTATTCTCAGGTCATCGAAAAGAAACGACTGGCGAAGCTTCTCCATGCGGACCCCGTACTCGCAGCCGAAATGTGCCAGCTTCGACGTAAACAAGCCTCTACAAATGCTAGGAGCAAAAACTGGGCAGTTCACACTCCTGCAGCAGCGCCGCGGGAAAGTAGTAGTAATTTGTAGTTGTGAGAAATCGGGCGTTACGTCTCCTTCCCTGAAGCCCTACGAAATTTTCACGTACAAACTGGAACAAGACGGGTCATTGTCCAAGACTGCGGAATCTTCCTCTATCGTGTAGAGTGGAAATGGCAATATATTATAATACTAAGAGCCAAAGATATTAATTTGTTATAAATTGTCAATCTTGTGCTTAAAACTTTGAATATTGTATAATTATATATGAATTTTGCATGATATATATATGTGTGTGTGTGTGTGTGTGTGTGTGTGTTTGTGTGTGTGTGTGTGTGTCTTTGTGTGTGTGTGTGTGTGTGTGTGTGTGTGTGTGTGTGACATGTTCTGGAAAGTTAATGACCTCATAGATATGATCACCTTTTTTATCATGTGTAATTTAAGTTACATAGATATTATTTGGGATTTCTTCCTTCCTTTTTGGTATATCGCTATTATAGAATAAGAATTATACACAGCAATTATGATTTAATTAAAACCACGTGTTGTTTCAAAGTCTATTAAGCACCTCTCGAGAAGGCATCTGACTGAATTTGTCTGTCCACTTTTTTGAGTAACAGAATGTGCTACGGATCGTCAAACTCGTAACAGCCCCAAACGATATGATTCCTTCTCTAAAAAGTACATGGTTTTCCAAGATTAACTTTTTTATGCTTCGATTAATGTGTTATGGGGAATTTTTGGTAGCGGGATCAGTAACAACCAATCAATGATTTCATCATGGGCGTCATGACTTGTGACTCCATTATAGTCCAGTGTTCACAAATACAGCTTCTCTTTTTCCGTGATATGTTGGTTAATATACCCAATGTTGTAGCTTTAAAAGGCATGACGTTCGAAAAACGGGGTTTTAGAAAGCTGAATCATATTCAGACCAGTTCGCTGATATTATATTGGCATAAATTCCTTTCTACAGAAGTGTATAATTGTGGTCCTTTTAGGTCTTTTGGCTGCACCTGAAATTAATATTTGCACGTTTTCTGTCCATTTATATGTGTTTATATTGTAAAACCTTGATTCAGGATTTACGCTTAAGTAATTGTGCGAGGACTTTATTTTCTTTTACTACTGGAAACAGACTAGAAATGTAGTTATTCACTGTCTCCTCCAATGTTCGTTTTTGTTTTAGTTCCTGTAGTTACCATATTTGCACATTTGTACGTCGTACCCAATATTTCTCAGAGAGTGTCAACACATCCAGGCTAAACATGACCTCAAATTACGGTAACATTTATTAAAGAACGTACAAAATAATATTATAAAGCGACCGTAACAGTGTAAATTTACAACTATGTTATTTCGTTGGAAATATAACCTTTCCAAGAGAGTTGAACCGGGCCTTTATCCAATGAAGTAAAACGCGAACAATTTTGCTGTCAATAATCCCGCCGAGTATATTACGATCGTAACCCAAGATTCCATGGAGAACACAAGCTCATACGAAAATACGTTAAATAAGATTGATCAAGACTTCACTTTTCTCGTACAATCATAAATTATACTAGTTCTACGATATGTTTCAACCAGGTTTTGTTGATTTCTTCACCATTTTATTTCCCTGTAAAACAACAACAACAACAACAACAACAACAACAAATCTACGGATCCAGTACATATGAAAGCCTAATTATACCATATTGAATCGAAAGGGATTTTTCTTAAAGAAAATATAAAATAAATAAAGTTCTCATGGAAAATGAACCTAACTGGTGTTAATATTGCTACGACTACTCGTCGATAAATTACGAAATTATTTATTTGTTATGAATTGTTGTATTTATGAATAAACGTTTTGTTTTTCTTCAAGTATTTGCTTGTGTCGTCATTATTTTCAGAAGCATATTCCCATAAAATGTTATTGACTTTACATTTACGCTATTTCGTAACCGAGAAAAAAAAAACATAGTTATCCATCCTAAAAGCAGGGTACAAATACAGAAATAAAGACCACATGTATCTGAGAAATAGATAACAATGCCTAAATGACGATAAATGAACATGAAATATAATGGCTAATGGGACTGAAAGAATAGTTCATCTCTTTTTAATTTACAAAAGAGATTCACGCATATTATTTTATTGAAGTAATTGCTACGAACTGTGGAAATACATTTTTTATTTTTATACCAAGAAGTACGAGAGTAGAAATTGGTCAGGTGGTAAAAATACATGTGTTTATGTTCTCGTAATAATGGGACAAATGACAAATTAAGCTAAGTATGCAAAGATAATGAGATGGTTGTATTCAAAACAAAACATCAAGATACTCCAAGCAAAAGCTTAAACTTAAGTAAAATACAGGAGAGGTTTATATAATATATGTTTCAGAAGCGGGTTGGGGGAGGGGGAGGTGTAGTGACACAAAGAGGTAATTGCTTTTTGAGGAATTGGGTATATAGTCCTTAATTTGTTTGGAATCGTCCTTAAATCTTGTTTTCTCTGTCAGCTTTGCCCACTTTCGTTGCAGATTTTCTTTGGTGTGAAAACTATTTTAGTAGAGTAAATAGAAAAGAAATGGTAATAACCACCGAATAACATTTTGCATACTGACCATTTTTGTACTGTATATAAAGTTTAATTAAAATATATGAAAAAATAAACGGAATATTTGTGTAAAGACTGTACCAAAACAGGAATATCTATCTTCACCACACCCAGGTGCTGCATATGAATGGATAAATCATATTACCTCGAAATCCTTCAATAACTCACGTATTTTATCCTTTGTATTTGTTTGATCTTTATAAATAAAAAAAACAATGCATTCTGGATTAATGTCTTATGTTGATAAATTGTATAACGTTACTGCACTATATTACCTGCAACTATAAATACGGAATTCTTCGACGTTCAAGGCGAATGTGGCGATAAAACAAAATTTGATGTTATTGCTGCAGTAGAACATTTGCCAATCAAAAGCTACATACACAATTTTCACGAGAGTTTCGTCTTTTTTCAAATGATAAGGAAACGAAAACAATAGATTTCTCTTTGAGCAAACTTTGTGCTAACATTTTTAGAAAGTAATTGGTCATTTGCATTAACAGCTTTCTATGTTATGACAACTATCCCAATCGTTCCAGTCAGGGTTAAACCCTACAAGAAGCCAATACTGATAGGTGAAACGAGGCAGTAAAACTAGATGAAAAACCTATTTCAGACAAAAAGATTTCGTTGTGATTTAGTTTTCTAGTAAATAAAGCGTCTTTATCAGCAATGGGGGATTTGTATTCGTTCTGTATAGCAGATTGGCGAAGGAAAACATATAATTCGATAATTCCCAATTATACAGTTTGACCAAGTTTTCATATCGAGAGTAGTCCCATTAGGGTGTAAAACAATAAGATTAAATGCGGGAAATGTCGAAGAGTGAACGTATTTACCGCCCCCACCCCCTCCACCCATTCTTAAGTTAAATATTTTTGTTTTCAACCTAGAAGGGGAAATGGTAATGCATTAAAGAGAGATCTATCAGTTAGCATTGCATATGCCATGAAAGTTTAATAACATTAACCAAACATTGTTACTACAAGTACTGCCGCCATGACATTTCTGAATTTATTGTTGGAAATAGATTAGATATTCAAATGAGTAGATTATGATTCAAAAAAAGAATTTATATATATATATATATATATATATATATATATATATATATATATATATATATATATATATATATATATATATATATTATTTATTTCGATGTTACATAGTACTCTTTACAAAAATGGGATTTCCCGTAGGGACCCTGCCGTGTAAGCAATGTTTCTTACTCTTGCTGTTTAAACTTTATGGCTTTTCCTTGCATGTTCATACGGTAAAGCAAGTTGTATATTTCAAGCTCTCTTCTTGTAGGCTGCCTCGTTGTTCTAAATGACCTTTGGGTTGATGAATCTGTGACATTTTTAATGGCCAGATTATGTATTTTGGTCAAACAGCCAAGGTATGTTTATTTTGCTTTACGGCATAGAGCTTGACCTATTCCGAATTTTGAAACAAAAGCTTTCATGACGTTAATGTTACTAATACTGTAGTACATACGTTACAAATTGGTAAATTCAGAAACATTGCTACATGCCTTGCTTTACTGTGTGTATAATTCCTTACCGTTGGAAGATCTTGTTGCAATAGTATGTATGTATGTATGTATGTATGTAGTAACGTATAACTCCATCTCAGCACAATAGTAGATATATGGTGCCAATTCAAAATAAAATTGGAAACATGTAAAAATGAAGAATGTGAACATGAAGTATTATAATATATAAAATGAAATGTAAAGATGTTAAAATTTGTAAAATGTATATAAAATACAATGTTAAAGCAACAAATAAATATTTTAAAAAATCCTTAAAACATATTATTAAAATTTGTGAAATAAACAACATTTCCATAAACAATTCAAGATTTTCTCTGGTGGTCCATGATCATAAAGGTTCTTCATTGAGTTCACATAAAGAAGCTTCTGTCTCGCAAGGTGGAAGTCGACACACTCGACAAGTATGTGTTGCACTGTCAGTGGACATTGACATGTTGTGCACTCTGGTCGAGGTTCACCCTTCAGGAGGCATGCATGAGTCAGGTATGTGTGTCCGATACGCTGTCGACACAATACCACATCAGCTCTGCGATTTGCTCTATATTAGAGATGCCATTTTCCAATCATGGTTTTGATGTTCTAAAGCTTGCGCGTGGAATTTTAATTCCGCATATTTTGACAAGTATGAAGAACATGCTAATTTATATAACATTTGAGGTCAGAATATATAATCTTCCATTCGGAAACCGATAGCTGCAGGGCAGATTTGACTGCGTTATCTTCCGTTTCATTACCCTTAGTACCACTGTGACTAGGCAGCAAACAGTACAGAATACTTTTTTCCTGATTGTATGAGCAAATCATGTTTCTGTAAGATTTCGGATATTAACAGGTGCTCAAATTTTACATTTGTAAGGCATTCCATTTGAAAAGGAAATCCTAAAAGATGATGATATCTGTTTTTGGGAGGTTTCAGTGTACTTCAATAATTTGAGTATGGCTGTAATTTCAGTGGAAGCTTTCTCCGGTAACCAACTCGAGATGGTGCCACGGGATGTTGCAATGGTATCTCCATCATTGTTTTCCATCTTTCGAACCGTCTGTATACAGTGTGACGTTTTATTTAACGTATTCTGAAAAACGAAAGGATTTTTTAAGGACTTTTTGAATTCACAAAGATCAAAAATTATTTTTGGAGGTTTTGATAACCACAGTGGTGATTTGGGAATAAAAAATTGTGCAATATTTGCAATGGTGAATTTTGCTGTTTCAAGTTGAGGACGAATTCTTATGCCAAAGATTGGAATGAAAATTGGTTTATGAGTGTACAAGGTTTGGTATTTCGGCCTAGAGACGATATCATATGCGGAATTTTATGGATTAGAGGACAGTTAGGTAATATATTGAAGATCCAATTTCGTTCGCCTGAGATAACGTGATGGTTCATTTACCTCAACATAGAGGCTTTCCGAAGGGGAAGTTCTAAATACTCCCAGACAAAGTCGAAGCCACTGATTATGTATTTTATTATATACCTACCAATTTTCTACCCAAGAAAGAGCCAGAATTTTACAGTCATTTCGTACAAGCAGGAAAGCGATACCATTGTTTTCTAAACCCGTATCACCATACTCTCAAACGAGGCTGGAACTACTTTATCCTCAAGGTTTCCTGGTGACAATAGCAGCGCCCCTAGAGACGGAATGCCAAAACTAGCAGTAAACAAAGCTCTCACAGCGACGTTAGTTAAGAAACCTTGCGTTATATGTACAATATCTGGAAGGTCTAAACCATGTTTGTGTCACAACAACAATTAAAAGGCATTTATTCTTTTATTTTGAAGTAGTAAAATATAGCCAAAATGTTCGTCTGAAACAAGATCATATTCGGCAATCGCGTACCAAAAACATTACAGTTGTACAGTTACAACCCATTTCCGGAAATTCATAAATAGTAACGTTAGTGAGTTTCACACAGAATGGATGAATTTGAAATTATAAATGAGTAACATTCTCTGCATCAAATCTGTACCATCGAGTTCCAACAATGTCTCCAATCCTGCTGTAAATAACTGTCAAAATAATGTTGTCATTCCCATGTAAAGTTCCCATATGAGCCTCTCACAATGTTCGGCCAAAAACAGTTCAACAGCATTCAGTCTGGCTTCTGAAAGAAACTTCCAGTCAATCATCTGGTGAAAACTTCCGTGATGCAAAATTTGAGAACTGCACAATAACTGTAAATCACATAGATGAGTCTGCTGTCCCCAAGCTTTGAAGAATTTGTGTTATTGACAGTGATGATAGTCAAACTGAGTGAGCGTTGTTTCATAAGCTTCATTCATAAAACTAATATTCATGCACATGTCAGCCTTTCAAAAAGTAATTCTGTTTATGCTTTAAGATGAAAGTTCGTATTAAAGAGGTTGAAATATTTAGCGATTTCTTGTGTTTTTCAGTTACATATAGTGATTTTATTAAATTATCTGAAAATTGATAGGTATATAACAAAAATATCATTATCACAGTAATGCGATTTTGATTGCTAGATCACGTCTCGTTGTCAGCATAAAAATCCGGATCATGACTCGACGCTTCGCGTCTCGTAATGATCTGGATTTTCTAATGCTGACAACTCGACGTGATCTAGCAATCAAGATCGCGTTACTGTGATAAAAATACTATATATGGATCAAGCATCTGCAGGTAAGATTTACAAGCTGATCCGACCATAATAGTTAAGTTTAGATCTTACGAAAGACCTATCAAGTCGGAGTAAGACCTTCCGCTTCTACTCCCCAATCTGTTTTGCCACGACTCGTATTAAATCCAGGACATTTTGACATCTATCCTTGTGGTATCTAATATGCAGAAAAATGTTAGTTTATGGTCAAAACTAAGGGCTAAAAATTTGGTCTCCTCCATAACAGAGATAAGAGAACCGTCAAGATGGAGTTTGGAGTCGTCAAAACTTCTGCATAATCGGCAGAAGTGCATACCAGCAGTTTTAAATTTCTAAACGTTTTCTTCTTCCCATTTCTGAACTCTAAGCATATGTGTAGCTAACACTCAGCTGCCCTGAGATACATCCATATGCTGGGGATAGCTTTCAGAAAAAAGTGGTATCTACCTTAAAACTGAAATTTCCATATTTCAAAAAATTTGATATGAAGTTAGGTAGATGACCCCTTAGACCAATGATGAATGCAATGGCGGCGCGACGGGGGGGGGGAGCTTTTTTGTAGATGGGGTGTTGGAGGTTGGTAACCTCTGTAGGGGCGTCACTAAAGAACATTGCCCCCGGGCACCACGAATCTCGCGCCGGCACTAGCTGAATAGGTCATTCATTATGGCTTGCTTCTTTGTCGTCTCCTAAGCGTTGTTCCCAGTCGAAAAAGATGGTAACTATATTTTTTTTTATGAAAGCTTCTCTAGTAAATGCTTCAAGTTTGAAAATATGGTCTAGTGTGCTTCTCTGGTGTCTGAATCCACACTGAACGTCTGACAGCAGTTTGTAGGACTCGAGTACCAGAGGAGTCTATCATTTATCATCCGTTCCATTGTGTTGCAAATACAGCTTGTGAGTGATATGGGACGATATTGTGAAGGGTTGATGTGGTCCTTTTCAGAGTTAGGTACTGGCATTACTGTTGCCTCCTGCCAAGACGGCGCGAAGTTGCCAGTTTCCAAAATGTTCTTGAAAATGTTGAGTAGAGTATTGAGAGTTCTATCAGGCAAATGTATCAAAAGTTGATTGTGGATATAATTTGGTATTGCTGAAGTGTCATGCTCTATATC
This sequence comes from Margaritifera margaritifera, assembly GCA_029931535.1. NCBI lineage: Eukaryota > Metazoa > Mollusca > Bivalvia > Unionida > Margaritiferidae > Margaritifera > Margaritifera margaritifera. The sequence goes on along the minus strand of JAQPZY010001696.1, from coordinate 6,346,719 downwards.
AAGAGAGTCTTGTATTTCTCCGAGGGTGAAAGGCTCATTTTAATCTTTAGCGTTTGCAAATTTGAATTTTAAAGGAACTTTTTCTTTCAGGTTTTTAAAAAAATCGACTGGAATATTCAAGAATCCGGCCTTGGTCGATACAGGTAAAGTATCGTAGTCGATCATCAGAATGTAAGCGTTTGCGGGAATCAACTTGCGGTTGCGGCAAATGTTGATTCGTTTCGCTTGAGATTTTCAAGCATCTCAGTTTTCATGCCACCTTCCAGATCTCTAGATCGCAGGACTATTCTTGAGGAGATGATAAATTTATATGGAAATACGTGATTGAGTATCTCTACAAATCGCTTAGAGCGAAGCAGATTATCAGAGTGAGCTTTTTTTTCTACACTATGCAAGCAATTTACCCGAGCTAAGCTTTCTTACACTCTTTGGCTCTCCAGTCAAGCCCTGAAGTGCTTTAGCAATTATGAAAGGTGATAAACCTGGTTACCTTTTGATTTTCGTTATTGGATTCAATGATGAGAAATCGCGGCCAATTTCACTGATTCAGAAGAATTCCTTCCTCTGAGTCACTAGTTGAATTATTCCTTGGAGGTTTTTTTTAAACCAGGTCTAACTCTGTTGATTGAGGTTTTTACCCATAATGCAATATTATTGTTTCGTCACCTGTGTTGTTCACCCGCCTTGGAGTCCAACAATGGGACAGAGATATACGTCCATTTATTGCGTTTCTCGTGTCAGGGTTACACAGAGTGGTATACTCGAGCAAAGCAGAAACTTTCCTCAATTGACCCTTGCCACAACCCTCAGAGGCTACACCACTTATTCGATACATGCTGAAAAAGAGTGGAATATGTACACGTACATCGTCTGCATCATCTAGTTATCATTAAACTAGTTTGAATCTCTACATAATGCCTGTTTATGGTATGATTTGTCTAATGAGTAGACGATGTTTATTTGCCTGCGGCACGTGACAGGTCCCATAACCGCTCAGTCCTGTTTTGAAAAATGGACTCTTCAATAACACCAGAACCAACATGGCGGATTACATATATACTTCCCACTCTTTTTCAGCATGTATCGAACAAGTTGTGTTACTCTGTATGTCGATTCAAATGGTGTTAAAATCATTAGTACCCTCAGAATATACTTGTACTAGAGAGAGGCCATCGATTTTGCGCTAAACATATACAAGGTATCTCTCGATATACGCAAACTGACGTTGCGTTAAGCCTATTAGGTATTTTATCAATTGAAGCTTACATCGATATAGAAAAAACTAATTTTCTTTGAGAAACTTTGCAGGCTGTCTGCAGTTTATTTTGCAAAACAAGTATTTTTAATCCGTCTTTTTAGCTATCAGATCCCAAGATTGCAAGTTAAACAAACTGGCTTTATTCCAGAAACGTATAAACTGCTGGATAAATTTAATCTAAAAGACGCTATAGAATCGTTCATTCTTCAAGGTCGATTCCTGGTTAATAATTTTGAACGGAAAAGTATTGTTAAATTCCAAGTCGGTGTGTTATATGAAAATACTTTGAAATGTAGACTTTATGAAGATATTTCTCTTAGTCGATTTCAGAAGTTATTGCTTAATGGCAGTTTGATTCCCTCTGTAATATAGGAAGTAGGAAAAAGATTTCCAGGATCTCTTAAAACATGTCGGCTCGTTACCAATATCGTGATTAAACTTGTTTCATCTCAGGATGAAACTGCGTGTACTCGTTGTCAAACAGTCTGCACTTCAGTCGCTGGTCATTTTCTATCCGTATGTAGTTTTCTTACACAAGACCGTGACAAATTTTGGTGTCATATTATTGATAAATGTGGGGTGCATGTTTACATGCACTTAGATTCAGTGTCCAATATTAATTTGGTGAATACTCTCTTAGGAATGATGACCCTTGATTTGTTAATTCTTTTAAGCAATGAACAACTGATGTATTTCCATCTCATATGTATTTTAACTGTTGCTTCCATTTGGAGAAAATATACCACAAACGTTTGACTTATCGATGCTGATAATGAGCGTATTCTTGGTAAAAGCTTTGTCAGTAACCCTATAATTTAGTGTATTAACAGAATATATTCTCTGCAATTCATCATTGGTAGTATTTACATCATCGTAATGGAAAACGATCTCAATACTTTTATATGAAGGAAGCAATGACTGCATTTGATAAAGAATTTTGCAATAAGTATATTGTGTTTATGTCTAATGTTAATGAGATTGGTGTTGCTTCCGTGTGTGTTGCTAACGGTTTAAGGTTTAGTAATGCTAATTATTTAATTAATTTTCTACAATTTATTTGCATTTTCGCTGTAGCAGGAAATATTCAAAGCTACTTTGCAACCGTGCCAGTTGTGTTCACTTAAATGGCAATCCCACTATTATAATGTGTACAAAAAAAATAATTAAAAAAAAAATACTGAAAACAAATTATGACCCGACGATATATCAAGTTAATTTTCCTTGGATTTCATGGTGAATGTTCACCATATATGCATTTACTTACGCATGATCATTTGTAAATGTATGTTATTTCTAACCTTTAAATACTGTTACTTTCCATGTTTGCCGTATTCTTGCTACTAATGATTGTACTCTTCGTAATATACAGAGAAAATAAAGGTATCAATCAATCAATCAATCAACCATCTCTGACTCTCATGAATGTCTAGATCATTTGAAAGTGAATCAGGGGATCAGGCGAGACATATAACTCCTTGGAATTTCATGTTATAATATACATGAAATGCAAGGTAGAACAGAGATGCAATAAACATGTTGCAGGATACAAAGGATAGGGTCGTAATTGAAATTAAAATGACACATATTTGTACGACTTAAAGTAGAAATGAATATAATATTGAAATGACAGTGTCTTTTTAGCACCTTAAGTAAATATGAATATTATAGTCAAATTCCAATAAGTTTGAAAATGTCAGCAAATTTCCCATTTTAACTGGATCAGAGTCTTAAGTGGGACATCAAAATGCCAGACCGTACGCTCACAATTCAGTCAATCGATAATTACATGGGAAGAGTTTCAGTTTCCTAATAATTCAATGAAAGTTTTTTTTTCACGCTGATGTTGTAAGTCACTATAGGGTAAAAACAAGAAATAATGAAACTACTTTTTGCTAATTAATTCTATAACCGTATACTGCAAGAGGACTTTGATGTCCATACATTGAGGTCTTTTTTCAACGATACATAATTATATTCTTTGAAGTTGCTTTATTATTCGTCTGGTCCTGGTCGATGACTTCTTGGGCAAGATATTTTCCTTTTGACCCCCGCACGTATACTTAAAATAGACGCAGGGCTACAAAACAGATTAAAGCAAATTCCTCCAGCTTTCTTGGAGTGTCTTCGATTTACATAAATTGTGTAGTCAAGCAAAAGTAATGAATGTGATCAATTCGTAAGTCAGCCGTGTATATATGTAAATGACTCCTGAGGCGCAAGCTTTCTCAAAGTGAACTCTTTGCCATTAAATCCAACACGTACAAAACAATAGAAAAGAAAGTTAAGAAACGCTTAGTAATGGCGTCGATAACTTTAATTGGAATAACTTACAGGATTTTGTAGCACTTTGTGAACGCAGAGACGGAACCGAATTTCATGTTTCATACATACAATTAGATATTCAAACATTGCTTTAAAATATGGAAGAGCTTATAATATTCAAATGGGTAATTGTTGTTAAGCTCGCAAGTTTTATTTAGCGCTAATAATAGAAAAGCGCGTTGGAGAAATCATTTAAATCGTCCTAGGGGAAGCCATGGAAATTAAGACCATACATAACATGTTGTACTTCGACACCCCTAATTTATATACTTTGGACATTTATTGCCTGTGCATTGATATTGTGAAGGCACTACACATCAACAATCAATCGCTTTATAGTTCAAAATATCTTTAACGACAGTGTACAATTCATAAATAAGACGAATCATAAAATGCATCGATATTCCGTACATGTCTATACTGAAGTTCAGTACACAAGAGACTTCGTAAAAACATGAAAGGGAAGCCAGCTATACTACAGTCTAAACAGTTTTTGATAGTCAACTTCAATGTTTTCTAACATGGGCGATACCATGTTTTAATCAACAGGGAACATAGGCTAAAAATAGTGAATAAACAGAACTCAAATCTGTTACGTAAAAAAATGTATCGTTACATACTTTAACATAATAACGTAAAATAACTGTGTGGAAATTATAGTTCGACTTGAAACTGCAACATATGAACAACGTTGTTTCGGATAAATGACTGCACGTAAGCATTTGTGGCATTTATAACAATTGCACACAATCGTTGGACACGGTTTTATTGGCTAGTTATAGCATGTAGCTGAAGAAATTGTAAGGCTTTCAAACGTAGGGCCACCCTAAAAATTCTCTACGAGGAGCTGTTTTAAGTGTTATTGTATTTGTCTATGTCTGAGCTTGCCAAGGGTTTTTTAAATGTACATGGTTCTTTGCCAGAAAAAAAATGTGTCTTAGGTAAAATACATCCCTTTTCATGTTTTGTCAATGCCTTTACCACAATATGTGCAATGCTTAATGCCTTGTAGAACGTCCGGAATGTATTCATTCCTTCCGCATTCTACCAATGAATTAGTTAAATTATTGTACAGATTTCATTGTATATGATGTTGCTATGATATCAACAGAGACAATTGCAATTGTGTCCAAATTTGTGCTGATGATATATATTCCTTTGTGCAACCAATTTACCAACGCCATTCTATTATGAAAAGGTGTCTTTTAATTAGTCACCTCTGGCGAGGGTGCGCTATATAAGTGCATGAGAATTAGCTACTCTTACCCGTTGGTGCATCAACTATCGTATTTATTTAACTAGAAATATTTCCAACTATTTTGAATGTATGTTAAATCAACAGATGAAAAAGAAAGATGTAAATAGTATTTATTTGGAAAGAGATCAAGAAGAAAAGACGAATGCTTATGTATATTTTTATTGACGATTTTATGCTGCTTTACAATCAATTTTCTTTTTTCAATATAATCAGCCGCTGTCGGTCCTTGATTTGCATATATCTCCAAGTGTTGGTCTATTTCCAGACAAATGCTTTTTTGTGAAGATTTTAGTCATTTCTTTTGTGATCAGGTTTATCCTTGGCCTTGTATCTTCTATGAACTGATCCATGTAAGCAACTTCCACGGCTTTAGTGTAATCGTTTTTCTCCATGTTTTGAATTAAACATAAAAACATATGCACATGTTTACGTGATCTGTTGGCTAGGCTATGCAGTAGGAATTATTGCTTGACATTAAAAAATACTTTAGCCTAATGACGCATACAACTCTTCTCAGTACTGTTCACCGTCCAGTATATGCAATGGAATATTCATATGTGGCAAGAAAAATTACCTCAAATCTTATGACGTATATAGTGCAGACGTTTTCCGTATTGTTCGCCAGATAACCTATGCAGTAGAATTTTTTTTGTTTAGCAATAAAAATATATTTGACCTTATGATGTATACAAGTGTTTTCAGTATTGGTCTCTACCCCACCTATGCTGTGGAAGTTTTTTATGTTTGTTTGTTTATTTCTTTCTTTTTTTATGTCGCGAGTAAAACTAACTTCAACCGTATGATGCATACAGTGCAGCAGCTGTTCTCAGAATTGTTCACGGTTTAGCAAATGCAGTGGAAGTTTCTTGTGTTACAAGAAAAATTACCTTTATCTTTATGACGTATACAGTTATCTGCATTTTCTATAACTGCCCATGTTCATGACTAAGAATTATTGCTTGCCTTTAGTTTTTCAAGCACTTCCATCTTTCTCAACTATTACAGTGTAATAAAAAAGTTTCCTTAATCAATATCAGACACAATGACTATAAAATCGATTCACCTAATATTAGGCTTACATTTCATTACTCTGAACAAGTACGATCCTATGTTGCTGAGAAATAAGCAATAGTAACACAAATGTTGCTATAGTTACCAATTTATAGGCAAAATTCATAAAATAACTTTCAAATGCTCTGCAACTATACTCCCTGATACGTACTTCCGTTTTAGTCTGATCCAAATGGTTGTCGATATCGACTGGGTAGTGTATGGAATGTAAAATGCCAGCATTCACGGATCACGTGACTAAGCATACAGAAATAGCCTGCCTATTAGTAATGCGTCGTTTATTGAGTTTTATTGTTCAACCGTGTATCTTAATTTGTTTGCACTTACAAATTATAATTTTGATTTTTAATGATACACTTAAAATTGAGAGGATTTTCAATAATTTTCAAAACATTCCAAGTCCACTTCAACGTTCTGCTGGCCTAGTGATTTTAAATTTTGATATTTAATGTTTAAGTACGCCTATACAAGATTTAAAAATACAAAATAAATGAGTGGGATAGCACCGGCATGCATACATTAGTGATATATGCAGGCATTATTTGCAGTAGGCACACCAGTTGAAGTTACCTCACCTTCATAAGTCCCTTGCTATATATACCTACAGTAGGAACTTACACGCTAAGGTTAAATGCAAAACAATTTTCAGCAGAGTTCCCAGATCCCGTGGATCTGGCACTCGAAGTTGGATTTAGATTCTTTCTGGGTTTAACGAAACAAAATATTACTACTCGATTAAACAATCATTTTGCTGCCAATTCCAGTTGCTTAAATGTGCAACATGGTTATTAATCTTACATCGTGAAATTTCTAAAGGATAAAATGGTGGGGGTTACAATAACCAATAACAGAAAAAAATACTCGGCTGAGAACGTTGGGTTTCTGGCCATGTTGCGCTTTTAAGCACTTGGTAATAGTTGGAAAAAAATGACTTTTCAACATGTTATCAATATTATTTAGTTTAATCAGTGCAAAAAACCCTAAAGTCAACCCTACATGCTATATCAGTGACATATGGCAACGCTGCTAAAAATGTATATGCATTTGACCCTAGCGCCGTCAACAAAATAGCAATGGTCTTGTAAAAACCAATGCATCCTTAGGTGTGGCACAAAAATCTTCTGTTTCCCGCTGTTTTTCGAACACTAAATAAATTCTGATACGTAAGACATATAGGATGTCTACGCGCGATATGTCTGCCTTTACTTGTTCATTCAACGAAATTTTAATACCAGCCTTATCAGCATACATAAAATAAAGTGTCCCATTTTTGGATGAAAAGAACATTTTAAATTGTATGTCGACTCTTGAGGAAAAGAAATTTTTCAGCGAAAGGCATTAATTAATGGCGTTAAATAACCTGTACTCCACACATGTTCATATATCTTGTCAATATCACGTGATGTTCGTGCAAGAACCAATTCTTCAAGACAAGCCTAATGCGGTATACCTTGGAATGCGTAATATATTGGTAGTTGGTCCCTATTATCAACTTATTTTGTTCTCTCTGTTCCATAAACTAAATACAAAGAAACTCGAGTTCATCATACCTTCAGATATATTCACACTGATCGATTTACGTCATGTAACTGTCTGATATTATACTTTATTAGATAACTACTGGCCTGATACGGGCACGCGCCAATAGTAAACAGAGTTGCTTCCTTTGGTCTATCAAAATAAAGTGGTAGCAAAATATTTTCAGAGGATATTTCCTTTTCCTGAATTAATAGCGGATATCTCTCATCGATTGGTACAAATAACGTGATATCTTAGGGAGTGGCGAAACCAGGAGTTAAAATACCATTGTTGTTTGGCACCACAACGTGAAATGTATCCCTTATTAGCGCGGAAATAAAATGTTCTTTGTATTTTATTACCTACCAATCTTCCTCCTGAATGGAAGATTAGAAAATTAAACTCACCCTTCACCCTCCATCCCCCCCCCCCTTCCCTTCGTAAGTTCACCTCCACCTTAATCGTATTAAGAGGATTATCCTAAAATATCTTCGATTTAGGAAATAAATAGGCTTGAGATTACTTAATCCCGAGGGAGGAATTACATTTCTGACATTATAAAATCTGGACTAAATCCGACCAAAAACAGTAAATCGTTTCGAGCGAAATGACACCGACGTCTTGAGACAGTAGCAAGACTTGCAGGGACCTAATTGTAGAGAAGTGAACGGTGGGGACTTAAAACATCTTTGAGGAAAAAAAACATAATTCCTAAGAGGTAATGTAGTTTCCTTTTATCGGTCTAGGTCACAAAGTGCTCGTTTTTCTTTCTGCCAGTGTAACTCTTGGTGGAACTATAGAATATACTTTTACATGTGAAAATAAAAAGGAATGAAAAACAAAAATAAAAAATATTTTACCAATAATTTACAATATTTCATTCTTAAGTATAATAAAAGTTACATTTAAGGGCTAATAGTTTTGTGATTCAAGATCTGAGGGCTTTGATTGCGATTGTTCTGTTGTGAATGGAGTTTTTACGGCGACAAATTAGAGGAGCCGGTAAAACAGACTTTCGCAATATAAAGATAGTCATAAAAATGTCAGATCCTCAAAAAATATTATTCTCTCCTATCTAGCACTTTGAACAAAAATATTTTAAAAATAATCTACATACTACTCTATGTGACATTACGTCATGCAAACATGGTGTCACAACATTGTCAAAATATCTAACATTTAGTTTATCGTGGATTTTCCTGCTGCAAATTTTGACGTTCGAACAATCCCAGAAGGCAGTATGATTTCGAATGTGTGAGAAATTAAAACTGCATCAGATGAAAAAGATGAAATTATAGAAATTATATATTTATACACATCTAAAAAAAGAAACTTAAAAAAACATATATGACTTGAAATTCTATATATTTTACACAAAAAAATCTAATAAAGAACGGGTATTATTAAGAATAATCTACTATAATTATGCCAGCTTTATAATTGATGTCATGTTTTCGATATTCCATAAACTGTATTCTTACTTTAAGCACGAAATGTAAGAAAATGAAATTAAAGAGATCTTGCCTCTGTCAATAAATGAAGGTAGAATCGTGAACTAAAACCTTTACCTTCAAATCTGACAACTAAATATGAAGAAACACAAATGGATTACGTAAGAGGAGTTTAAAAATTAAGATCTTCTGTGGGATAATTTTACTATGTAGTTTGTTACCGACCCGTTTTGGATTTTACGGGATCAGTAAGGCACTTATAAGGCCGGTTTACACTTCGCCTGATATAAACCTTATTGATCCGATAAAATCCCATATTGGATATGTAATCGTCTATATTATTAATAGACTTAGTTCAAGTGTGGGTTTTTGTGATCAGCGAATAATTCTCGGTCTACCATTAACTTCATTTTTCAAGTCAATCCCGTTTTATCGTGCATTAGTCATAACCTCATTATCATCCGGGCTTAAATCTTGCTACTTGGTGTGTTTCATCGCTTCTGATATTTCGAATATCTTCTTCACGCAGAAAATGGCGTGAAAGGCAATCATTCGTATCAGAAAATCAGTGCCATACATTTACATTATTTGGACTGGCATTCCATACATGTCTTTGCGGCAGCTCAGTTCGCTTTTTACGATCGAGATGCAACCGCAAAAATTGAAAAGAACAAAATATTGTATCCTTTTGGAGTTAGGAATTTAAGACAGATAAACCACACAAATTTAAGTAGCAAACATTACAATGCAGCTTTTCAGATATAACACATCAAAAAATTAAAATAATGGCAGCAAAACTTACCAGATATTATTGGCAATCAGTCATCATAGTATATGCATTTTCCTTTAGATCGCCAAACCTTCATGAACCAGCAGGATAACAGGATAGTGACGAAGCCTTGTCATTTCTATAGTGTTATAAACTTGGAGGGGGCGTGGATCTGCTTTGACAAGTAAACTTTGAAGCTTTATGTAATTGCCTTTTATTTTTTGATGGTTTCTCAGACAAACTCGCTTTTTGATGAAGTCTATCTAACACTTGTTTAGACATGACTAACACGGGGACAAAAAGTTGTAAGCATTCTGGAATACTTCCTTGGAATATAAAATGACGAGGCCGCTCATCTCAATCGTAAGGAAATATTCGTCGACACTAACACAATAAGGAAGAAGAGAAGATTTTTACCGTATATACTCGCGTAAAACTCGATACCAACTGCAAACTGCATAGACACAGATCTGCCGTCGCATAATGCGCCGGCAGATCTGGGTCTATGCAGTTTGTAAGGACTAATCAGTAGAACCAACAACATAGACCCTGATCTGCCGGCGCATTATGAGACGGCAGATCAGGGCCTATGTTGTTTGCATTTGGATCCGGTTTATATGTGAGTAATACGCTAACTCTTGTTACGACTAGGGGTAATATAACAAAAGAAAAGACTGAAACAAGCTTTCAAGATTTTAATTTCCTAAAATATTAAAATATTTCAACAAACAATGAAAGTAAAAGAATTAAAAATAACTTACAGTATAGAATATCCTTAAAAGTCCTAAATTGTTATAAAGTTCACTTATCCGGAAGTTAATCCAAATATTCCGAATGAAGTAGGTTTCGAATGAAACCTTCACTGTACTGATGTTTAATAAGAATCAGTTATAAATTCCAAATAGTCCTGGTGAATATGGAATATCACAAGTTCTAGAAATGTTTCCGATAATTCCACGTAGCTGTATAATTATTAAGGTTTAAGAAACAGTACTAATCCAGAATGTACTGTATACTGATATGAATCACTAAAGTAGAATATCCATACACAAAAAGAACCAATCTGGTTTATGACCTCTCAATCCAGTGTAGCTATGAAGAATGCTAGAATGCTGCTATAAATCTTATTATATAGCTTCTGACTACGCAGAATGAAAATAAAACCCATACTACGCCTTTGATAAACAACTGGGTATTTCGAAATAATTTCCTTCTAAATTACCCTCTCCAAACCAATCAGAAACTAGGTTATGCGTGACATCGCCAAAGTACTTGTGCCCTGACGTTATTACCACTCAATAAATTATTGTCTCTAAACTGAATCATAGAATCTAGGTCAGAAGTTAATACCCTCACGCGCTGGCTCACGTGACATGACTAATGCTTCAGTGAAATATTGATCCAATTTTCCGTATGTGTACTCACAGCAAGACGACAGCTGTTAGACTAAGAACAGAGATCATAAACTAATAAACTATACCATTAGTAAAAGAAAAATGATATATAATTCCGTAACACTCTATAATCTCCTAATGCCGAGTTATGAGCCCATGTTTTCAATATATATTCCTTCCATTGCCTATTCTTTTGATGATGTAATTATTATACGCTATCGTAAGGGCACTTCAATCTCACTTTATGCGATTTTTAGATACTGATCTGCCCCTCGTTTCATTAAATTGCTCAAAAATTTCCCCACATACTGAGATTTTGTATTATCATGGTTATGATACTTCAGACAAATATCAATATTTTTGTCAGAAGTTGAAAATGCTAAATCACTTGTTTATTTTAAAATGTAATCCGTGGAAACCTTATTATTCATGAAAAATAGATTTGAGGAAATCCTCCAAATTTCGTCAAAGATAAAGCAAGACTTTTACAAGGAGACTTTAAGATATTATAACTGTATTTTATTCTTTGATGCCTGCTGATTGTTGTACGAAACCTTTATTGCTATAAGGGAAGCAATCAGAAAAATATTTAGAAATCTCGTTTGAAAAAAATGTGATGAAATGGTTAATGAAACTGGGACCTGTTCATACTTTATAACACGCTCTTCAATTTGTTGATCAGGTACAAAACAATCAACTGAACAACGAATGCATGAAATTGCTGACAAAAGCCAATCTAGCATCGATTCCTGGATTGGTGTTGTCGGTCTTGATGACTTTTACTTTCAGGTACAAGTAATTGCTATTCATATCGATGTAATCGTCCGTTTGTCCTTTGATTTCAAACAGAGTCTTTCAACGTCATCATCGTAGGGATCATGGCAACCCTATCTAGTTCTGTCTTGCAACATTCGCAAGAATCTCGGTGCAACATGTTGCTGATTCTTTAATTACCAAAAACGTCCACGTCTCTGACGGTTCTTCTCCTCTTATTCTTTTTCCTGCCATGTCTGTGAGATCTAATGGTTTTGAATGTCTCTTTCTGCTTTGTTCGTGCTGCTGCATGGAGGATAACTCAATCGCTTCAACAGAAGTGTGAAGTGAATTTATAGGTGTTTCTAAAGAGCCCTTTCCCTCTCAGGATCAACACATTTTCCCATGCATTCAGTACCATTGGTTTGGGATTCTGTTTATCGGTGATCACATTTGGATAAATTCCTTGCGTCAGGACAGAATTTTGTATAGCATGTAATCATTGGGAAACATCAGGTTTCAAGATGGGTGCCGAAGTACAAAAGACCGATTTGAACATGCTCCCCAAACCATGTCCTACTTGTCGATCTACTATTCGGTACACTGGATACATGAGTTACAACTCATTCGAGAATCGTTTTCCAAAATGTAGTTTCATGGTGACTTTTCCTCACGAGAATAGAATATTTTGTCCGAGATCTCCTTCTATACCAATATTCAAACTGTCAAAATACGATTTACTGACGGGAAGATAATGAGGATACCACAATTCTCGGTGAACGTGATCGTTGTTTCTTTCTTTATCGAAAGAAGCTATTGCAGAATCCACTTAAAATGAATGAATCTCAGCATCGGGGCAGTGGTGTCTCCCACCACGTTGTACTCGACGACATCGGAATGTAGAAAGATCAAATTGAGTCCTTCGTTCAATTTGATGGGGTATCGAAAAGACTTGTACAATCAGTTGTTGTTGTTTCCATGCACAATAGCCAACAAACTTGGAAAAAAATTGATAAAAAGCGTTTTGCTGTCGGAAAAATCAAATTTTAGACGATGAGAGGGTGAATGGTACTCGATCACAACACGTCTGTTAGTTTTCTCAAAATGTCTAGCCAAACTGATTGTATAAAATAGTTGAAATCGTATCAGCGAAACGTAGAGCATTAAAATAATATTCTCAGGAACATCCAATATAATTTTATTCAAGTATTTTTGTACTTGTTTGTTTAGTATTTCTACGGCAAAAAGTGGTTTCTTCCCGACGATATTTAAGACCTGAGTCGGATGAATGATTTCTACCAAAGTCGCTTCCCAATGTGTTTCGTGGTCCAGATGTATGGCTTGAGGTACTTTTGCCGTGAAACAACACAATATGTTGTTGTGAAACACATCCAGAGAACTGTCACTAGGTCAAGTCAGATAAAAATTGTTTTTCTTATTCATAGTTCGATCGTTCTTCTTTCCAAGGAGTCACCCGATGTCAAAGGAGAAGGACTTTTCAACGGTTCCAAAGGCTTGCTTGACTGAAGTGGTTATGACTGGAGTTTGCGTGTCTTACGTTGTTGTTACTGTCGATATATTTCAACGAGGGATTGGAAAGAAGTATCCCCTTTTTGCAAACTCAAATTTCCAATAGCCGCTCCAGTCACAAATACATCACTAAGATCTGACAGAACAAGACGATATGATTTTTGGAGCACGTTATTCCACACCAAACCTACTGTTGTTGTTGTTGTTGTTGTTGTTTCTGTAGCTCTTGGAGTGCTGAAGTGGAAGAAGGGAACACGGTGTTTAATGGCATGTTCATGACTTCTGCTTATTTCTATAGCCAATGAGTTGCGACGCTGCAATCATAGAATCGAAACTGGGTGGATATCCTTTCCAATGAACTTTCACTTCTTGGATACTACCTTGCGTCTTCTTTGGTAGGCAATGCTTTCGGCATCATACACGTCGTCGTCTTTCTTTGTCATTCGTTGTAACTCAGACAAGGAAAAGATTCTTTTCAAAGTTACTCCGTTCATATCTTCCATTGTATAGACAGGCGAGTGACGTCCACGCACCTATCCTGTGACACGAAGCAATTATGTCGTCCAGTTTATGTAAATATCCTTTGTCAAAAGTGTGTTTTTCTTCCCAATGCGAACCCAGTCTCCTGTGTTTAACATTTATTTCTTCTTGGATATCTCAGAAGTTCAAGACAATCGATCAAACACTGCAACTTTAGTTTCGGGAGTCACTTCTTCCGAGGTACATCCGATACTAAGATGTTACAATTAATTGTAGACTTTCACCAGACATGCAAACACATCGATGTACTTGAGAGTATGTTGATTTGTAAAATATTTCCATATAAGTTCTTTCAAGGTTCTTTGAAAACGTTCCACGACGAGTTTTAAAGCTCGCACTAACTCTGAACTTGTTTTGGATGTCAAAGGTACCGCCCAAACCGATTTAGAAAACACATCAATGACACAAAACAAATATTTATGACCTAGATTGTATGAAGCTAAGTCAGATAACCGCTAAATCGGAATGCCAATGATGATCGATTCTTGATACCTTCGTTTGACATTGGCGTCGAATGGATATGTGTAATGTGTACGTCGATTGATCTTGCAACCAATGTCTTTTAAGTTTCGGGATTTGCTGCACTTTACACTTTGTGAACTTCTCCGTAGCCACCAGCATGGGCAGTATTGTAACAAAATCCTCGCCAAAAGTGTGTCCATGCTGCTGTTCAATAAAAAGTCAACCAACTTCCTATGCTCTCTTCTTCGTGTGGTATTTTGGATTGCAGTCCTTTTCGTGTCCGACCAGCAATGGAAGTAGACGATGATACCTTTATCAGGTGTGATCAGTTCTTTTTTCTTCCTTCTTCATTTCTTTTTTTCTGGTTCTGTTCGAGAGAGCGTCGACATCGACGTTTTACCCAACCAACCTTGATGTAGGTGTCAACTTCGCACCAAGACTGGAGGATGCCATGGGTTTTGTAGTAGATGGTGTCTTCTCCTCTTTCTTTCTCGTCCATAGCTGTGGCAGTGTCTGTCGTCGTCGTCTTCTTTAGCATTTTACCTCGGTTTTCATTAGATTTTTGAAATCTCTAAGAGGAATTTGGCGCTTTCATCTGAAGCTTTCTATTGAAACAATTGAAGATGTTGCAATAATTGTCCGTACCGTATTGATTGCTCCCTTTCTGACAAGTCTGTTCGATCCATCAACGATTGTAACTTTTGTTATAAGTGTGACATCTCTGTGAGATTAGGATTTGGTGGTAAGTGATGTATATGTTGAGGTATCCGTGGATTTCATCCACTGTTTTTAAGAGACAAGAGTTGATAAAGTCCAGCTGTACAGTATTGATGTCCTTCCAGAAGGTACCGTCCTTTTATGTTCAACTCAACACTCCTCCTAAAAGAGGATCGTCTGTCGTTCCTAATAGGTGAGCAGCCATTTTGACTAACAACGGAGAAATCCTCCTCGTTGAACAAGGACTTGTTTCTTTTGACTGACTGTAATTGTCTTTCTCACCATCTGTCAAAGAAATTGACGATGTCTTCCTAATCGCCATTTCTGTGTCTTGATCTAGAGAACCGTACCTTTCAATACCGCTAAACAATATTCACATACCATATCGACGTTATCTTTAGGAGCTTTTTTATTATCTGTTTTTGCATCTGTGCATTCACTTTGGTGGACACCAACAATACATCCCAGTATTTGGCTAAACAAGGCTGAATTGCCTTTTTTCCCCTTACTTGAGGAATCTTTGGATGACGATGATGTGACTGTGAATTCTTTGCTCAGAGAACTGAGGTTATTCCTGTCCAAAACTTCTATTATACAGAAATTCGTCTTCACCGGTTGTCGAGACGTCGTACCAACTTGACATTTGGGCAATACACAAAGCGAAACCGAAGCAGTTGCTAATGGGCTAAATTGTGCAAATTCTTGTTTCAACAAAACCAGCAGACTTTGTAAAGCTCTGTGTTCTCTCTTGCCCTTTTTCTTATATTGTACTACCTTTATGGCAGCATCCGCCAGAGCAGCAGCAACAGACGAAGAAGAAGATGAAGGATGAGTATGAGCCAGGTTTGGATGCTATTATTAGTAACGAATGAGAAAAGGAAGAGACGGCAGCAGCAGATGTAGGTTTGGTGCCTACAGGTCAAGGTTTCCGTGAGTACGTGCGCGTTCTATCAGAAGTACTTCTCTTTCGTGATGGTGAAGTGGTAGTTTTGTCTTTTTTCACTTGGGAGATGATGATTTTACGTATGAACTCACTGCAACTCTCTTCTTCGGTATTTGGATCATATCGTAGAAGCAAACGAATAATGACTCCTCCTATAAATCTGCTTACACCCGGTTTCATGATAAATTTGTGTCTTAGTTTGGGTATCGATTATTAGATCGGCAAGTTGTTTCAAGGATACTTTATGATTTTCGAAAAAGGAAATGAATTGTTGGTTTTTTTTTGTTTTTTTTTGTTTTTTTTTTTAAGTTTTTGTTTTCTTAAACATGCGAAAACGAGGAAGGCGACGCGTACATCGCAAGATCCCGTCTTGACGCCAATTGTGAAACAAATCCGTACGAAATCTCAAATAATCTGCAGGTGGTAGGTTTTAAATCGATCAGTAAATAGACATAATTCATCCTTTGCGTTCCTAAACCTTTAACCGATACTTGGACTTGAGATTTTTCTAGGACTTTGAACAACACCCCATAATGAGCATTTACACTGATCGTGCGATGGCCTTTACTTTGCTTAAATATATTTTGGGTAATGTAATAATACTAGCGTTGTGATGATGTCTTTTTCGTGTAAACCAAAGTTTAATTTCTTCTTCGTGTTCTCCTAAGATGTCTCCTCGGGATGTCCGTCGTTGATGTGAGGGTGATAGCATCCAGGTCGATCGATGTACATACAGATATCGGTGTCAAAATATAAAACGCGGTCACGTAAAAGTTCTAACACCGAAAACAATTTTAAATGGACATTGGTAATGATAAAATTGGCAAACTCGTTGGGTTGAACAAACTCTTCGTAATTCATCAGGATCAAATCTTCACGTATGATTTCGACGTGCTTAATGATTTTCTTGAATCGTCAATCCATTGAAAGTATTGACTTGGATTCACACAGCATTCGGTCTTGGGCATCCTATAGTGTTGAGCGAGTTTTCCCCACAAACAGATGAGGATTACTTTAATAGCTCGTCTTCCTTTGTTCTGTTCCAAGTCGACGCCTTCTAAGGATCGGTAAGAATGCTTAAATGGATGTTTCTCTTCTTGAGTATGACACCAGGTGAGATAAAGGCTCGCTTCTTCTTTCAATTTGAGAAACTCGTTGACGTATCATGAACAAATTCCTCGACTCGAGTCGTCGTTCTTTTGGTATTGTGACAGAAAAGTGCTAAATTTCGTATAATTTTAACAATTGGTATCCACGATCGAGAGCATGAAACAATTCACACTCACCCATGTTCCTGTCAAGGAGCACTCTTCTTCATCGTGTCGACAGGGTTGGTTTTCATTATATGTGTCAGTACACATACAACATAAAGGGAAACATTAGTTTTCCGTTGCAATGATGAGGCAACACGGGATCGTACAAGAATGTTTGCATTTTGAAGAATTTTGCATTTGATCAGTCTCTTCTAATGGTGAATGTATTTGACGTCGATGTGTTGTTTTAAAATTTCAGGGCGACAGGTGGAAAATCGAGCATATTTACAGACGCAAGGATATGATGAACACACATAGATATATTTGATTTGTTTTCCTTGTGATTCATCTACCTCGTATAATAAACGCATCGCATTGCTCCGTCCTCCAAACAAACTGTCGCGAGGATTCGCAGATTCAATATTCGTCACATCGTAAATCTTCGACGATGCGTCGCAATTCTGGGTCTGTTTTTAAAAGTCGACCGAAGTCGTGTTCGCTTGAACTTCCAACTGTAGCGTCGTTGGCAATTTCATTCGAACAAATCTTCCATGATCAATCCTGTATTCGAACTTGTCAGGCTAACACGTGTCACATCCAAATCCCAACCATCGACGAAGTAAGGTCCAATCTTCTTTTCTCCACTGTTTCTGACGTGGTGTATCCACTTGTCTTGAGTTTGTTACAAGTAATGTAACCAACGCAAAGCCTTAGCCGAATACCAACGGCTCACGGGTTGATTCGTTTGATGTGGTACAATAGCTACGGTGTTCTCGGCCATTACATTATTTCAGTACACCAACCTACAATCTTTAGCAATGGTAAAAGTTTTCTTCAATGCATCGATACCACTGTGCTGGAGGAATAACTCTTAAAACGTTCCACAAGAAAGTTGCAGAATGTCTACAATGGACCGAAAATACTTTAGCATTTCTTCATGACAATCACAAAGGTCCAAAGAGTGGTCTTAGTACCGGTTGTAGAAAGCTGTCCGCTGCTCTGAGGGAGAGTGATATGTTGATTTTCCATTTCAGTCTTTTGGGGCATTTTATTCAAAGGCATCGCCAAGTAACTTATAGCATCTTTAAACTGTAGTTTTCCCACTTTCATATGAATGATCTTGACTCCATTCATGGTAACTTGTGAAAATTTGGTTCCTTTTTCTGAAAAATGTTTCAAAAAAAGCTGTCTTTCATACCCCAAGAAATTTAAAGTCATAGGTGGGGTCATCGGTGGGGTCCAAGACCCACTTGGCGAAATCGGAAACAGAGTTGGATCAACGAAATATATTTTTACACCCACCCGGGAGCACGCTACAGTTGCGACAGTGATAGAATAAATGTCCTTGACTACATTCGTGGCAATGTCAATGAGCAACACAAATGTAATGAATGTGAATCCCAGTGTCTTGTAAACATTGCAAGTCAAAAAAGATAAAGTCCACGCGGCGATGACCCATTTCTTTGTTGTTGTTTTTTTGGGTGGTGGTGGTGGTTTTTTCCCCCTTTATTTTTGTTTTTTTTTCTATTGTGTGAGGTGGAGTCTGAAGATCCAATAATTCATCTGGTTCGTTGACTTATCGCTGAATGTAACACTGATGATCCAACTCGACGACATGACGACAAAATAGGACATCATTACTTTCATGAACACATCTTGGACACACTTGCAATAATTCGCATGACTATTCTTCTATTCGAACTGTTCCATTTGTTGTCGGTCATAACAAGCTTGACTCACAAATCGTCATTAATGGGCAGAATCCATAATCATTTTTTGTCCTTCAGGAACACAAGAACTCGATACTAAACAGCCAAGAAAGCAATCTTTTCAATGAGAGAGATGCTCTCTTGATTGTTAAAAAGAGGGTCATATTTGTCACAAAAGTAACCGTATCCGATAAATCCTTTGATAATGGTAATATCATCAAAATTATTTTGGTGATGATAGACGTGAACATATTTTCGGTCTGAAACATTGGATCCTCGAAACATATATCGTTCAGTTTCACTTAGACTTTCAACGTATAAAGATGGAAGAGCCACAACCGATTACACTTCTGGTCAGAGAATTAGAGAAAGGGATTCGAAAATACACGACGTCGAACAAGACATATGGGGAAACTCAATATTACTCCTCTCAAGATAAATATGAAGCGGCCTGTTATATCTGTCAAGGACATTGAGCTACAGAATGTTCTGAAAAGGGTCGTTAGTTTGAAAAAATTATCATAAACTGTGCATCTTCAGCTGCAACTGTCTTAAACCTTTAGTTCGTCCAAGTTCCACTACTGTTGTTGTTGTTGTTGTTGTTGATTATAGTACTGATAGTGGCTGTCATGGAATACTTGGAATTCTTTGGAGGTATAGGTCTTTTTCTCTTAGGTTCAATGCAAGAAGTTTCATACATCACTGTAATTTGTTCAAGCTCAGCCAGAATGTCATGTAACAGAATTACAGTTTCTGAAGTTGTTTTCATTCACTTCACTCTGTTCACCGCTATTGGTTTTCATCTCTTACTTCCTCTTTACTTGTTGTTGTTCTTGTTGTACAAAAATATGTTCTTCTTCTTTTTGTCATTGTAAAAATGTATCTGGTTCTTCTTTTTTTTTCGTAAAATCGTCGTATTCTGGAAATGGTAGTGATGCAGGAGGTGCCGTCGAAAATTCCTGCTATGGTAAAAAATAGCAGAAAGTCTATTCCAAATCCAATACTGAGGCATTGATGGAGTAATACTAGCAACAGCAGCAGTAGTAGTACTGTCACTCCGGGTATAGGAATCCACTGCAGTCGCACTCCAACACAAAGTTTCTTTCTTCAATTCAGCCATTAGTACTACACTTGAACTGTTCCACACTCTGACCATGCAAATAGTAACGCTCTATTGTATATGCTCTGTTGTATACATACCGAAAGTGACATCATACGTCCTCCTGTGTTCTGGTTGGTGGATGCAAACCACGCCATCGCTGAATTATGTCACACGTTTTCTGATTGGATGAGCCTCAAACTCATTTTCAATCCGTGGTCATTCTACATAAAGGGATGGATTTGCCAGTTGCGTCATCCTTTCTCAAGTCAACCAAGATGTAGACTAGCCTGTTTCTTTAACCATTATTTCTACCATGTTATTTGATCTGGTGTATGTGAAGGCCTGATGGAAGTTCAAAGTCATCACACCGACAGCTGTATGGGTCAAACACATATATGTGGAAAGGCAAGTCTGCTTGAAGGGAGTCATTGAATATTGTCCCTTGGTGAGACGAAGTGTACGCCGACATAGAGTCAGGATGTTCGATGAAGAACTTTGCGAACTCACTTAACCAAAATATCTTTTCCGGCCATCCAGATCTCTAGAAACAGAGATATTACTCAATGATTGCCAACTGTACAAAACTATATGTTTTATGTTTTATATTTGTCTATGTCTGTCTTATGTCTATGCTTGTCTTCAATACAAAACTTAACAGACACACACACACACACACACACACTCTTCTGTCTTTAAATGAGTGATACTATAAGCGTGATTGATGATAGATATAAGTGTGTATGTGCAAGTGTGAGCACCCGTACCCTTTCAATTCACCCCACTTTGGGTATGTAGGGTTTTATGTAGGGTTATAGAGGTTGTATAGTTATGTAGGGTTATAGTGTTTTATGTATGCTTATAGGGTTGTAGTGTTGTAAAGTTTTATGTATGATTATATTTTCCCTTGACCCCAGATTGTCCCGTAATGTTAATCCTATGAACGTGTTTAACATTGCATTTTCTTTCGATTCCAGACCGTCCCATCATATAAATCCTATGGACGTTTTTCACATTACACTTTTCCTTTACCCCAGATCGTCCGATAATGTCAATCCGATGGACGTTTTTAGCATTACAGAGGATCATACTTAATGTTAAACCTATGGACCAATGTTAAATTCCCAATGATCCCAGAGGGTCATACTTTCAAAATAGCCGCCTAATGTTAAATTTGTATTGACCCAAGATCGTTCCTCATAACTAATGGTGACCGCAAAGAGGTAGTAGCTGCCAGTAACGTAGTGGCTGCTGTAGAAACTGCCCATTTTCCTACAGTTACTATAATGTTTTATCTGTTATTTGCCTCATTATAATGAATGTCAATGCCTTGCCGAAATGAAAGTCTTTATAACGCCAAGCATTCTCTACTTGGTGTATTCAAAAACAGACTACGCCAGTTTCTGAGGTTCATTTCGACGACAATTTATGGGACCCTATTAGAAATGAAATTACTTCTATGTATGTTTACGCCTTTGTACAATGAAATTTCTTGGAGAATTTCACTCTTTTTCTAAATCGGTTGGAGAAACCTGGACAAAATGCAAAGCATCGCCCTTGATGGTGTCATGCCGGTGAAGGCAGAACGTCGTACCTAGACCACGAGTCCAATTCCCGCTAGTAGAGAATTGGGACAGATCTATAGAAATATTGATGGGCACATCAGGACCCTGCGCAGGCCCTGGGGTAACGATTATCCCTCTCTTTGTTTTCTTTATCCTCATTGCTAATCTTCGCTTGCGTTTTTTTTATTTTTCGGGTTCTTTATGCCATCAGCCTCTCTCTGATTGCATACTGTCTTCTTTTTTGGTCGTCTGTGAGTACCCTTTTCCAAACTGCCACACCTTCGAATAGAATCCTATCATTGTATTAGTTTTGCCTGCCTACCGAGTGTAGTATGTCCATGACACACTGCACCTCGTTGCTGTCGTCTGCGCCACTAAACTCATGGCCCTGCACCAGAGCATTGAATTTGTTACCTTGCTCCAGTCTACCTGGTTACTCTTGACGGCCACGTCACTTCTGGCAATGTCTACTGTACGAACAGCACGCTTGGTACCGACCACAAAATTAGTTTTGAGACATTCGAGCCTGGTTATAATTGTTTCTAGCATTACGCTTTGCATGGCAAGCTCAACCGCTATAGCCGTATTCAGCTTGTTCGTTATGCTGATTCGTTTAGGTGAGCAGGTAGCTTGGACTGACTTTGATAATTCTTCCTAACGGGAGGCCGTGGTATAGCTATGCAAGAGCTTGATGTATTGTCTCAAAATAGATTTTGAACAGTGCAGCAAATGAGAAGCAGTATAAAGTATCTACAAGCAAAAATAGGCCTCTTTGGTATCATTCTCTACATTATTTGTGTTCGGCAGTTATTGAAAAACTGTATCCTGTGCTGGGGGTGCGCTGGGAATAGGCCTCGAGTCAGAAAACTGTCGCTCTGACGTTGTTTTTGTTTTTGTCGCTTTGACAGACAAGACACAATTTATGATGAATCTCCAGCGAGATTTTCAATGATCTTATTTTTTTATTTTTTTATTTTTTGCCGCCTCGTTGATTACAACCGAAGTGTATTACTTGTGCGACGCAGCCAGTATTTCATTTTTCATGGTTGTCGGAGATGGCGTTGTCTTGTAGCGCCTGAGATATGTGGTCGCAATTGTGTTGAGCTTTGTATCGGCCAAAACGCGGAGTTCATCGTGCTTTTAAGCTTTCATATATAGTCGCTGGCTTATAAAATGCTTGTACGTCGACGTTGACGCCGTCACACCGGATGGTGTCTCCATCGGCAAACATAGACGCAAAACTTGTTGTAAAGCTTTCGTATGAGGCGCCATTGGTTGACTGATTACCGATGTCATTTTGTGCCAGTGTGGCTCCATTTACACGGATTGAAAGCTTTGCCCACGATCCGTTGCCATGACGTCCATGGGGGTTAGTGAAGTAAAATCCGGCGCCTATGACTGTGATAGTGTCGCTGTTGCTGTTGAGGGTAAAACCACCAACGTTTTGAAAGTTCTGCATTGAATCCCAGCAATAGTAACCAGACATATTTGGAGCAGTAGTGTTCCGCTGACCGACGTGGCAACGCTGGCCGTTAAGTTCACGACCACAATATCTAGGACTCATCATTGTACGCCGCCCCGGTATACATAAGGGGAGTTAGTGACTAATCCAAATTAGTCCTCTACAGGAAACCCACGTTTCCGAGTCGATAAGGCAGGCGCCAAAGCAAAAGATGATGCTAGTACGTAAAGCCTGGTCCCAACATCGGCTAGTGTGTCTGGTAATCGGTTAGTAACAAACTTTATTGTGGCAGCATTATGTGGGTCGATGGAATCACGTACATTTTGATTAAGCTGTTGTTATCACCAACGCGCCGCTCATTGTATCGCCGGTCTTTAAGACCCTCAAGGCATCACCAACATCAATATAGTTTTTGATAAATTCCATGGACACACCATCAGTGCTCAGTGTACCATGGGTGGCAAAAACGGCAATATTGCCGGTTGCTACATTGGCTGGTTTGGTGAGGAGCGCAAAGACGTCCACGCCCGAGGTTTTAAGGTCTCCCGTGTTATCAGAGAACACGACCATGTCATTTGGGTCTGCGTTGATGGCGCGGTTGATACAAACCTCTATGTCGGCCATGGTTGCGTACTGGCAGAGATCAGGGCGTCCATATATGTCTACAGGCATGGTTTGTATTTATACTAAGTTAAAGATTTTGTCTCCAATTAGCACGGGCGCTTCCCGTCAGCGCAAGCGCTGGCAAATAAAAACACAATCTTTATGATTAGACAATATCGTCTAATGTGTAGAGCTGCCGGTATTATAAGCCGGAATTAGTCGGTTCAGCGCTCTCAGTAAAATTCCGGTAAATGCGGTAGGTCACAGAAGGCAAAGGGTTGAGCTCACACGCCTGGCTGTATCCGCCAAAAGCGTTCCTGGTTTGACCGCGAGTGGCGCATTCATTGTTTGCGGGGTTAAACACATTAAATGCGGGGTGGTGGGTGTCGTACTTAGAACTTGCTGAAACAACGTAGCCGCTTTAGCCCTGATTTGCGGCGAGTAGTGTTGCGACAAATCCAACGCTGTTTTTGACCTTACGGCTATTTACATATGCTTTCGTAACCGCATCTTGGGACACCGTGGGGTCTACCAATAACACGATCTTGTTAAAGTTCATGTTCAGGATGCCTGTCATGCGGTCGCCGGTCTTAGAGAAGGACACTAGATGTTTTTCGTATGGCACTGTCTTGTCGTTTTGACTGAGCTAGTACAAAGCACTGCGAGCGCATGTAGAGTTTGGTTGTGTTGCTTAAATAGTGTTTTCTATGGGGGAGTCGATGACCCTCATTCACCTCCCGGCGCCCTGAAGAAGCAGCATTTTGTCTGAGAGGATAACCGCAACCGCTCTGTAGTTGGCAACTGAGCCCTTTGCGACGTGGGCTTTAAAGTACATGTCCACAACAGATTGCTTGACCAAGTCGAGGTGTTCAAGGTTGAAGTAGTAGATTGGGTAAAGTCTTTCTGGCTAATCTGGAGGACCGAGTCCACGTTTTGGTCTCGTCCCATGTATCTCCGAATTTGGCGGTAAGCGCGGGCCACATAGTTGTTGGTGTGGTCTAAAAGGTCTTGGCCGGCTCTTGATGACTGTTAAGGCGCAGGTTTACCTGAGTGACACCGAGCTTATCAAATACCATTGGGTTGCGCTTTTGGTCATTTAGCTGTGTCACGTCCTAGAAGGCAACGAATATGTGCCGGAGTGCGGTGACACCCTGCTGGTCGCTGATTAGCCAGCAGAAATGAATATTGACTTTGTTTTGCTGGATGTCTGTGGTCATGGCCTGAAAGGCTAGGGTGCTCATGCCCCCCCCCCCCCCCCGAATGAAGTTAAGCAGGATGGTCTCCACCACCAGCGACGGCGTTACCACCAGCATCCAAAGGGCGAGCTTTGAGAGTGTGACCTTTGGGCTTCAGCTATGGCATCGCAGCGGAAAATGGCGTCATCGTCGGTGCCTACGTCTCAGCGCGATGGTGTGCTTGGCGCCAAAGATGACTTTGCGCACATCTCGACGCAAGCCGAAGATGTGAGTTTGCAGTATGGCGCAGGAAAAGTTACCATGAGCGCCCACCTGGCTCTTTCGCATCGCAAAGACGTGGTTAAAGCTTTGGTTGTTACAGGTCACTGCATCGACGCGGTCAGCTTCGGTACTGTTGGGGTTCTCTGTCGTGGTATACTAGACATAGTCGACGTGGTCTGTTGCGTCCTTTATAAACATCATAATGGTCGATAAAGCGAGCAAGGCCGAGAATGGTTGTGGCGACATCGACGTTGTCCAGATAGGACTCAACTTCTTTGTTATTTGTGAGATAGTGAGCGCTGTCGAACAGCACTATCAAACTTTTGCTGACAAATGCCACCTTGACCGCTGTAGCATAATCTATACCGTTTTCTTTTGTAAGTTTGCCCACAGCCTTGATAAAGACTTCAGATGGTAGAGAGTGGTGCGAGGTGTCCTTCACCTGTACCTCCACACGACCCTTTTGAGTGGGGTCGCGGGTTTCCTACGAGTGGTAATGCAGGTTGCGGATGCTGTGATCGCGAAGCACAGGGGCTCCCATACCGAGAGCGGGGTCTTGGAGAAATGCCATTGCAAAAGATATGTTGCCTTACGACCATCTTCTAAGATGGGAGATGCAAAGATCTACTCCCATGACCAAGTCTGCGACAACGGCATCGCGCGTTTCGAAAGACAGAGTTATGGCTGCGGCGTCCATGCCAAGTTTGCAAAGATATGTTGAACCACGGCGGCAACTTTTTGGCGGGCGACTTTGTTTACAGAAGCTCATGTTTCGGGAGGCATAGTCTTGGCCATGGACGGTGCCAACTTGCTGAGGCGATCATAGAACGCTTCCACCACCGGCGGCAGCGAAGGTTGGTAGCGCTTGCTTTGCCTGACTTACGACGACCGTCTTAATAGCATCGCTGGCACGCGAGGTGGTGGCCCTGACCAGTCCTGTGGCGGTCGCGGGTGCTGCTGTAACTATGGCTTGGATGATATCACCCAGTCCGTTACCATAATGTTCACGAAATGCCAGGAGACGAACTGGGCTATGCTCTGGAGTAAAGCTATACAGCATGTAGAAAGGACTAGCCTTATCGCTGGTGCTCCAGTCCACGTAGGAACTACCTACGGCATTGCATGTAAGATATACATAGATCGTGGTGGCGATCTGCACTATACCGGGCACGAAGTTGTAGCCCTGGCCGAGAATGGCATTCGTGGGGTCGACCGTGGCAGGCCATCCCAACAGTTGGTTCAGTCTTGAATTTGCGATGTCCACGCTGTATGCGGCGGAACTGACATCTATCGCTGCTGAACAAGGTTGGCTCATTGGCAACAATGCTCATTTTGGTGCAGTCGCCCGTCAGGGCTGTTATTTGCTACTGGATTTCCTGGTTAATGGCGTCTATTTCGTACGCACCGTAGGCAGTTTTACGATCTTCCAGGTGGCGCCGTCATCGGAGGAAAACACAAAGGTATTGTTGCCCGAAAAAAGGTCGGGATGGATGTTGGGCCATCTGTAGACTCAGGGAAATGACATCGCAATCTCGAGGTCGCGCCCCTTGGGGGTCTCAATTGATGTAGGTAAAATGACGTCAAATGCCGGCTTTGTTTTAGCTCGCTGAAACCATCTGAGTGGTCCTGGAGGCGATATACTCTTGAATGGTCCATAGGCGGGCCGATACGACCTCGCCTATCTGTTTTAGTATTTTTACGATTGCTATTTTCGCTAGTGTCCCATTTTCATTTCTACTCGTGTTCTGCAGGGACACTAGTATGAATCATAAACCTTGTCATGAGTGTCTTTGATTAGCACTTTAAATATAGCATTGTCCATGATATCATACCTTAACAGATGTTGTCAGATGGCGCTAGCCTGACTAACTCGAGAGATGTGTTGTCGGCCCAGAAAGACCTTATCCAGCTCGTCTGGGCCACTGTAGCAGAGGATCGTGCTAGCATTGTTAACTACATGTCTTCCGATTGCTCTAGAGCATCAAGTGCTTTTTGCCACTACGCTTACTCTAGCGTTTGTACTTTGTGCCCACACTTGCTGACAGACCTGAGCCTTTGTGTGCCTTGCTTTTCTCTTGAGGCAGTAGCTCAGCTTCAAAGTATCACTTGGCCTTTATGACAGTGTACTGGGTTCTTCGTTTGACCTTTTTTATGTATCTTATCAGCGGCAGCAACAAGGGGCAACTGCGAGTAGCTTTTAGACTGCTAACTTGGCCCAGGGCAAAACTGTTTTTGCCTGTCCCGCGAACGGCTACGACAACTAGAAACGGACCGTCCCTTGGTGATGGTATGTCAGAATGTTCTTTAGATGCGCAAAGGTCGATTACTATGGTCTCTATTTCTTCCACCTCATCTGTATCGTCCAGTAACTATGCCAGGTAGTCGTCCATTTCCTTCGCAGTCCACTTCCGACGAATGTCTGCTTCTATCAGTCTTGCAGCGTCCTTGTCGTACCATTCATCATCCATGGGGATTTGCTGCTGGTTCCCCAGGGCTGATGTGCGCAGACGTATAGCCACACCCAGGTCCCAACAGGTGTTCGGGCAAACGGGAGTTGGCGTCGATACGGAGGCGCCTCACCTCTTGCCACCTGCATAAGCCCGTTTCGGTAAACTGAAAGCCAGTTCCTCGCAGGCGCTGGCGGGCTCCTGCTCCGACAGGGTCGTGTTGACACAATATGTGCGCACTGCAGCCGTATCGCCGCCCAGCGCGCCAACAAGCTTATAGAGCATAATCTGCATACCGTTAAGTATGAGGTGCGAAACCGACTGGTAGCCCTCTGAAAGTTCGCACTGTACCTGGTAAATGACTAAGTGGAGGTCAGGGTCAAGCTCTGTGCGCAGGCGGCCATTGCTATATGCCAGATCTTCACTTTTATATTGTTGGAGTTGCCCCCAAAACCTAGTTATAACGTCTGCTGGCAAGTCCACAGACAAGGTTAGCTACATACTTTTGTTCATTGTCGTTGACCTCAGTGCTAGCACAATTGTACAGCTGAGACAAAACCTTGGTTGCGTTGTCGGGCACGGTCTTGTACGGCACGTGCTCTCCAAGAACCCTGAAACCAATCCTCCGCTTCACGGCGTACACAAAGACCGTACCCGAGACAAAGTCGTGCTTCGAAGGAAAGAGGATGGGGTCGGTGTTTCCTACCTTTACCAGGTAAAAGCGGGCAGGTCAGATATAACCACCATTGAGCTTCTTCCTGTAATCATAATTGGATAGCACAGGCAAAGACGGCAATTTTGTCATCATATGATTTTAGGGGAGAGCAATGTCGATGACAATGACTTTGGTTCCATCTGTATGTTGCTCCTCTGAAACAAGCAACCCACAGCGCTGACCACGGCGCTGGTGGCTAAAGAGAGCAAGTGCGTCTTAACTGTAATGTAAGAGCGCAGTCCGTGGGGTCACTTCCTTGGAGCTTTTCAACCCATCCCATAAACTGCCGGTAGCGCTTCTCAGTTCAGCTCTTGTGGTCTTGCGGTTGTCTATCCGGTCGCCCACAATGTCGCCGGGTAGAACCGGAAAAGCCATCCACGACGCCATTGCGGCGGACTAAACTACTGGGATCGACGTTATGCAGACCGCGGTACACCTAGCCAAAAAAATCCTCGAGCTCCTCGCCGATAATGTAGACCACGCTTGTGTCGTCTTTTTGCTCTCGCAAGACGGAGTCTACTGTGATAACCGCATCTTTAGTGTCACCTGGGCGAGGCCATTTGTCGCTGATCTTTGGTGGTGGAGGCTCTACCTGAACCGACTTTTTGGCGTAAAGCTGCTAAAGGTCTTAGCATCCTTGTTCACAACCCAAACGTGGTATGAGTGCAAAGATTCAGCGTTTCGCCTCTTGCATTGATGTGTGTGTTGCGTCGGGCAGACTCAGACCTGCAGACTATATTGCCATGAATGTCGATAGAAATGCCAGGTCGGCCACACTTGCGCAGCCAAACCTCTGCATCGTTCCAACACATTTTCCAAGATTTTTTGTCAGCTGGGAAACGATTAACCAGGGCGCAAGCTTCCATAGTCCCTCATAAGACAAGCTGGCCGTTTTTCAAGTGCAGCCTGGTACTGACCTAGATGCGTGCTTAGCAAGCAGCGGTTTGGACGAAAGTCCGGACTATCGCAAAGAGACACCGAGAGTGAGTTGTCCACCCACTGGGAATATCCTGAGGGCTGATTTTTACCACACTCGGGTAGCTCATTCTTTGGCCAATCAAGCGGAGGCTCTTTCTTTTCTTCTCGTATGAAGATAACACGAACCTCAAGCTCAATGGAGTCAAGGGTCTCCAACCAGTTTAACTCGTCCATACCCGTACAGATGTTAGTAACAACATTTGTGTCACTTGGGGCAGGATCCTACAGTGCTTAGTAAAAGCGATTGACGTCCTTCTGTGTAAACATCGTGCCGCCCTTTTGAAAGGTCTGAGTCTAAGTCCTAGCACTTTTCTTTTTGTTTCGAAGATAGACTTCCACCTCTATGGCATAGACATGCGCTTCATTATTCGTCAGTGTGGGATTGGGAGTAGGAATGGGTTCCTTGCACTTGTGTGCTAGACGTGGAACCGGTGTAGGTTTCTCGCGTTTTTGGGGCGGTGCCAGAGTGGGCTTCTCGCGCTTTTGGCTCGGTGCCGAAGATGGCCGTACGTCAAGCTGACGCGGAGTGGGCGCAGGCCGTACTTTGCATTGTCGTGGTGTAAGAGTGGGGCGCTCAGTAAGAGCAGTCAATGCGACTGAATGAGACTCCGCGCTAAGAAGACGTCGTTAATCTGCTGTAATGCCTTATTGTCCATACTATTTTATAATGATGCAATTAAGGTGACTATTTTTGAAACAGATTTATAACCCTATAATTTCTTGTTACCAAAACCCTGCTTCAAATTCGAAGTAAGTTTTTGCCTCTAATTTTGTTATACGGCGTGTTTGGTGACAACAATGTAGCACACCAAAGACACTAAATGTGGTAGCTATCGATCTCAGTTGATTTTCTTTTTTGAGATGCTCGAAGTGGGATCTGGAGTATGTTCGTGTCTCGTACATTTTGCGCCCTTTCTCGATGAAAAAGACCGATTGATAAATAGAAAAACTAAAACACTAAGCTTCATCCTTTAATATTCAAACATAAAATTGGTAACTAGAACAACATCTAAAGATTTGACATATCAGATTTTAGAGCTGGAGCTCTTGCTGTTTAAATGTTACAATCATTTGAAGTAGAGATTACATTTTCATCATTTAATTTACGAGATCTTGTAATGCCAGACATTTTGACTTCTAGACAAAAATAATTGCTTTGCACTGGATTAATTATTCATACTGTTCATCATTAAAAGAAAAGGCAACATTTCATAGCGAAAGCTGCAGTCACAATTCGGGCCATCAACGAAATGCAAATTAAATATGACATCCATTTTTTGCTGATCAAGGACAATTTCACGATTGTTTATTAATGTCATTCAACATTCAGCATTCAACATTCGTCTCCTTTGATTAAAAAAAAAAAGATTCACTCTAGAGAGCACTCAGAGTAACAGTAGAATGACTGTAACATAAGCACAGGTAATTATTTTTAAATTAAAATTAAAATACATACAGATTAAACGTTTTCTAATAAGTAAATTTTCCTTGGAAATAATGTGGCACTATCTTCTCTTCAGAGCCTCTCAATAAACTTAACATTACGGCACTGCAACACAACTAGGTTATTATGTGCCGAGTAAAGTGCCTTGCCCAGTGATACACTACGAAAGCCGCCTTGGCTGATCAAACGATTTGATTCAAACCTGCACCCTTTCAGTCGCCAGTTCGGCGCGCTAGCCATTTAGATACCGCAGATCCTGCCCCCATCAGTCGCCTCGTACGACATGCAGAAGAGCGCATCGGAAGCAACTCCCAGTCTGCAGGGAGTAATATGAACGTTATAATTAACCAGTGTCCTAGACAAAGTAACTTATTGAAAAATGTGATAAATTTGCTATAGCAATAGAAAGAAAAGAGTTCACTTTATTCTTTTGCATATTTGACAATTAAAATGGACAAAAAGGAGAGAGAAATTAACAATGTACGATCGGACAACAGCTTGTAAAAGAGTATCGAGTGCGACTTTATTAAGCACTTGATGATGATATTTAAGTTTCAT
The DNA here is from genome assembly GCA_029931535.1 of Margaritifera margaritifera. Classification (NCBI taxonomy): domain Eukaryota; kingdom Metazoa; phylum Mollusca; class Bivalvia; order Unionida; family Margaritiferidae; genus Margaritifera; species Margaritifera margaritifera. The sequence goes on along the minus strand of JAQPZY010001696.1, from coordinate 6,315,443 downwards.
TTTAAAAAAAAAAAATTCCATACTTAGTGGCTTAAAAAGAAAATGTAAGATTTTTACAAGAATTAGTCATCAACTCTTTTTACAAGAATTAGTCATCAACTCTTGCCTGTGTTATTTTGTATCTGTGGATTAAACAAACGTGCAAACAAAAACAGATGCAATATGTATTGAGAGATAAGCCTCAGGCAGACGGTTACACGAAACACCCAAATCCACCCAACTCCACCACCAAATCCACCCAAATCTACATTTGATACTTGTAATATACAAAGTATATGTTCTTTAGGTATCATATATTACACGAAATAGCAGAAAAGTAGATAAGTTACAGTAGATGGTTACAATTTTCTTTGCACAGCATAGCATATAGTTCGTTTGTTTTTTTTTTTTTTGTTTTTTTTTTCAACACGCTCATGTGTATAATTTATATGTATAAAAAATTCGTTTTTAATTTTTTTAAACTGTGTATATTGACATAACAGTTTTCAATATTTAGAATTTCTTCTTTTTTCACCGTTGTGCGATACCCCCAAAACAAGTACCTTGTTTATATTGCGTATCATAGGTATTAAAGGCATATTTGTGTGTATTTGTGTTTGCACAAATATACTCCAATTACACCCAAATTGCGTTATATACCAGTGTATGTTCTTTGGGTATCATTTATTTGATGAAAATATCATAAAAGTTTATTCATACCTAGATTAACCAAATACACAAAATCGCTCTAATTTTGAACAAACGAAAATAATCTATAAAAGAAAATAAACAAATATAGCTACGTGCCCCGAACATGCAATCGTAGTACATATACCAAAAAAAGTTAAATAGGTCGAAAAAAATTTACAAAATATTTAATCAGAGGAAAAAATAATTTAAATAAACAATGAACATTATACCTTATGAATTAAAATAGCATAGATCCCACGAACATATAAGTATAATACATGCGCATTTGTGACGAAATTAACACATAGCCTAGCCACTTGAGGTGAATAAGAAACAAGAAATTATTTGGAGAAAAATTGGGACCGTTTAATCCAGTTCCAACTTTGAGAAGTGCTACGTTTGATGATAAATGTATTCACTTATGTACCACATTTGTTGTTCTCTCAGCCGCACTACGTTTTCGCTGACCAGGTTTTTACCTAACATTGTCTGTTGTGTTTACACATTTGAACTTTACGTTCGTAGCTTCAACAAATTTTTAGTTTCTGCTTGGTTCTTCGGGTATCGATGCCAAGAACTTTTTCGTTTGTTTTTCCTTTTCCGTCTGTGACATATCGTGCCAGTCCGACGCATCAGCAGCGTGTGACACCATAGCACTGTAATTTAAAATCACCATTTAGGTAAAGGGCGCAACGTAGGTGTAGAAGTTGATTTTTCAAAATTTTCCCTATATTATCGATAAGTTCTGGGAATTTAGACTGTTTCCAATTAACTGCTGATTTGAGTTTGTGGTTCATTGATTCACTATTGTTGTTTGTCCAAAGGTTAGTTGCTGCAGAATCCCTTAATAGCACATAAATGTAATTTTTCATTTTTCGACAAAGATATCTTTGCCAATAAGTTTTGAAATTATTGTTATTAGCGAAACAAAATGTCTAAGTTTAAACACCTGGTATCAAATTCAACATCGTCACTGGCAAATACAATCCCCGAATCTTCATTAAAAATAATATTTATAACCTTTTCTCTGTCTCTAAGTGAGGTCTCGTTTCGCTCCAAATGTCTCGTATTATTGTCCTTTATGTGTTTGGAACAAAGAATAAATTTAGCATTTTGGAATTTTGACTTAAGCGCGTTTGTTATGCCTTTTACTTCATCACTGCCGATGGTGACTTCCCCCTTTTCTAATCTTATCACTGACATGAGAGAAAAACTTTCCATTCGTGTGTCCCTCGAAATGTATCATACAAGGCCCCATCATAAGGGGGTACTGATGGGTTCGTCTGCTTGTGACACACCTATTTTTTTATAAGAAAAGACTGTAACATAAAACCGACCTAAATTAAAAGTTCTTTGTACACCTAAAACACTGCTGTTAATTCCCACACAGTTACGTCTCATGTCTGTCATCTGGTCTTCTAAGTAAATAATAACGACAGGATTTTTGTTTTTCCCTAAAATGACCTGCTGGATACACGCATTAGTGTGCAGCTCACTAATTACTGATATTAATTAAATTTTCTTTATTGTAAACATTACAAAATATTTTGTTTGTTTTTTAAACAATTCTAAGGACGATAGATCATATCTATTTTTTCTGATTTCGGCTAGAAAGAATAGAGAACTATCTTGTGTAAATTAAAAGAACAGACATTCTCTTACCATCTACTGCAATTTATCTAATCTTCTGATATTTTCATGTAATTAATGATACCTAAAGAACATATCTATTGTATATGAAGCTTATAAAAGGTATGTTTGGGTGGATTTGGGGTAGATTTGGATGGATTTTGGTGGATTTGTGTGAATTTGGGTAGTGGTGGTGGATTTGGGTGGAATTGGGTAGATTTGGGTGAATTTGGGTGTTTCGTCAAACCCTAGGCTGATGGTTTCGGGTTTATGGCAGGGAGAGGAGTTCCAATTTTAGCCAATCAGCGACGACTTTTCACAAATTTCCGTATATAGCAATGGCGGCGTCCATGAAACAGTTGATGGGCGACGTTGCTACAAATCCATTGGCTTTGGGTTACTCGGAGTAAGCTACAACGTCATTTACCATTTCACATTGATTTGTTTAAAATATAACGTCGGAGTTCTATATCTACCATTTTCATTAAAATCACGTGGCTTTTAACAGCAGTTGCTTCGCAACAAGAGTCGGCAAGTATGTGAGTTTCTCTGTGTGAATTTGAAGTTCCAAATCAATTGTCAAAAAGTTTTATTGAATATCTGAGTATGTGTCTGAAGCAGATTAGTTCTCAATGCTGAGAGATAAATTCGGGTTGGGGGAGGGGAAGAATTTGAGTGTTTCTCCAAGAGGAAATGCATGAGAGCTTGACTAGAAATACCGAAATATGCTCAAAAACCGAAATACACAAATATTTACAAGGTTTCTATGTTTATATCGGTGTACCCACAGAAATTATGATTAGTAATTGTTTTAATAATAATAAAAAGCTAACTAAACTCTGATTTGAGCGATTTTGATACAAAATATTTACTTCTTATCCATATCTAGCATGATTCTTGTAATAACGTAACTAGGTCGTACTTACTTGGACAGGTATGATACACGGCGAATCGTTTTGAACTTAAAATATAAGATAGTATATGCAAAAGTGAGATTTTAACAAGCCAGAATACGTATTTACATGTTTTCGGTGTATTTATCATATACTTATGTTTTATTCTTTTCAGTTATCCTAACCATATTTCATTGATCCCTAATGATATTTGACTAATCATGTAATTAATTTACATCCACTTTAAAGAAGTGAGAGGTTGAACAGATTTTTTGAAGACCAAACAAATCAGAGTTTCTGTTACACATGTATATGCTGGCTATTACCGATAAATGTTGCCCTGTACCAGAAAAATATTAGACTGTCAGTATTCATGTACCGACAAACTGTATAATGTGTTTTAAATCTTAAAAGTTAACTGTCTCATCATTAAAGTCTGTCAGAAGCTGACCTATTCTTTTCATACAATTGTAGTCCGATATTCCTGCCGACTTTGATCAGTGACACAGCACCAGTAGGAAAGTCGACTTATCTCTTTGATGGATTCAGGTGGTGTAATGGTATATATGGTATAATTCTGCCCCCCCCCCCCCCCAGTCCATTAAAATAGACAACTTGCAGTTAGGGCTGGAGTTCCCACGGTTATCAAATTACTGAAATAGTATTGGATTGCTGCTGCAGTTTAACAAGCGAGGGAGCTTAGAGGCCAGTTTCATCATGTATAGTTGCTGTAAAAACAAAGCCCAAAGCCATCAAAGAGATAAGCTGACTTTCCTTCCAGTGCTGTTGTGTGTGATTAATTGCTGGTGCATGAAACAATAAAAAATGAAAGCACCCCTCATTCTGCTTCATAGACGTTAATCCAAGATTTTATTTCTTCTTGTTCAAAACAAATTAATAACCACAGTTTGTTAGCTGAGGGACTGGCTTGGTTTGGATTTGACACTTTCTATTTATAGATCTTATCAGCCATGCTGAAGTTGAAGGCTTGCACTCGAACCAAACCACTAAAACTAAACATTTTATGCAGTGCATGTAAACACCTTAACTATTGTTTTTATAAGTGAACTCTGAACCAAGGCTGTTAATTGTGTGTGGATTAAGTTAGTGACTGACTTTGACAATATTGGAATGGGTTAACACTACTGTCTTGTGTTGACTTGTCATGTAACATTATCCATTATCAATGAAGCTCCTGTAAAGGTCAGAAACTCATTCATTTCATTTTCTTCTCTAAAATATTGCTTACATCATAATTTTCCCTACTTTATGAAAATGATAAACCGTGCATTGATGAGATTGCTTGATTAGCATCTGTAACAGTAAAATTTGGCCTTGAACTGACATTTTCTGTCATTGCTGGTATGAGATACTGGTAGTTGTGCAACCCTAGCGGAATCTCTATGTTCAGTCGATAGATAAATAGATAGCTAGATGAGTGACATATTTGGCTTATCATGTAATTAATTTACATGCACTATAAAAAAGTGAGAGGTTAAAGAGATTTTTTGAAGACCAAACAAATCTATGTTCTATCGATAGATAGATAGAGAGCTAGATGAGTGACATATTGTTTGTCATTATTATTCTTCAAGTAAATATTTCTTTCTTTTCATGCCGCCAGGTTTAACCCGCAATTATTGAACACTGTAAAAAAATATTTCCAGACTGCAGGCAGCTTTCTGTTTGAAGGAAAAGAATGCCCTGACCAATGCTGCAAAGTTCAAAAGTAAAATTCTGATCAGCTACAGTTAGGAACTGCAATCGAACTGATACTGAATCCTTGTTACTATGATGACAATTTCAACAGTTTTGTAGATTTGATCTCTGCTAATTGCATTCTTGTTAGTGACTATTCAAAGCTTGTTAAAGATGCTATTGAGGCTGGTTCCTACTCTGAAATGGTGCACATTTATGCACTAAGTACCAGCATCTCAAACCCCATTCTTTTTTCTTTGTGCCACAGTTACAAGCCAAGTTTGCATCAGAACCTTTCAATTGTAAGGTTGTTGGAAGGGCAGTAAAGAAATCCGCATCTACCGCAGCATGCGTAATGTGGAAACAAATGTCTGTCACAGAAAGAATGAATGGGTTTGTACCCAATCACTTTGTGTCACTGTAATATATTCAAATGGAGCATATGGTCATTATAAATGTAGAAAACTACTCATCAGTAGATGACTCAGAGGGTGCTATTTCTGTTACTTCTGACATAATGGAAAGAATTGTTATTAGAGAGACACATACTTGATATAATCGACGATGTAACTGACAGACAGAATGAAGTAAAAGACAGAAATGACACATACAAACATCCAGCAGAAGGCAAATTAAACCAAGGTAATTTTGTTGACACCAGAAAAGCTGCGGAATTATTGTTAAAATCAGATTCTAGTGTAGAATGCATTCCATGTGACTTAAAAGAAAATGTCTTCTTCATTTTGAATAACGAGAAAAACCTCTAAAAGAGGTTGAATAATGGAAAAAGCTCTTTTTCAGACAACTGTGGTGTGTGGGATACATCTGCTGGTGCATCCCCTAAATCATACTACTTGCTGTTGGATAACAGGGGTCTGAACATGACTTTATTTTAAAATAGGAAGTATTCTTTCAAACAATAAGCCAAGCGGAAAACTGAATATAGACCTTTGGATCTGCAACATGGTAAAGATCAAATTGTCGTGATCCACAGGTACTATACTCAGTTGAAAAAGGACAATATGTGGAAAAAGAGTGTCACATGGATATGACAGGGGGGTCAGGCAAGTAATTTGTCGCTCGGTTGAATATTTGGGAAGTTCCCGGGTTTAGCGCTGCATGGAAACTCGTGACAGATGATAGAATATTTACGGACACCTGACCATGCTTTAGATGACATTACGGAAATGACTTGAAAAATGAAACTGCATCAAATATTAAATAAACTGACTTTAAAATATGGTGAACTGTCCCAACCAACACAACTTGAACAAATTCATGACGAACAAAAATATAAATAATCAAAGTACAGAAAAGCTCCAGGACACTCCAACAACATTGTTATATTTCAGTGAATGCATTTCTTGTCACATTATTTCTATGATGCAGTGTATAAACATGTATATACATGTACTAGTAATCTGTCCATTAGAATATATAAATTAACACATATGCCGTGAATCTACAGTTGGATTATAATAATGTATTAATTAACTGGTATATTCCAATGAACAGATTTCTTGTACATATTGATGCTAAATGTTTATTCACCTGTAAATAAATCAGTAAATTTTTCTGTAATATGTGTATATTCTGTTTATTGGAATGTATCAATTTGACACATATGACATGAATCCACTGTTGGATTATGGTAATGTGTTAATAAATTGGTATGTTTCAATGAACGCATTTCTCATCGTATTTCTTATTTCTCGCAGAGTTCTTAATGACAAATGCATAGTTCAGGTGGTCTCGTGTCAATTCACCCCATTGCAAAATCGCCCGTCAAAAATGCCCTCACTTTTCACAAGATCGCCCCCATTTCAAAACCCCATTTGCACAAAGGTGAATGAGGTGCTTTGAAAATATTTCACTATTAAATTGCCGATGCAAGATAAACAGTCTTACATAATTATAACAACGCCATTATCTCGCGTAAAGTCTGGGTTTTGTTTCATTAAATCCAGATTTGAGCTGCTGAACGTACCTGGGAAATAATGAGAAATATCATATTTTAAACAAATGTAAATATCACTTTTAAATGCAATACGAAACTTTGTAATATTTCACATGGTCCGAATCAGCCTGGCATTTGGTCCGAATCAGCCTGGCATTTGGTCCGAATCAGCCCATGATTTGGGCCGAATTAGACTGGTCCGAATCAGCATGTTCCTGTTTGAAATGGGGGCGATCTTGTGAAAAGTGGGGGCATTTTTGACATGGTGCAATTTTTTTTTTTTATAATCTGGATTTAAAAACAAAACAGTATATCAAAGAGATTCTTGCGCGAATTCATACATCGAATACGATAATTAGCTGGAGATCACATGTGCGCCTGCGGGGAGTGGTCAGTTATCACGCCTAAATCGATTCCTATCAAAATACCCCCCAACCCCAAGCCTTATAAACATACAGTCATTCAGTTTAATAAAATAGGTGTAATTAATCAAGTGTCTACACCATTGTTTTGATTAGTGTAACTTTTATCCTGTCGTATGCTAAAAGAATATAATTCAATTTTTTTTAAAATATTGAATCTAGTTATACTAACCAAATAAATATGTAAATAAAGAAACTACAAGTATATGTTTAATATTATATATTCATTTTTTATACAAAAAAATATGTTTGTAACCACTACATTAGCCTGTTCCCCTGGTGAAATCTTCACATATTACTAAGGCCGCTTACGTTTCTGAGGTTCTTAGGTTATAATAAATGCAGAGAATGAAGCGCATGGGGCGTTATTGACTGGAATGGGAGTGATTTGGTAAAAAGTGGGGGGCGTGTTTAATTGGAGACGATTTTGCAATGGGGGCGATTTGGTGAAAAGTTGGGGCGATTTTTCAGTGGGGCGTTTTGACCTGTACCCGTTCAGGTGAGTTTGTCATGGATTTATTTGGATGAATAGGTTTGATAAAATTACTCTGACACTTGTTTGTAGCAGAGTGATTTCCTGGTAAGTTTGTCATTATTTATCATGTTCTACTTACATAAAGTAATTAATGCAGTTGATTAATTAGATTATTATGTTTGAAATATACTATTATTCATGTTGGTAGAAATAATGTAAATAGCCTTTCTGTTTCACAGATCATTCCTACAACAATCTCATTACACTCATCAGATCTCATTCATCTACTAAAGTAATCATATCTACTATTCTTCCAAAACAAATATATTTATAAATAGATCAATAGGGGTTTGAATGCCTTATGTTCCAAATGACAGGTTCACGAAATGTGTATATGTACATATGTCATTATTTTAAATTGTTATTGTGTGATACCTTCCAAACTACATTTATCCTTTCTATTTGCATGACTCACTTTGCATATGGAGATTGTCAAGAGGAATGGATTCTTGAATCATATATTAATTAATTCATGTGTGTGGTCAAATTATTACATTCATTGTATGGTGGAACAAAATCTGATACCTTATTTATGTAATTAAGTATAAATATTAAATACTGCCAAAGAATGCATAATACATGTTTTTTTATAATTTAAAAAAATGCTTTCCTGAGTTGTCTTTGTCTATTATCACATATTCTGGCCTATTACAATCTCACTCATAATCTCACTCTTGCATATACTATCTTAAATTTAAATTTGGAACGAATAATAATTAAATTAAATGCTATGAATTTTTTTTTTTAATTGCCAAAAACTATACCAGTAAAAGTTAAAGTAAATATATAATATAATGTTGCCGAATACTCTTGGTACATTGGTACTTTTCACTTACATTCTGTGGATGTATTACGATTCGTTGTTTATCATTCCTGTCCAACCAAGTATGACTGAGTGATGTCATCACATGAATTGTGCTAGAAATAGGTAAAAAGTAATAATTGATATCAAAATCACGTAAAGTTTATTTTGATGAGCATTATTATTCAAAGAAATACAAATCATAATTTCAGTGTGTACACTGATATTTATACACTGAAAACATGTAAAAGTCGGCAGGGCCAGTTAAATTATCCTTAGTTGTTATTAAATAAATTCTATTAAATCGTGAAGTTTCATCTGACAGTATTTTCAAGTACATTCCATTGTTTTGTCAAACATGTTTTCAGAATACTGTAATTCAACATGTTAATGAAATTATTTTTATTTGATTGGGAGGGCCAGTTGATTTTCGTGTGCAGGGCCAGTTGATTTCCATGTGGGCTGGCCCTGCTAGCCAATGGAAGAATCTGTGTTAAGTCAATCCCTGCATTAGTCCATCTGAGTTCCCAAGAGGTGGTTGTAACTTCATAGTATAGTCAGTGGTGGAAAGTCTCACTTTTTGTGGACATTCTCTATTTCAAGAATGTCATTCTTAAAATGACCTTTGCTCTGAGTATAGATATGGTAAATGCTTAGAATTATATTGTTTTGTGTAATTTAAATAGATTTTAAAAAATCCTGATTGGCAGAAATACAAAATTCTCTCCCTTTTCTTGCATTTTCTAATGAGACTTGGCTTATACACGAGTATATACGGTAATCTGCTATCTTTGTTGAGGAATGCACTAACAGTGGTCTTATAACTAGTCTTCATTGTACAATCTCCCAGTCCATAGCCCAGAATTTTAATCGCTAGACCTTGTCTTCTTTTCTGTTCTTTGAATGAAACTAAAAATGTATGTCTTTTGTTCTAGGATGGAAGAAGAAGCAAAAGATAAGGAGAGACCTGTGTATAATTGGAAAGATGTTACAGAAGAATTCAAAGAGGCAGCATCTGAACTGACATTAGGACAGCTTCTTCATGATTCACAGTAAGTACTGGACTGGAAAATACTTCTCAGCTTATTTTCTTTATATAAAATGAAGGAATTACCATGGTTATTCTAATTTAGGCACTGCATCAAAGATGATGTCCTTCCATTTGAACTTTTATCAATTTTCTTTAATAGAGGTGCTTACAAATTGAAAAATGTGAAGAAAAAAAAAAGTGTGAAAGATGTACCGTATATACTCGTGTTTAAGCCGATGCCAACTGCATAGACCCAGATCTGCCTTCACATAATGCGCCAGCAGATCTGGGTCTGTGCAGTTTGTAAGGACTAATCAGTAGAACCAACAACACAGACCCTGATCTGCCGGTGCATTATGCTATGGCAGATCAGGGTCTATGTTGTTTGCATTTGGAACCGGATAATATGCGAGTATATATGGTTCTTAATGATCTATTTCCATTTCTCTATTTAAGTTAACCTTATAATGAGCATTTTTCAGGTAATTCGTCAGGTCTCAAACAAGTGGGTGAACAATGACTAGAATCACCTTTTTTGGCATAGGGGTTGCTTTTTAAAATCATATAAGTGTTTTCCACTTTGACTGCTGATCGACGTGAATGGCCAAACACATCGTTAATCCAACGAATGAACGAACGATCTGGAGATGACTTCCAGTGAAATGTGGCTTTGGGTCATACCCATCACACCTCTCCCACGATAACTTACGCACAATATGGTCCAAAAACACAGACTACAGTATAAGCAAGGCCACGAGTTACAGAGGGATCTCGAAAAATGTAAGGGTTGGATATCAACAATGAGAAGGGTTGGGGGTAAATGGTTTAATACTTGTTTTATAATTGTGCTGGGAATAATTGTCAATAAAATGCTTTTTCAAATGAAGTTGTTCACTTTTCCATGTAAATTACCTTTATTTTCGAGATATCCAACCTTTGAAAGATCATTAAAAACATTACCCCAAGGGGTTTCGACACATATCACATGTGTGCCTCTGAAAATATTGTGTATTACATCACTGCTTTTTACATGTGAATGAGGATACATAAAAGAGTGTTGTTGTTGATTCAAAGCAAAAAAAATGTTCCTTTTTTCAAAAACAAGGGACATTTAATTCGTGAAACAACAACTATCAACGTCATAACTCGATTTTGATTTTATATTGTTCTATTAGTAAAATATTAATGCTGCAATTTTATTGCAAGAAGTAGTGAAATTTCTGCTCATCCTTGAGTACACCTCAGAGTGCCAATTCGGGAATTTTAAGTTCACTACAAACTTTGGAACTCACTTCTCCATAATAAACCGAATCTGTAGCTATCATTTGCAAATTTGTAGGATAAACCACTGATTAATATTAGATACTTTAATTATGTTACTTTAATTATGTTGATATTTATAACAGTGTGCAGTTGGTCAATTGAAATGAGTTGAACTGACACACTATTGTGACCACTAGAACATATGTGGGTAGGATTTGCATGCCTTTTAACTTTTTATTTTTTTCATTCCACCCCCTATTGATACAAAAGACGTAATTAACGTGAAAATACAAAGCATGTCTGCTTTTAATTGAATGTAATATTACAACAAACACTTCAGCAAATTGGAGATCAAAACACAGTCGGCACATAATTAGGTTCTCAGAAACGCTCATGGACCTAGCTGTGACAGGAGATTGACACTTTTTGTGTTTGAATACAAGAGGGCATATAGCATTTATGATGATTACACTGAAACCGAATTAAAAGATAGAACTAAAACACAAATTTCACTTGACAAAACTTATTTAATTGGTATTTATTTATTAAAGTGCTGTCTCCAGTAGGCATTACTGACATTTTCATGGATCTAATTATCGTTGACTGTTGTTATTTACAGTGTACTGATAATTTTTTTTGTATAGGAAACTTAACAAAATATATGACTTCTTATTACAAGTTGTGAATTTCATGATTTTGAATCAGATTTCTGGGCACTAACCACCATTTTCGATGATAAAGTGAGTGATCAAAGTTTTATTTACTAGTTTTGATCATGATTTTCTTTACAGTCAACAAATAGGGCCAATTCTTTTTGTATTATTTAGAAAAAAATTGGATCCATGCCTGACCATGCGTTATAAGCAGCTTCACGAGTTATAGAGGGTGAGGTGTACTTCCAGTATGATCTCATTGATCCTAGGGTCATAAATCACCCGTATAAATGTATGTTTTAATGCTTGAGTGAACATCTCTCAGAGCCCTGTTATGCAGCACATTCATAGCTTGGACCCATGTGGCATACAGAGACATTCTTCTCAGGAATCAGTAATTGGTCCCATTCAAAAACTGGCAGCGAACAAAAACTAGCAGCATAGCCAGGGCTCGAAATTAACGCTTATCCGCTAACCCACAAGTAGTGACTTTGCTGACGGATCATTAAAACCCCAGTCATCACAAATCCATTGGAACAGTGAAAATTACCACTGGTCACTACCATAACAGTTAACAAGTGGTCTTGTGTGTAAAATAAAATGTGAGTCAGCATTCCCTTTAATGGTTAATTGATCTGTTTATTGTGTTAAATGAGGATCTACCAAAAATCCTGCACTTGATGAAGTACAATAATGGACAAGTGTTAAACCACTCATCCACTCATCAAGTAAATTAGTGTGATTATTGTCAAAACAGTCTTCGTGTATGTGGAACTAGCTTGGTATACTTTCCCCAAGCACTGATTTCATTACTGATGATAAAAAGTATTGGGTATCAGGCTAGTATTGACCAATCGGAAAAGGTCACATTCGCCGATTCAATGAATAATCCAGAATTATACCAAACAATGTGTTTTAACATTTGCATCATTGTTGATAAATATTCAATGAATTGTGTGTGACAATTGTAAACATCTGGAATTATTTGCAAGATGTACAAATAGGGGCCAAGTGTTAAACCACTCATCCACTCATCAAGTAAATTAGTGTGATTATTGTCAAAACAGTGTATGTGGAACTAGCTTGGTATACTGGCCCCAAGCACTGATTTCATTACTGATGATAACACTGATGATAACACTGAATCGACAGAAATTAGATGATGACAAGAGAGAGTGCAATCACAAATATGATCAAGAGAAGAGACTAAGAAAGTATCAGAAATCCAGGGTAAATGAATACAAATGGCTGAAGTATAACTCGGGAAAGGCTGTGATGTTTGTGCTCTTTCTGCACTTAGTATTCAGAGAAATGCAAAAGTGTGTGAGGTACTTCATCCATTGATGGGCGTGACAACTTTTATAAATCGTCCCTGGAATCACACAATGTGAGTTCCCAATACATAATGGCAGAGGTATATGTGAAATCAAAACCGAGAGTTTGTTCCTCAGAAGTTGAGCAAATTGTGGCATCTTTGAAAAAGAGCTCCTTGAAGATGCTTGAACATGAACTTTCAACTTTTTGTGAGTTTTGTTGATGAAATACAGTTGTTATTGTTTTGAGTTGATGCTAATGAATAATAAATGTTGAATTAGAAACTGAACTGGCTTCTGTTTGATTTCAGCAAAATCAGAGAAATTTAGGCAGGGGTTAAGTAAAAATTTATTATGGTGATCCTGTGGGTTAGTTTAAAAAAACTCCTAATTTCGACCCCTGGCATAGCTCATTACATAATTATCTGCTGCTGTGCATGCAAGTTTTTTTGTGCCAATATGATTTTATGAGAGAGGATTAATCCACTGACCTTAATTTGATTTATTCCGAAAGACAACCTGTTGAAATATCCATGTAAGGCATGTACTAATCTTATATACAGGGTACCATCCAAGGTATTCCAAATGGCAACTTTTATTTATTGTTTAGAACAACAGTGTTTGATTCCCGAATGATGCAAATATGAAACTTTTGGGAGTAATGCAGGCAAGCTAGGAAACAAGAAAGTAACAAGAAAAGTGAATAAATAAAAAAATACTTGATGAAAAAATTTAATACATGATTAAAGAAAGAAAGAAAATGTTATTATTTTTGCAAAATTCTTATGAAAAGGCTGCCTTTAAACAATTTTGACAAAATGTCTGTGGATATTTCTATGATTTCCTCAGTCTTTTAACAATAATATGAACTGCTTTTTTATATATAAAAAAGTGTCATTTTTATAGCAACACATTATTTGTTTAAAAATTGGAGCACGGTAATTCTTTAATTTTAAGACTTGGATAGGGCATTCTTTGCATATCATGCAGAAACACTGCTGTTAACCACAGTTAAGGCTATTGATTTATATTTTAAATAAAAAAAATTATTATATATTTGTGAAGGGAGCTGCATTGACTCAGAGGTTAGTGTGCCTAACTCATGATTGAAAGGGTGCAGGTTTGAATCCTACCATTGGATCAGTCCGGGTCAGCTACCATGGTGTGTCCTTGGGCAAGGCACTTTGCTCCAATTACCTTGACACTAAATAACCTACTTGTGTTGCTGTGCTGTAAAATACCAAATCAATAACAAAATATATCTGTGAATGAAATAATTTTTTCTTTCATTTCTTTTTAATTTTTCCTATAGATTTCTCTCACATACATCACCAGGAAAAACCGAAATTGATGATGATTGGGTGTTCTGCACATTTCACAATGCATCAAACTTTATTACTAACTTTTTAAAAACATGTTCAAAAGAACATTTGATGAGTAGCACTTTAATTCAAAGAAACTCCTTTTCAAGTTTTCAAGCTATCACAGTTTCTCTTCATTGTGGATACTATGAAAGCAGTGCCCCAACTAGAAATTTCTTACAGAGGGGAGGGCAAGAGGGGCATCTCTGTTGTTGGGGGCATTTTTATTGTAGGAAGGGGAACTCTTTTGGAACAAAAGGAAGCATCTTTTTGGTGATAAAAGGACTTGATACCCAAGATGACATTTAAAATTTCACCTTTTTGGAAACACACATATATTCTACATTAAATAAAAAGGAAAATATGAGGATGAAATGGAAAGTAACCTGATTTTAATTATCTTAAGAGATGCAGAGGAGAGGGATATGGAAGGGCAGTGGGGAGGGGCTAGAAGGGCAAGGGGGGAGCACCCCTCTATTTGTATCTAGCTGGAGCACTGGAAAGCAATATTTTTGGTTATGTTCTACACATAGATGAATAAAATCAGATCACTGAAAATTATATTTTCATTTGTAAATATATATAAAAAAACACAAAATATACATGAAATTTCTTATTTACCATATATACTCATGTATAAGCTGGGTCCAAATGTAAACTGCATAGACCCAGATATGCCAGCACATTATGTGACGTCAGATCTGGGTCTATGCAGTTTGCAGTTGGTATCGGTTTATACGCGAGTATATACAGTATATAATGAGTTTGAACTAGTCAAGGTGTCGAGTTAAAATGTAAAAGAAAAATATGTACCGTGCTTTTATTAGCTCACCTGGCCATAAGGCCAAGTGGGCTTAAGATGTGTCCATTGTGCACTATGCATCGTATGTCCATCAACAGTTGCTGTTTTAAACCTCTTCTCAAAAACCACTGGACTAAATTTGTACAATTGATGCTGATCCATGATTAAAAATGGCCACCATTACTAAGAATAGATAATACTTTTAAATGACACTGTTGAACAGAATTTTATTGAATTTGACTTCAAGTATCCTGGCATGAAGACCTTTCAGTTTTGTACAAATTATGCTGATCTACCTTCAAATATTGCCATTGTTACTAAAATTATAAAAACTCATCCTTTCTTCATCAAGAATAGAATGCCTTTCAATTTTGTTCAAATTGTGCTGATCTGCCAGCAAAAATGTCATCTATTTCTAAAAAAAACAAAAAACCTTTAATTGATTTCTCAAATACCATGGAACAGAATTACCATTAGATCATATTTAACAGAAAGCATCTTGGCATGAAGACTTTCAAATGATGCTGATCCACCATCAAATATGGCAACCATTATTAGAGTAGAAAAAAAGAAACATTAAACAACTTTTTCTCCAAATTTGAATTTTTTTTCTCACTATACTTCATAGAAAACAACCTAGCATGAAATCTTTTCAAATTTATACAAATGATGCCAATCTTGCCATCAGATATGGTCACTATTAAAAAAAATCGAAAAACCTCATAACAACTTCAAAACCACACAACAGAATTGATGAAAGTTGACAGAAAGCACAATGACATAAAGACTTTTCAAAATGTAAAAATTATGTTGATCCACTGTCAAATATGATAGCCATTACTAAAAATAGAAAAACCTTTCAATGCTGATAGAATTTGACCAAGCTTTACAGAAAGCTTCCGAGCAAGAAGACCTTTCAAATTTATGCCTATAATACCAATCCACCATTCAAATATGGCTACTATTACTAAAAATATAGAAACCTTTAAACAACTTCTCCAAGACTGTTGAATGGAATTTGACCAAACTTAGCAGAAATCATCCTGACATGAAGACCTTTCAAGGTTGTACCAGTTATGCCAATCCAACATCAAATATGTCCGCCATTGCTAAAAATAGAAAAACCTTTAAATGACTTCTTAAAAACCACTTGACAGAATTTGGCCACATTTGACAGAAAGCATCTCAGGATAGAGGGCTTTCAAATTAATACAATTCATGGTCATCTGCAATCATTTATTACCACTTTTTTTAAAAATAAAAACATTTAAATGACTTTTTCTTAAAATCTGCTTGGCAGCATATGACCATATTTTACAGAAAAAATTTATGCAATAAGGAGTTTCAAAGTTTTACAAATGATGCTCATTCTCCATCAAATATGGCTGCCATTACTAAAAATGGAAAATTGTTTAGACGAGTTCTCAAAAACCACTCAACAAAATGTAATACATTTTTTTAATAAAGTATTCTGGCATTAATGGCATTTAAGTTTGTATCAGTTTTAACAGTCTTCCATCAAATAAGCCTGTTGTTACTAAAACTTGAAAAACCTTTAATAACTTTTTCAATAAAAAACTGCATAACTGACTTTGATCATATTTGACAAAAAGTGTCCTACCTTGAACACCATTTAGATTTATACAAATGATACTGTTCAGCCATCAAATATGGCTGCCATTACTAAAAGTAGAAAAACATTTACAGAACCTTTAATCTAAATAAAACTGCTGAATAGAATTTGACCAACTTAAATATTTAAACAGAAAGCATCCTATTGACGGAGATTTCTTATCCAGCTGCTCTTGCATTTGGCTGTTAGTCAGATGTCAGCCTGGTGAGCAAAACCCACTGGGGCCTCTTGTTTGTCTTTCACATTCCTCAAAAAACTCTGATTGAAGACATAATTATGACTGATTATTTTAAGAGAGAAAGAGGGAAGAAGAGTTTTTTTTTACTACAAAATCCATGCATTACAATTACCCATTGGAAAATAAAATGGACCAAAATTTAGCAGTCATGAGTATATGCCCATGCCATAAGAAATTTTTCCAGCTGTACCTATTTATGTTAGTAGACTCTTCTCCATTGTTTAAGGCTGCAATGTTTACCAAAATGTGTAAACGTGTACACAGTAAACAATAGCCGAAACGATGCCGTTT
This sequence comes from Margaritifera margaritifera, assembly GCA_029931535.1. Classification (NCBI taxonomy): domain Eukaryota; kingdom Metazoa; phylum Mollusca; class Bivalvia; order Unionida; family Margaritiferidae; genus Margaritifera; species Margaritifera margaritifera. The sequence continues at coordinate 6,298,254 of JAQPZY010001696.1, read as the reverse complement.
AATTGAAACGATTAGAAACTCAACATTTCCCCCAATATGCACAGTAGGCTTACAGCTGATGGCTATTTATATGTAAACCATGGACAATGTGCATTCCATACTCATTCAACTTGCAATTATTTCACTTACTGCATGTCTTTTGCCTCTTATTGTGAGAAAATTCAATTTTTAAGACATGTCTTTGTTGAATATAGCAGACTTAGGCAAAACATCCTTAGGATCATCATGAGATTGTCTCATACTGCTGCATATATGGACATGATGAAAATATTGATACTCCAAAGGGACGTACTGCGCTGGAAATCCTTGTATGATGCTTTTGTAGGATCTATAATGACTGCAAAAAACTGCAGTAGTTTGCAAAGTTGAAATGTTACTCATCCAAGGTTCTGTTAATCAATGTTTTTGAAAAGTAAATAGTTTAAAGAAATTTTGGTCGACAAGATCAGTAAATACATCTTGATGTATAATGCGTGGTACAGCCAATTCTCATCAGCTTCAGCTTTTTTCCTAATGATGTGCAATTTGAAAATGGAAATCATCAATACTTTAAGAAATAAAGTAACAGAAAAATCAATGAGGAAATGTATCAATTACATGTAATTGGAACAGGTAGTTCCTGCCTCACTGACAGTCAAATGTTTGTTTGTTTACACGGTTACCAATTTTGTAAATGTTTACAGGCAGTAAACTAAACTAATCCATGTGTAAACTTGCAGACTTACCATTGTTGTGGAATGGCAGTTTTCTTACACATTGAAGGCTTCAGCTTCTAACATTTCAAAATCATATTGGTTACCAGATAAAGAACTTGGTAGCCCAGCTTAACTGAATTTGCCACTTTACGTTGTATAACTTGTATAACTTCACATGTTTTAGGTTTGGCCTATTTGAGGCTATGTCAGCAATAGAGATGATGGATTCCAAGATGGATGCCGGAATGATGTGCAACCAGATCAAAAGAAAAGTTCTCAATCTTAACCAAGCTATACAGGTAGTATTTCTTTACCTACTAGTGGTCCTAATACAAATTGTTCATGTGGTCTTAATACAAGTTGTTCATGTGGTCTTAATACAAGTTGTTCATGTGGTCTTAATACAAGTTGTTTATGTGGTCTTAATACAAGTTTGTAGCTCTACTGGTCATAGATCAGAAGAGCTTCCTGTTATTCGACATCCATCCGTCCCTTAGCACAAGTTTGTTATTGCTATTCCTCCTTGACTATGCAGAGGATTGCCATGAAACTTTACACATATTCATCCCAAGGTCTAGTTGGTCCTAAATGAAATTGGTGCTGCTCAGACATCCAATATGGCCAACACAGTAGCCGCCTTGAAAATCTTGTTATCGCTTCTCCTCCTGAATTGATTGTCATATCAACATGGGATTTTCACTACAATATTTCTTATAATGTCTAGTTGGTCCTAAATGAAAATGGTGCCAATCTGATGTCCAATATGGCCATCTTAGCAGCCATTTTGAAAATATTTTTGTCACTTCTTCTGAATGGAAAGTCATATCAACATGGGGTTTTCACCAGAAGAATTCTTATGTTTGGTTGGTCCTAAATGGGAATGGTTCTGCTTGGACATCCAGTATAGCCATCACATTGGCCATTTTGAAAATCTTGTTATTGCTATTTCTTCTGAATTGCTACCTCTTCTGAATGCATGGTCATATCAACATGGGGATTCACTAAAAGAATTCTTATGATGTCTAGTTAGTCCTAAATAAAAATGGTGGCAATCTGACATCCAGTATGGCAGCCATCTTGAAAATCTTGTTATAACTTCTCCTCCTGAATGGAAAATCATATCGACCTTGGGTTTTCAGTAAAGACTTTTTATGATATCAACTTGGTCCTAAATGATAATGGTGCTGATCTGACGTCCAATATGACTGTCATGGCAGCCATTTTGAAAATTGTTTTATCTCCACTCCTCCTGAATCGATGATCATATCAACATGGGGTTTTCAGTAACAGAATTTTATGATGTCTAGTTGATCCTAAATGAAAATGGTGATAATCTGATGTCCAATATGACTGTCATTGCAGCCGTCTTGAAAATCTTGTTATCTTTACTCCTCCTGAATGGAAAGTCATATTGGCATGAGGTTTTCACCAGAAGACTTCTTATGATGTCTAATTGGTCCTAAATGAATATGCTGCTGCTCGGACATCTAATATGGTCACAATAGTGGCCATCTTGTAAATCTTGTTATTACTACTCCTCCTAGACGGAAAGTCATATCAACATTGGGTTTTCACCAGAAGACTTCTTATAATGTCATAGTTGGTACTATATGAAAATGGTGCCAATCTGACATCCAGTATAGCCACCATGGCAGCCATCTTAAAAATCTTGTTATTGCTACTCATCCTAAATGTAAAGTCATATTGACATAGGGTTTTCACCAGAAGATTAATATCTAGCTGGTCCTGAATGAAAATGATGTTGATCTGACATCAAATATGGCTGTCACAGTGGCTAATTTGAAAATCTTATTGCTCAAGAATATCAGAGATAGTTTCATCACTCAGCAGTTCAAAAAAAGAAATGGTCTTATCTTGAAAATCATGTCACTAATTCTCCTGAATGGATGGTCATATCAACATGGGGTTTTCACCAAAAGTCTTCTAATGGTGTCTGGTTTGTCTTAAATGAAAATGTTGCCAATTTTACATCCAGTATGGCTGCCACAGTGACTAATTTCAAAATCTTATTGCTCAAGAATATCAGAGATGGTTTCATCACGCAGCAGTTCAAAAGAAAAAATGGTCTTATCTTGAACTCCTGGAAATTCTTTTTGGACAGTATAGCGCAAGTCCCTTCGAGGACTCTTGTTTTTTATGGAGATGCATAGGTTACCACTTGCAATATTTTTTTATGTGTAAACTTATTGCTTTGCTTACTTGTAAAACTAATTCATCACAGTATACTGTGAATTCATGATTTGTATCCACATGGTATGTAATGTGGGAGGTGGGATATAGCTATCAGTATATTTGTTTGTCTGTCTGTCAGCCCAGTCTGTTTGTATTTTCATTAGCATTTCATTTCAGGATCATAACTCTCAAAATTGTTAAGGTATTTCAACCAAACTTAGTACACAAGTCAGGTAAGTTGCATCAAGGTGCCTTTTGATGCTTAGAAAAATTTTCCGTATTTCATATTTTTTTTATGTTACCATTTAAAGTGTAGCATAAGTAGTATATAAATTAATGGTGATAAACCAAAAGATGCTTGTATAAGTAGTATAAATATTGATGGTGATAAACCAAAAGATGCTTGTATAAGTAGTATAAATATTGATGGTGATAAACCAAAAGATGCTTGTATAAGTAGTATAAATATTGATGGTGATAAACCAAAAGATGCTTGTATAAGTAGTATAAATATTGATGGTGATAAACCAAAAGATGCTTGTATAAGTAGTATAAATATTGATGGTGATAAACCAAAAGATGCTTGTATAAGTAGTATAAATATTGATGGTCCTGTACCATAGGGTACTTTCAGTACAAGTCTTTACATAAGAGGGAACTGGGCAGATATTTCATCACTAGAAGATTCATCTTCATTAGGTACAAGTTTTTGTGGATTCATGGTTGCTACAAACCATTGGGTACAAGTTTTTGTGGATTCATGGTTGCTACAAACCATTGGGTACAAGTTTTTATGGATTCATGGTTGATACAAACCAATGGGTACAAGTTTTTGTGGATACATCGTTGCTACAAACCATTGGGTACAAGTTTTTATGGATTCATGGTTGCTACAAACCATTGGGTACAAGTTTTTGTGGATTCATAGTTGCTACAAACTATAGAGTACAAGTTTTTGTGGATTCATGGTTGCTACAAACCATTGGGTACAAGTTTTTGTGGGTTCATGGTTGCTACAAACATCAAATTTAAAGACAAAATGATCGATGATTTTTATGTGGAAACAATAGGATGATGGATCATTTTTTGCAAACCACAAATTTTGAAAGCCATGAAAGTAAATGAATTAACAGTAATATCAATAACTGCATGTAGGTAATATTAAGCTTTCATGACTGATATTTCTTTTAGACATATGATAAGTGACTTAGAAAATATTTTTCATTAATTTTGCAGTATCATGATGTAGCTGAATGTTTCATGACTATAAAAAATGGTCAGTGTGAATGGAAAAGCGTTATCTGATAGAAGGCAGTCAGTGTTTATCTTATTCCTCTTCATAACGATAGTCCCTTACACTCAAAATACATGAAAGTCCACTAGAAACTTCTTAGTTTCTGAACAGTGATGTAAAGACAACACTGTGATGTTGAATTTGACTCTTAGCATTGTTCAGATGTATGTTGGTCTTCGGTCAGTGACTGATTATTTCCCATTTTGTGCTGATTATTTCCCATTTTGTGCTGATTTGTCACATTTTGTGCTGATTATTTCCCATTTTGTGCTGATTTGTCATATTTTGTGCTGATTATTTCACATTTTGTGCTGATTTGTCACATTTTGTGCTGATTATTTCACATTTTGTGCTGATTTGTCACATTTTGTGCTGATTATTTCACATTTTCTGCTGATTATTTCACATTTTGTGCTGATTATTTCACATTTGTGCTGATTTTTCACTTAGGAGACTTAGGAGTTTGGACAGATTGACTGATGCTCAGGACCTTATTTTGTTGCTAAGATTCATTTGTAGTAGTTTTCATGCAGCATTCAAGAAGGCCCATTGCTTTTTTAAGTACTTGATTGGTTACATAAACTTGCTTTTCATTCGCTGAAATATGTCACCTGCTGATTAATGCTAATGTGCTTTACAAGCAATGCCTACTGTGTTCATCAAACTTGCATCACCCATTGAGAAGCACAAGTAACATGAATGACTGAAAAAATGGCAACATAATGTCCAAAATCTGAAGTGAGCCTCCTGCAGAGCATTAAGCAAGTGAGTTAAATCTGTCTTTTATATGTATAACCACAAATCATATGCAGAAATGCACGCTGGTTGCACTACTATCTGCTATGATGTACAAGGTTATGAACTGTGGTCACATAGTATTATAAATATTTTTAACTATGATGGGCAATTATCCCCAGGCTTTAAGTAAATTTCATTAAATTGTTGATTTAAAAAAATTAATTAGTGATAATAGATAGATGAACTAGAAAATTAACTTGTTATAGCATAATTTTATTTGTTCTCTATGTCCACTTAACATGGTATTGTTCAGTTATCATTCAATGAAATTGTTAAATCTGTTCATTACAATCAGATTTATTTGTAACCTAAAACAATCTTCTGAACTGTAGAAAAACCTAATTTTCTTCACATCACATACATCAAATTTCAGGCATTTTTTTAGCCTTCTGATACCGTATATACTCGTGTATAATCCAGGTCCAAATGCAAACAACATAGACCCTGATCTGCCATTGCAAAATGCGCCGGCAGATCAGGGTCTGTGTTGTTTGTTATACTGATTAGTCCTTACAAACTGCCTAGACCCCGATCTGCCTGCGCATTATGCGCCGGCAGATCTGGGTCTATGCAGTTTGCAGTTGGTATTTACTTATACGCGAGTATATAAGGTAATTATTGTGACCTGTTTGCTAAAAGACTTTATATTAGACTCTCGACTTGTTCAAAATTTTTTCTTTCATACCGAATAATGAATATCATAAAAATTCAAGCTATATTAAACTTTAATGTAGGTATTAAAGATATATTTTTAGGAGTCTGCCAAATACTGATAAAATTGTACTTAATTTACTAAATACAGAACATAAAGTACATGTACAAACAACAATCCATAATCAGTTGGAGAGTCCTAAATATCATCTTCCTATTCACTGACATGTCATGATATTTTTTTTAATTGTTCTGAATTTTTGGCAAGCTTAAGGACACTTGTCCTGGTCCCAGTCTGAAACTCGGCTTAGTGCTAAAATCCTAACCAAACCTCTGTAAAATCCATTGGAATATAAATGGCAGCCATTTCAGGTGTTTTTAAAGTTAGGAGAGCCTGGGGACATTTGCCTGCCCTAAAGTGCCTGCAGTCCTTAGATTGTGACAAACCCCCATATCTTAATCATGATAGGGTGACAAAAGTACAAAGGCATGGCACTAATGAAAGTGATAATTGTGGCTTCAGCGCATAGCACTATTGGTTGCTAATAGATAGGTTTTACTTGTATATCATGGATAAGAACTTTAACCACCCTCAGTGCTATTTAAATATTTAATATGTGCATATACCACCATTGCGTGCAAAACAATGTCACTCATATCTTCTCTTTTGTTTCAGTCTGGTGATGTGAAAATTAAAGATCTGTCATATCAAGAACTTATTGGAATAATGGATTCCACATTATCATGTGTTGTAAGTATTGGAAGATTTTGAATAATGAATATTACTGTAGACATACAATGGTTAGTGACTATCTTACACCTCTGGTGATGTAGTGTTGATGGGTGCAGTTCAGTCACATACTGCAATTATATTCATTCTAGCACTGATTCTACTACACTAATCACACCAGCATGTATTCCTCAACTACACTCATCACACCAGCATGTATTCCTCAACTACACTCAACCTCATTGGCACACTGAGTTCTACCAGTCAAGAATATGGATTATATTGTTTATGTGACTCTGTTGCCACGGGACTCGTAGCAAATGGCAGCTCCTACATTGTGATCTGTCATTTCAGTCCATGAGTCTATCAGGCATCCATCCACCACTCGAGTTCACCTTGTAAACTAAACTCCAAATGAAAGAGGGTGGTGACATTTGATATGATGATATATAAAGATGAGTAAATTACATACATTTTTTTAGATCCTGATACATTCAAAGGTTACCTTTTCTTTGTTACATTTTAATCCTGATGCATTCAAAGGTTACAATTTTCATAGTAACATGGAATCCTGATATATTCAAAGGTCACATTTTCATAGTAATATGGAATCCTGCATTCAAAGGTCACAGTTTCATAGTAAAATGGAACCTTGCTAAACTTAATCTACAGCAGTGGAAGAAGGGTGATCATATTTGTATGAAGTGTTATGAGTTTGAGTAGATGACAGTGGAGGTTATGGGAGTTATTTTCAAAGGTTTTCATCTCAAGTTGTCAGTGTAAAATGCTATAATGTAGCAGTCTACTCCATGAGTCTTACTGTGTTAGATCTGGATTATACACAGACTATAATGTAGCAGTCTACTTCATGCATCTTACTGTGTCCGATCTTATACACAGACTATAATGTAGCAGTCTACTCCATGCATATTACTGTGTCCGATCTGGATTATACACAGACTATAATGTAGCAGTCTACTCCATGCATCTTACTGTGCCAAATCTGGATTATACACAGACTATAATGTAGCAGTCTACTCCATGCATCTTACTGTGTCCGATCTGGATTATACACAGACTATAATGTAGCAGTCTACTCCATGCATCTTACTGTGCCAAATCTGGGTTATACACAGACTATAATGTAGCAGTCTACTCCATGCATCTTACTGTGCCAAATCTGGATTATACACAGACTATAATGTAGCAGTCTACTCCATGCATCTTACTGTGTTAGATGTGGATTATACACAGACTATAATGTATCAATCTACTCCATGCATCTTACTGTGCAAAATCTGGATTACACACAGACTATAATGTAGCAGTCTACTCCATGCATCTTACTGTGTTAGATGTGGATTATACACAGACTATAATGTAGCAGTCTACTCCATGCATCTTACTGTGTTAGATGTGGATTATACACAGACTATAATGTAGCAGTCTACTCCATGCATCTTACTGTGTTAGATGTGGATTATACACAGACTATAATGTAGCAATCTACTCCATGCATCTTACTGTGCCAAATCTGGATTATACACAGACTATAATGTAGAAATCTATTCCATGCATCGTACTGTGCCAAATCTGGATCATACACAGACTATAATGTAGCAATCTACTCCATGCATCTTACTGTGTCCGATCTGGGTAATACACAGACTGTAATGTAGAAATCTATTCCATGCATCTTGCTGTGTCAGATCTGGGTAATACACAGACTATTTACATGTCCCATTCAGGATTAGACCTGGCTTTGACAAAAATTGTAACAACTGAATTTGGCAAACTTAATGGGGGTTTTTGGTGCCAATTAGAGCCTTTTTTTGCCACAACCAAATCCACTGAGAATCTTTTGTCTGTGGGTTTTTCATAAATGCCTTATGCATTATTCTATCTTAAGTAATTATTTTGTTTATTTTATTACTGCTAAATCACTGGTATAATGAAAACTGAAGGAGCAAACTTGTGATGAATAACCCATTTTTATTGAAATATACCACACAAAGGAGAACTCTTTAACTGTTAGCAACACAAAATTTATCATAGCACACATGGTAGCATTCAAAATGTATCATATTGTGTTTCAAATTTATGGTCACACAAAAACTTTATCATAGCATGCTTCATATTCATGTTCACACTTGACTTTATCATATAGCCTCCATATTTATGGTCACACTCAAACTTTATTATAGCATTCTTCATGTTCATGGTCACACACAAACTTTATCATGTCACACTTCATATTCATGTTCACACTCAACTTCATCATATCACACTCCAGATTTATGGTCACACTCAAACTTTATCATATCACACTCCACATTTATGGTCACATTCAAACTTTATCATATCACACTCCGCAATTATGGTCACATTCAAACTTTATCATATCACACTCCACATTTATGGTCACATTCAAACTTTATCATATCACACTCCACAACTATGGTCACACTCAAACTTTATCATATCACACTCCACAATTATGGTCACATTCAAACTGTATCACATCACACTCCACAATTATGGTCACATTCAAACTTTATCATATTACACTCCATATTCATGGTCACACTCAAACTTTATTATAGCATACTTCATGTTCATGGTCACACACAAACTTTATCATGTCACACTTCATATTCATGTTCACACTCAACTTCATCATATCACACTCCACATTTATGATCACACTCAAACTTTATCATATCACACTCCACAATTATAGTCACATTCAAACTTTATCATATCATACTCCACAATTATGGTCACATTCAAACTTTATCATATCACACTCCACAATTATGGTCACATTCAAACTTTATCATAGCATACTTCATATTCATGGTCACACTCAAAAATTACCCAGGCATACTTTATATTCATGGTAAATGAAAATATGTCATGTGGCATCATCATGCATTTTAAAGTTTTCCAGTTTCAAAATATTGCAGCTATGAGTAAAGGAATTGCAGACTTGTGCCTGGATGTAGGTTTTGCAAATTAAGATTGTACATGTGTCTCTGTCTTCTAGCCAGGGCATGCCATGAGTCCATTCTGGTCTGAAATTTTGTTTAAACTGATATAGTTTCAGTTTAATTTCTCAGGGCTGTGGCATTTTTTATCAGAAACATGTTTTGATTTGAACTCTGAACTTTCAGGTGCTCTTTTGTTCAATCTAAGCATGTCCGATATTTTATTGCACTTTAATATCAGAGAACTCTGCAATGTGACAATGGTGTGAATGAAATCCCAAATCTACTAGAATCATTTATACCCAAGCCTGAAGTCTTTGGACAAGCTAAGGGATTACGGCTACTTTAATTGCGATTTTTGAACTTAACTCTACACATGTTTCTTATAAGTGTTGATTTCTTTTGTACCATGTCAGGCAAGAATCCTTAATACACATTTATAGATGCAGGTGCCATTGATATGATCACACTGTCTATTAATGAGTGATTTGACCTAATTATGGTACTTACTGATTTCAATCAATGCCCCAGGATACATCTATAATCGCCCCGAAAGCCAATTTACATATTCAGAACCCTGACAGGTAGCCATTAGATAAAGAAACACAACACATGATTTCATTGGTCACCATAGCCAGGGCTGTTTTATCAAGTCACTGATTGGTTGGCTGCATGTCATGATTGGACAATTTGGGGAATAAACTGTTAGCAGCTGATAACTTCAGTCATGTTGTAAGACAGCCCAGGCTAGTGGAAAATCTGCTTTTTTTTTACTTCAGATATTCACCAGATGTATATTTTTTCCAGATTTTTATTTTTTCTTCTTTACAATATGCAAAATTGGCACTCAAGAGGCAAATCCCTGCCACTGTGGCAAATGCAGAGACATAGGTTAAAAGTGGATATACTCTTATGAGAAATCACTTGTCCTGCAGAATTCATTACTTGTCTATGACTTTGAGTAACAAAGACAATACATACAGTTGCTATAGTGGTCCCCCTCTTGAACGGCCCCCCTGACCAGCGGTTACCCGCTTTATACAGCCAGAATCCCATGGCACCAACAAGTTTGTGTTCAAAAGTACCCCTCTAATGTGGCCAACAGCTGGTATATCAGTGCAAAAACTGTCAAATTTACCCCTCACTAGCGGCCACATAATAGGGTTTACATCTCACGAATATTTGTTGATTTCTAAATTAAACACCTTGACGCCTGTTCAACATGCCAATAAAGTAACTTTTATCCATACAAAGAGGTAAGTAATCTGATTATCCCTACTGCCATGTGTTCCTTAGACGTTAGGTTTTGTCACTTTGATAATTAATGGCTATTATTACCACCAATAATTATCAAGATGACAAAAGCTACCTGCTGAGAAGCACAGTATTGTTCAGCTCAAGTCAGTATGACATCTGGTTGCCAGAAAGTAAAAATGGTATGTTAGCCATTGTGGCTTCTCTATCATAGATTACAAATTGTACTTGAAATGGTACCAGACTAAAAACCAGTCGATCACATGACAAGCTCACTTCCCTTGTAAACACCGAGGATCTCATGGAACAACTACAGATTGCCAAAGAAGGAATAAGTTGTTGCAAAAGTGCAAAATGCAGTGGGGAAAAAAATCAACGGACAGTGATAATACAGCCAGATGCTTGTGCCCAGATTTTATTGACAAGGTGGTTTTGCAAAACAATTGATGAGTATTCATAATTATTTTAAATAACATTGATATTAGTTTTATCACATTGATTCCATAACATTCCTGTGTTTTTTAAATGAAAATATTATGTATTTAAAATTAGTTATGCCCTTCATACTTTATATGTAGTTATTACACGCATCTGTGTTTTTCCCCTAGAATGGCCACCCTACTTATAAGGCCACTTTCCTGCTGCGGAAGGGGTGGGCTTATAAGAGGGGGACCACTGTATTGTGATTTACTTTATTATCATTAATATTGAGAAACTTTAATATTACAGAACAAATTCTATAAATTTACAGAAATATATTTTTTTCTCTGCATCTCATAACAACATGTAGAAGTTGACCTTTTGCAAAATAATAATAAATCAAGATTAGCATATTCAAGTTTTTAATATCTCACCAAAGAATTGTGATTGTATTACATGCAGTAGTGATATATGGACTGAATGCATGACACTATGATGGAAGGTATTGAGATTGTACTGCATGTAGTAGTGATATATGGACTGAATGCATATCACTACACCACTCCCTCGATATCTTGTGCTTATAACGCGGTGTCAGGCCTGTATCCCATTTTTTTTGCTAGAAAATACGAAATAAATTAGCCCCTATTTGTTGAACGTGATGAAAATTGCGATCAATATTGGTACAGGAAACCTTTATATATCGCTCGTTTTTTATCGTCAAAAACAGTGGTTAGCTGACTGGTGGCAACACTTTAATAAATAAATACCAATTAAATAGGTTTTGTCAAGTGAAATTCGTGTTTTAGTTCAATCTTTTAATTCGGTTTCAGTGTAATCATCCTAAATGCTATATGCCCTCTTGTATTCAAATGTGAAAAATGTCAATCTACCATCACAACTATGTCCACCAGCATTTCTGTGAGAACCTAATTATGTGCCAACCATATTTTGATTTACAACTTGTGGAAGTCTTTGTTGTGTTGTTACATTCAATTAAAAGCAAACCTGCTTTGTATTATCATGTTAATTATATCTTTTATATTGAATCAAAAAAAGGGGGTGGAATAAAAGAAAAGTTAAAAGGCATACAAATCCTACATACTTAAGAGCTCATGGTCGTGGTCATTTGTCAGGTCAGTTCATTTAAATTGATCATTTGAACACTGTTTTACATATTATTATGTAAATAATATAATTAAACTATCTTAAATTAGTATACTCATTCACAAATGTGATCAAATATAGCAAGGCAACCAAGCGAAATGAGTACTTGGAGAATAAAAGGCTTTGTTTCACAGATATGGTTCATTACGGAGAAGTGAGTTCCAGAGTTTGTAGTAAATTGACACTCAGAGATTTCCTCAAGGATCTGAAGAAGTTTCATTATTACTTGCAATGAAATCACGGCATCAATATTTTACTAATAGAACAATAAAAAAAATAGTCATTCTGACGTTGACGGTTGTTTCACGAAATAAATGTCCATAGCTTTTTATAAAAAGGAATCTCGTTTTGTTGTGACATAATACACAGTGTTTTCGCATACACGTGATGGTTGTTGAAACCTCTTGGAAAATGTTGTTAATGATCTTTCAGAGGTTGGGTATCTTGAAAATAAAGGTAATTTATACAAAAAGGCAAACAACTTAATTAGAAAAAGTTCTTTATTGACAATTATTCCCAACACGATTATAAAACAAGTATTCAGACACTAAACAGCTCTGTTCACCCCCCCACCCATCCCCGGTTTTTCTCAATGTCCAGTGAGGATAGCATCCCCTTCTTAATTTTTTTGAGTCCCTTGGTAACTCATGCCCTCGCTTATAGTGCGGTCTATGTTTTTGAATAATGTTGTGCATGAGTTATCGGTGGAGAGGCATATTATGGGAGATGTTGTGATTATATTGCATGTAGTAGCAATATATGGACTACATGTATACATGTATTATGGGAGATATTGCAATTATATTGCATTTAGTAGTGATATATGGACTATTATGGGAGATATTGTGATTGTATTGCATGTAGTAGTGATATATGGAATATTATGGGAGATATTGTGATTATATTGCATGTAGTAGTGATATATGGACTATTATGGGAGATGTTGTGATTATAAATGTAGTAGTGATATATGGACTGAATGCATGTTACCGTACTCTTATGGAAGATATTGTAATTGTATTACATGTAGCAGCCAGGGTTCTCTGGGACACCAAAATATGTGTAAAAGTATGCATATTTTTCATTTTTGGATGCATTAAAATTCCAACAGCTGAGTCCTTGGTTCACAAGTTTTTTTTCAGTGAAATTCTCTTTTTTTGATCCATCTCAACAGAACATCAATGATGTAGTGTGCAAGCTACCAAACAGAGTTCAAGCTATTGTAATGGGATTAAGTGAAGCCATATAGGTTTGATCTTAGCAGACAAGGAGATTCAGACACCTGTTAATCTAGAAGAATCAAGGAAGAGATTACAGTTTCTTTCCTATTTTAATTTATTTAATTAACTTAATTCATTTCAGATAAATAAATATGCAAAGAAACTGAAAGAAAAAACAAATGACCATATTGCATTCACTTTTATTCATTTCATCTTTATGGAACACAGCATATTACATTCACTTTTTTCTTAAACAAACTTCAGAGTCTCTACTGCAGGTTTAGGATCAAAATCCTTAAGTTCAGGACCTTCCTCCATCACCCTCATCAATTTCATTACAGTTTCCTGTTTCAAACATCCACTGCCCATTTTTATATAATTATATTATGAGAAACCTCACCCAAAAACCACTGATGTTCTAGGTGAAACCAGCAACAATTCAGCTAAAATAGCAAAGTCTGGAAACAAGTCTGAGTACCTCCTGCATACTGCCAAGCATGCATTCTGCAAACTCGTCCCAAACTTTACTACCAGCTTTGATCGGCAATAAGTCCTCTTCCATTCTTGCTCTTTTAACTACACCTGACTCCCCACCATAAAGTGCTCCAAGTTCCATAAGTGCATCTACTCCATGGTTATCTATTGATGATTCTCTAGAAATACAGGAAGGTTTGAGGATACTATTAAGCAACTGCAAAATGTGCATAGAATCATCATGGAATTGTGACTGTGTGTGAGATCAGTGCTTTTGGGTAGTAAGTGGCAGCTTCCTTGTACTGGATTCTAGCTTACTGTTTATCCTGAATTTTCACAGCATGATAACTTCCATTATCAAACAGTTCATTATCAAACAGTTCCTTTCCATTATTATCCTTCATGTAGTCCTGCTTTGCCATGGTACTTTAAAAAATAATATTTAAAGTAGAAATGTCCACACTGTCCTACTGGAATATCCAAGACAACTTCCCAATGACACACAACACAACCCTCAAAAAGGCTGTGGTCAGTACATAGTTTACATTCCTCACTATTTTGAGCAGCCCTTTTGCTTCTGGTGTGTCGTTGGCCATCTTATTCAACAGAGCAGCATGAAGAGTTACGTAGATGTCAGACACTGCCCTGACTGCTGCCTCAAAGGAAAAACATCTGAAACTTTCTGACTCCTTCAGTGTTACATGTCACATATCCTCATCCTCCAGAACAACTTGCATCTCCCTCATTTTCATTGTAGTGCACAGCAGAGTTGCTGTAGAATCAATAAACTTGCTTCAATGTCAGCTTGTAGTCATTGAACAAGGAACATCCTTACATGCCTGACCTGCTGCCAGTTCCAGTATGTGCACTACAGAATGCACCTGTAAGTTCCAGTATGTGCACTACAGAATGCACCTGTAAGTTCCAGTATGTGCACTACAGAATGCACCTGTAAGTTCCAGTATGTGCACTACAGAATGCACCTGTAAGTTCCAGTATGTGCACTACAGAATGCACCTGTATCATCCTAGAACAGTGTTCTTCTCACGACTTTGCACCAACACAATTGTGTTTCCCAGTCATGACTGAAGCACCATCACTATCTAAAGTCCCAACCCATTCATAGGGCTTCCCTTCTGTTCAAATAATTTGACTATTTCAGACACTATTGTGTCTGTCTTCCCATTAGGAACAGCAATACAGTCAAGGATGAGAATGACTGGATCCTTAGTGTCTGCTGACAAACACTTGAAACATCGCATTTAGTTTCTTACGCGCTGTCAAATCAGTACTCGCATCTGCAATCAGTCCTTTAAAATCTGAATCATAAATGTCCCTGCCCACTTTCTTCTCTTCTGAAGAATTTATTGCATCCAACATCTTTATTGCAGACTTCTCTCATAGAAAAAAGAAAAAAAATTTCAATAATAAAACAAAAACTTTTGTATGAAAAATTGATGAAAAAATGATAATTATTATTTTTATGAATAGACTATGTATGAAATATTAAAGGATATGAAATTGTTGTTTCCTTTTGAAGTTATATCATTCATGGAATGAATGTCATTCTTTAATGTGGAGAAAAAAATATATATATATATCTCTGTGTGTGTGCGAGCATGCATGTGTGTGTGTAAATGAGTGCATACAGCTTCCAATTTACCGAGTGAGAATAAATCTGTAAGAAATAATGTTATTAGAATTTGAGGAAGAATAAATTGCCCCATCTATTGACTTTCCATTAGAGATAGTCCAACTGTATTTACTTCTCTCTTCTTCAGGTAACATGGTTAGAAGGTCATTCCTTGGCCCAGACGGTTTTCACCAACCTGTATTTTCATGACCCCCACTTGATCGAGGACAGATGTCTCAAAGCTTTTTCTCTCTGTATATTGAAGATAGTGGATCTCATCCGAGACAAAGTCAACAGAGCATCAGTTTTTGAGGAGGTAAATTGAAATACAGACCTTGGAACTGATGGAACTAAATTTCTAGACTCATGTCTAACCCACTTACTGTAATGTCCAAAGTCACTTTGTTCCCAGTGGAATATCTCCTGTTATGGATACATTTTTTAGATACACAGTTCAGAGTATTAAACAACATAGTTCTTTATGTTCTCAAGTATGATATTAAAAAAATGGTAATTTCTTGAGGGCTGCTCCAGTAGAACATACTTGGGACCCAGGAAAGGTACTTTTAGTGTGTTGTAGTCACATATAGATGTAATTTATGATTTTGTATCATTTTTATATGAACTCTGAGAGTCTTCAGAGTACCGTGTCAGATACTTTTTTAAAAATGCCTTCCTTGGGTACCACATATGTTTAAATGGAACAGTTCTTAATTGATCGAGAGAATATTAGAGATGAATTTAATGATTTCATTGAAACTTTATATGTATTAACATATGAAGACTTATTACAAATTTAGCTATAATTTTATAAGTTAATATTTGGAACATAACATTCAAGAAAAAAACATTTTCTTATTAAAATCGGAAAAAGAGGGCAGTGGATGGCTGATATTTGTATTTCTGTGTACACAACTGCTTGGAGGCACACATTCTGGCATATTGGGTCCAAAAGATCTCACTTTTGGAACATAAAATTGTATATATAAAAAAGACAACAAACAGTAAAGAAACTAGTTTTCTTATCACATAGATTATACTATATACTCATATTTAAATATTCCTCTACTGATGCACTTTGAGTATTGTAAACTGACTTAAGTATGTATCAAAATTATAACAAAGTCCTCTTTTCTTATATCAAAATTATAACAAAGTCCTCTTTTTGTATATCAAAATTATAACAAAGTCCTCTTTTCTTATATCAAAATTATAACAAAGTCCTCTTTTCTTATGCCTAAATTATAACAAAGTCCTCTTTTCCTATATCAAAATTATAACAAAGTCCTCTTTTCTTATATCAAAATTATTACAAAGTCCTCTTTTCTTATATCAAAATTATAACAAAGTTCTCTTTTCTTATATCAAAATTATAACAAAGTCCTCTTTTCTTATATAGGAGGATTTTCAGCCCATGACCTATGGTTTCAAGATGGCAGGAGAGGTCACAGATATGCGGGTCGCAGGGATGATGAAAGAAGTGGAGGATGAGTACAGTAAACTCATACGGGTACATGCATATAGGATACAACGGATTAATGTAATCATCTAGGATACAAGGGATTCGTATAATCATATAGGCTACAAGGGATTAATGTAATTATATAGGATACAAGGGATTAATATAATTGTCTAGGATAAAAGGGATTCATTTAATCACATAGGATACAAGGGATTAATATAATCATAGGATACAAGGGATTAATATAATATAGGATACAAGGCATTCATGTAATCATATAGGATACAAGGGATTAATATAATCACATAGGATACAAGGCATTCATGTAATCATATAGGATACAAGGGATTAATATAATATAGGATACAAGGCATTCATGTAATATAGGATACAAGGGATTAATATAATATAGGATACAAGGGATTAATATAATCACATAGGATACAAGGCATTCATGTAATCATATAGGATACAAGGGATTAATATAATATAGGATACAAGGCATTCATGTAATATAGGATACAAGGGATTAATATAATATAGGATACAAGGGATTCATATAATCACATAGGATACAAGGCATTCATGTAATCATATAGGATACAAGGGATTAATATAATATAGGATACAAGGCATTCATATAATCATATAGGATACAAGGCATTCATGTAATCATATAGGATACAAGGCATTCATGTAATCATATAGGATACAAGGGATTCATGTAATCATATAGGATACAAGGGATTAATATAATAACATAGGATACAAGGCATTCATGTAATCATATAGGATACAAGGCATTCATGTAATCATATAGGATACAAGGCATTCATGTAATCATATAGGATACAAGGCATTCATGTAATCACATAGGATACAAGGGATTAATATAATATAGGATACAAGGCATTCATGTAATCATATAGGATACAAGGCATTCATGTAATCATATAGGATACAAGGGATTAATATAATATAGTATACAAGGGATTAATATAATCATCTAGGATACAAGGGATTAATATAATCATATAGGATACAAGGGATTAATATAATCATATAGGTTACAAGGGATTCATGTAATCATATAGGAAAAAAGGGATTATTGTGTGTAAAGAGGATAATGGAAACCTATACTGAGGAGAATAAAATTTGTACCAGAGATGCAGCCTGTCTAATCTCAGGCTCAAATCTGATTACTGAAGGTTAGATTTCTCGCATCTGGCCCACACATTTGAGTGCAGTGAGGATTCTTTTTGTCTTGTTCATTCAGATTGTCTTTTTTTTCAAATACAGTTAACATGCTGCTAAAGCCATGTCCTTTTTCAAATTGCTGTTTAACAGTGACATCATATAATTGCAGACCTGCCTACCTCTATGATTTGCCCGTAATTCTTACAGATATCACTCACAAATTACAGAACTATGGGCTTGAACAATTACTACGGAATCTGCTAGGTTCGAACTACACTTTCTAAGCAGCTTCTGTATCGTGAGCTCAGTATTATTCTTTGGTTTGTTTTGTGCCCCTCGTAAGCCGGAAGTGTCATGGCTAGTATGATGTGCGCATGCACAGTTTGTAGCAAATGAATCCATTCAGTAATGGTGACTAGGGCAAAATGACCATGACTCCATGTAACAGATGACGAACCATCCAACGATGAAACTTTTATCAGCTCCCAAAATGCTAAAAAGCAGCGCATTTCCGTCATTGCATTTCGGACGTGCAAAACGAAATTCACAGAAAAGTATCCAGGTCTACAGAAAAGTGATAAAAGTGTTCATTGTGTGCACTGAACCGTGTACCATGTCGACATATCTATTAAGCATGGTGGAATGGACGATTGCCAGCGGCTTGTGGAAACAAAAAAGCAGAAAGACAACAGTGCTGCAATGCACAAGAACGGCCTTTATTTTCATATAAGTTTGAAAAATATATGTTTTAATTAAATTTTCTTGGTAAGCCTTAAAAAAATAGGTTCATTTTTCCGGCAAAATATCTCGGACAATTTTTTAAAATAATATATGATACCTATATGCGCAGGAAAGCCCAATTTTTGCTGAATTTAATGATATGCATGGCTTTGAGGTCTCATTAGTGGCAACCAATTGCAAGCTGGGAAACCGCAAGGTCATATTCAAATATCTCGAGTCATGCACTCGAAAAGTGATCCAGATTTTGGTCCCGTGTACGACAAATTGCGACAAGACATCAGTAAGTATTGTTTTTCTTGCTTTTCTAAACATTTATGAATATTTTTATGCATTTCTTTTTTATATTTTAATGGATTAAATAAGATATTCTTCGGTAAAATGTGTGTGTATACTGCAACACCAAGTTCATAATCACCACGTGTTAGCACATCTTGCATTCTGAGACGCCAAGCGTGATTTAATTTTAATAAAATATAATTACCTATATTAATTTGATGAATTAGTAAAATAAGTGAATAATTAATCATTCTGTGCATAAATATTTTGTGTAGTGCTTGTTTGTTTGCTCATTTCCTTACGGTTCTTGGACGTTTATAAACCGGAAGTTGGTTTCTCTCTTACGACCTATCACTTCCTTCTGTTCTGTTTTCATCAAAATATTTCTTGGTCAATGTTTCATTATTATTTTTAGTTGGTCTGTCTGGGAAATCAACACTTTTATACTATTATCATACATGAATAGTAATTAATGTCTGTCTGTCTGTCTCCCTCTCTCTCTCTCTGTTTCTTGGCTATATAATTAAACACATTTACCTCCTCCCAATGAAAATATTTCTAAATAAAATCTATCAGAGTAAATGTCATGATTTGGTATTATGTATAAATATATCAAAACATTTTTTGTAAGAAAAAACGAAACAAAATGTGTTCACAAAGTTAAAAATTTTCAGTCTAAAATTATAAGACCTGAAGATCTCGATCTAGAAAATAACTTTTAATTTTTATAACTATTTTAACAATGTAATATATCTTAAATTTCAAACTGTGGAAGAAAAAAAAAATCAGTTTCACAGTTCTTACACTGTTACAGGTCTTATAAATTATTAAAATATGCTGTTTTGCACTTTTATAGAGAATGAAGACTTTCACCGTATGTCCAGAGTTGTGCAGAGCTGCTGCTGCTATCCACTTTCATCAGTCAGACCTCGCAGACTTAATTTAGAAATTAGCTAACATTCTTCAATAAAGTTTTCCTGTGTTACAACTGCTGTGTTTGTTTTATGATGTTAGAACTCAAGTTTTGATATTAAGCAATGGTGATTGGTGATGTTTCAAACAGACACGCTTTTCACATTTCAATGAAATATTGTTATTGGTTGTGCTCTGTACAGTTTTGTCTGTGTTGTGTGGTTGCATATTGATGCCATGTGAGTACTGCCTAGGGGGTGGGGAGATATTTTTAAAAAAAGTTTGTTTAAATCCTCAGAATGTAGAATGATTAGACAGATTACAGCAATCTGAACACAATACACTTTAAATTAAAAATTTTTAGAAATAAATGGCCACGATATAGATTTTTTGATATTCTTGTCTGTATTGGTGGCTGTATTTGCTGTTGACCAGTTTTGGTGAAGATCTTTAATTTTGAGGGTCTGGTACATTGTTATTTCACAGAATTCAGTTCCCCAAAATATTGAGCAAAGTCTATGTATACAAAAAAAAGAGATCTGGAAAATTCCAGACTTCCACTGCAATTAGTTTCGATAATATCAAATGCTAAAGTTGGCCATTTATGCGATTTTGATAAATTTGTGGAAAATTGCGATTTTGACAAATTTGTGGAAAATTGCGGCATTTTATGAAGAACATTTTTACCTATAACTTTTGAACCAGAAGGGGTAGACATATCATCTTTTTTTTTTTGTTGTTCTTTTAGGTTTTTAAATTAAATACATATTTCTTATGTCTTTAGTTTTCCTTTCTTGTGCTTTTTTTGTTCTTATTTCCTCTCTTTCCTTCTGTCTCTGTCTCTTCTGCTTCTTCCATGTTATATATTTTTTCCAAATTACATTCAAAGATCACATAATTAATTGTAGAGTTGTGTCTTATGCAGAACATGTTGCAAGTTGCATGCCTATCTACTGAAAAAGAGTCAAAAACTACTGAAAATCACACTTCTGGGGCAGTCAAACTACTGAAGCACAATTTGAGGGGTAGGCAGGTCTGTAAATGACATGATAATGATATCAAGTGCAATATATTACAAAAACCTATGAAGATAATGAGGATTTTGTCATTGTTTTTTCTTCTTATCTGTTTTTGCGCTCACAAATGTAAGACAGACAGAAATTTAATGTACTGACTTGTTTTTATGTGCTGACAGAGGTTTTTAAACTGGTGTTAGACTTTTTGTTAACATTCATATACAAGTCCATTAATGGTCTTGTCACAGTTACAGTGCTCCAAATTTGCAACTAAAATGGTTGAATATGTGACTACAAATTAAAAATTGGCATGTGAAAATTGTCAAGTGGTAACTAAAATGGTCAAATTGGCAAGTCAAAATTGTCAAGTGGTTACCCTCTGGTGACGTTCAGAATCATAATGCAGCAACTAAACAATTACATCAACACAAATACTAATTACACATATAATGCTAAAAGCATTTGTCAGATACAGTTTTATTCACAGTATAATCACTTTTTGATTGTTAGACAGGCAGTTTCTATATTAGGTCACCATCTTTATATGTGAATAGTCTAGCTTGCAACCTATAGGTGACCAGTCTAATACATGACCTGTGCAGTCAACCTCAGCTAATGGCATGGGTCCATAAAAAGGTAGAAATGGAGCAAAATACAGAAAGTTTGGATGGCAGTAAAATTACTGTCAGTCAAACTACCATAAATGTAGATATGGCTTTATTAATGTAAATTATCATCAGAAGAAACTGAATGTTAAGATCCTGTATCAGTGAATTTGAGACCAGGCAGTATGTAGAGAAATGGTTTATAGAACAACAAATAGAGAAGTTTAATGGATGGCCTGACATTGAGGCAGTTGATGACTGTTGACAGTTCTGTCAGACAGATCTAGGTATAGTATTAAAAATAACCTTAGGCTTTTATATAATTAAGCTGTAATTTGCCATAACTGAAACATTCACTTTTTATCACCTTCTGCTATTAATTCCCCACTCAGTTGATTTCTGCTCTCAATGTCTAACGTGACCAAATTATTAGGGCTTGGCGGCCTAAAATTTGAAATGGCCACTAAGAGTGTCAAGTAGATCGCCTGATGGTTACCAAAGTTTGATAATTACATGTTGCGCAGAGTTATGAAACTTCATTTGGAAAAGGATCTCGGTGAGTACAGCAACCTTAAGTCCAACTAGGCCACTCTGACCTAAATTATATGCCTAATCTGTCCATCCATCAATAATTTCGTTTCTGCAAGACAACTTTACTTGGTATTGTTGATTTTAACTAAATTTGGTATACAGTTTTATATTGAGGAGACCTCAGTAGAAATCAGTTTCCAGCCTTCTTTGTCATCCTTCAAAGGAGTTATGGTAGCTGACTGCTTGTCCTCCTTTCATTTGCATAGCTTAATGTTGCCAAGTGTTGTTGGATTTTAACCATATTTGGTACACTGCTTTGTTGATGAAACTTTAAATGAGTTCAATTTCTACCATTCAACAAAAGTACATCAAGTGCAGGAGGTAATCCCTGGATTGCCCATCTTCCTGACTTTGGTGTCTGTAGCATTGATTTCAACCAGATTTTGCATAATTGTGAGACCATGAATGAGATTGATTTTCAGCTTCTCACGACATCATGTACAGAAGTTATGCCTCCTCATTGCCCATTCTCGTATCTTTGGTTTCTACAGCATAACTTTACCAGGGTTTATTGGATTTCAACTAAATTTTGTGTAGGGCCTTATAATGATGAGACCTTGAATGAGTTTGATTTCCAGCATTTGATGACATCATTTACAGGAGTTATGCCCCCCAATTGCCATTTCTCTTCAGCATAACTTTACCAATGATTGTTGGATTTGAACCAAATTTGGTATGTGGCTGTATGTTGAAGAGATTCTGAATTAGTTTAATTTCCAGCATTCCATGACATCATGTACAGGAGTTATTCCCCCTGATTGCCCTTCCTCCTAACTTTGGTTATGCACCTTAACTCTACAAAGGATTGTTGGATTTCATCCAATTTGGCATGTAGCTTTATATTGATGCGACAGTGAATGAATTATATTTCCATCATTAAAAACTTCATTTTGAGGATTTATGGTGCCAGATTATCCATCCGTCTATTTTTGGATTCTACAGTATTACTTTACATGGGAGATTTGGATTTCATACAGATTTAGCATGCACCTTTATGTTGATAAGATCTTAAAGTAATTTTATTCCTAACATTCCATGACATCAATTACAGGAGTTATGCCCCCTATTGTATTGTGTTTGGTTTCTGCAGCATTACTTTACCAAGGTTGTTAGAATTCAAAAAAATTTATATGCTGCTTTATATTGATGAGACCTTGAATGAGTTTAATTTCCAGTGTTTCACATCCTATAGAAGAGTTAAGGCCCCTGATTGCCCATCTTCCTGAATTTGGTTTCTGCGGCATTACTTTACCAATTATTGCTGGATTTCAAATAAATTTGGCGTGCAGCTTTATATTGATGAGACCCTGAAAGAGTTGGATTCCCAGTATTCCATGTCATCATTTAGAGGAGTTATTGCCCCTGAATGCCATTCTCCTAACTTTGTTTCTCAACACAAGTTTCTCTGTTTAAGGCCCTGACAAACAAACCGTAGTGAGTGGGGGCCTTTTAAGGATGCATCCATTGCTAATAGCTCTGGTTGTTACTGCTAAGACTGTTTTAAAGTTTTTATCTGCTTTTGAGATGGGAACATTCTCATGTTATGAATATTTTTTTTAAAATTCCTGTTTGCTCAGCTGGAGTGATGTTGATGATCCCTGGGTACTTCTTGTATCTCTCATATTAATTGTGCTGTAGGTCATTGGTGCAGAAAATATTTTTATGTAAAAAGTACATGCTATAATATCTACTTTCTTCAGAACACAAGGAGTAAGCAGGGTGAGGAGAAAAATGAGAGTTTAGAAAAGGAGGTAAGTCTTGACAACCTGAGGATTGTATTTCAATCTTTGCAAAGAAAAAAAGAATGATCAGGATAACAATTGATCTTGAGAATGTTTAACAATTTCAAGTGATTAATTGCTAATTTATAACATGCTATGAAAGCTTAGATCATTTATTTTAAAATGTACATGTAATTTTTAGCTCTACTGCTCATAGAACAGAAGAGCTTATGGGATGGCCTTTTGTCTATCATCAAGTTTGTTATTACTACTTCTAAACTACTTGAAGGATTGCCATGAAACTTTACACACACATTCATGCCAAGGTCTAGTTGGTCAAAAATGTAAATGGTGTTGCTCAGACATCCAATATGGGCACCAAAGTGGCCATTTTAAAAATCTTATTTCCACTCCTCCTGAATGGATGGTCATATCAGCATGGGGTTTTCACTAAAAGACTTCTTATAATGTCTGTTTGGTCCTAAATGAAAATGGTGCCAATCTGACATCTAATATGGCCACCATGATAGGCATCTTAAAAATCTTGTTCTTGCTACTCCTTCTAAACAGAAAGACATATTGACATGGGATTTTCACCAGAAGATTTCTTATGATGTCTAGTTGGTCCTAAATGAAAATGGTTATGATCTGACATCCAATATGGCCACCATAGGAGACATCTTGAAAATCTTATCATTATTCCTCCTTAATGGAAAGTCATATGGACATGAGGTGTTCACCAGAAGACTTCTTACAAAACTCTTCTTGGTCCTAAATGAAAATGGTGCTGATATTACATCTAATATGGCCACTGTGAGAGCCATCTTGAAATTTTTTTTATCGCTTCTTCTTCTGAATTGATGATCATATCGACATAGGTTTTTCACTAAAAGACCTCTTATCATAACTAGCTGGTCCTAAATGAAAATAATACCAATCTGACCTCCATGGTGGCCATCTTGACAATCATGTTATTGGCCAAGAATATCAGAGATGTTTCATCACTTGGCAGTTACAAAGAAGAAATAGTCTCTTATCTTGGATTCCTGGAAATTATTTTTGGCCAGTAGAGCATCAATTCCTTCAAGGGTCTCTTGTTCAGTATGTTTAATCCAAGAAAGAGAGAGAGAAAAGATGTGTGCATGTATGTTAAATTTGTTTGGTTTAAAAATTTAGTTTGTTTCAAATTGCTTAGACATAAGGCAGGGAAACAATTTTCTAACCTTAAACATTAGGATTGTTGAGATCAGGGGAGCTCATTTAGTGTGCATCTGACTTGCAATCCAAGTGCCTGGATCAGGTGCCCTGTTGTGTCCTTGGGAAGGGCACTTAGCTCCCATTTCCTCAGCATGATATAGCCAATCATGTGTTCAAGTGCCCTTTAAAAACCATCTATCTCTGAGAAAAATAGGAGAATATTAATGATCGTGTTTTCAAGTCTTTGCAAGTTATTGATATGCCATTTTATGGTTAATCATTTAGATAATGTTTTTTCTTTTATTTTATAAAAGATGGTGCAGTTTAGAGGTTATCATGGTAGAATAGGAATATTTATAATATGAATGTTTTAAAATGTCATTGTATGATTACACAGTTAAATATGCATGTACATGTATTTATTTTTTGTATAAATTTATTTCTCTACCCTCCTTTCAGCATGAATTAGCTATGGCCGTATGCACAAGATTGAAGTTTTACAAACAATTCTTCATGATGCTGTTGGCTTTTGGAAAAGATAAGGTAAATGATTTGCTCAAAAGATAATTCAAAATATTTTTCCTTTGTAGACTGGTTCCCTAAATTTGACTTCAATAGGTCTTTGCAAGTTTGGTGTGAGATCCAGTCAGTTAATGTTAAGGGAACTAGTCTGTCAATGATGGCACTGAAGAATGGCAGCCAGTAACAATAAAATCTTGTCAGCAGTAAATATTTTGATACTGAATTATTAAATATTATTATATATTCTGATTATCGTTTAGATTATTTTTGTTTGGTGATTATTATGGATAATGGACTTATGTAGTGTCAGTAATCTTATTTCAGATTATAAAGATTTAATGTACCGGAAAAATGGCAATAGTCACTACCATTAACACATTCTTTGATTCAAGGTCAGGGATTTACAAATTTTATAAAAGTCAGCTTGCCCTGGAAAATTTAACTTGCCTTTGGGAAATTTGAGCTTGTCTCAAAACAGAATATCCCAGCATGAGTAAAAAAAAAATTAGATAAAATAAAATATGGAATATTTTAAGGAAATTGTATTGTATTTATTTTAACTTTTGTTTTCTTGTTATCTTTGTTAGCACCTTAAAACCATATGCAGATAATTAAAGTTACTAAAAATATATATGTAAATTATACATGTGGATTGATATGTAGATGAGAAAGGGTTAGAATGTAGATATAGTCAGAAGAGCAAAAACAGTTAAATTTTCCAGTCAGCTTGCTCACACACTACACAAGGCTAGGTTAGGACCTGAAAGTCAGCAAATCCCATATATGTACAGATATTACAATTACAATGTAACTGATAAGTTAAAATATAAATATTTATTCCTTATTTGTCAAAACTTGCTTTAAATAGTTAATATTCACATTATCACGTCTGCACGAGAAAATGTGAGACTGATCTTGACATTGACTACAAGATGGAAATGACATATGGTAG
Source organism: Margaritifera margaritifera (assembly GCA_029931535.1). NCBI lineage: Eukaryota > Metazoa > Mollusca > Bivalvia > Unionida > Margaritiferidae > Margaritifera > Margaritifera margaritifera. Next base: position 6,271,546 of record JAQPZY010001696.1, on the reverse strand, counting down.
ATGAAAGAAATTGTGGCTAGTTACATAATAGACAAATGCGGCACATAAATACTAAAAAATGGTACTGATATATGTACTGTGGCAAGATCGCAGGGTATAAAACATGCAGAACATAAAGCATTACAAATGGAACACAACTCCTTTCTCCCCTCTATCTCTCAATCTTTTGGATTTGCCCATGGGCAAGTATCATGGAAACTTGAGCTTGCCCATGCCACATTTGAGCTTGTCCCAGGAGTCAGGCAAATATATTTATAAATCCCTGAAGGTCCACCCAAAATTCTGTTGCCACAATCATGAGTGTGAAATGTGAAAGCAATTTTAATGAAATTTCTTTGAATGTTTTTTGGTTTTCTTTTATTTAATTATTTTAAATTAATGAAATATGAGTGGAGAGTTGTTTTAAAAATGTCCTTAGGCTGAAAAATGTGTTTTGCTCGTAAATGAGTTTTATCAAATAATATTAAGAAGTCCATCTTTGAAAACTTAGAACCACATGAAAAATGACAGTGATATTCCTACACAAATGGAATAAAGGTCAAAAGAATGATGGTCAGAAATTTAGAAAATTTTTACATGAATCGACACGAACATCATATTTCACCTTTTCAGTGTGAAGGTATAGAACAAGCTCAGAAACTGATAGTTCAACTGCAGGAGTTAACCCCTTCTATGACTGCTTCAATTTCTTTGGGGATTCAGCCAGAGCAAAAAGAACCAACCAAGAATGGTAAGTATTTTAAGCAAAAATAACTTCATCATGACAAGTCATATACTTACTGACATCCTGCCACAGTATCTTACTGTATATACTCGCATATAAGTCAGGTCCAAATGCAAACAACATAGACCCTGATCTGCTGGCGCATTATGCGCCGGCAGATCAGGGTCTCTGTTGTTTGTTCTACTGATTAGTCCTTACAAACTGTATAGACCCAGCTCTACTGGCACATTATGCAACGGCAGATCTGGGTCTATGCAGTTTGCAGTTAGTATCCCCTTATATGCGAGTATATACAGTACTCATCCTAAGATCTGACCTTTGGCAATTTATCTCTTTTACTTCATTTCTATTGAGAAGTTGGTGACAATCTCTGTGGTAGTGACCACTTTCCATACACTTAAGAAGTAATACACCCAAACCTCAAGGACTGGGCCAGACATGGAAATTGAACAAGGCAGATTGGAAAATGTTTTAATCTCTCTTCAAGTCAAATTTGACAGCTGCTTGTTCTGAAAACATAGCAGATCTGAGGTGTTTCTTTAATAACATACTCCAGGATGTTGCTGGGGATACAATAATGAACACTTCTGTGATTCCTAAACATGTCAGATAACCATGATTTGAAGATGCTTGCAAGGATTCCATCAGAGAATGGAAAAAGGGATTTTAATGCCAATCCAACAGCTGAAAATCTGAATAAATACCATTTATATTGAGTTTAGTTCATTGTACCATTGGAGAGAGAGCAAGAGGAAAACATGGAGATCCTCTATTTCTAGGTTTAACTCACACTTTGTTATATCAGTATGGAACATGGTCTAGAAAATCATTGGCAGAAAAAATCAGCTGTATCAAACCTTTAAAGAAATCTGATAAATTGGTCACTACCCAACCAGAAATTTAAAACACATTGTCCAAAACATTCTCCAAAAGACCTTCAGCAGAGAATTATTCTGAAAACTTCTGCCATTTTAAAAATCTGAATGAAAAGGTTCCTTTAACTTTTAAATCTGCTAATGATGAAATTAACAATAAACCTTTCACATTCGGAGAAGTACAAGGCTCTCTTTATTGAGCCCAAGACACTTACGCAGGACCAAATGATATCCACAATCAACTCCTGAAACACTTGCAGGACACAGCCATCATGGTGAGAAGCAATAGGGATATCAATACCCAAACCTGGCAAAGACCGTACCAACCATTCCAACTATAGTCTTATAATACAAAGCTGTCTATGTAAAACTAAAGAACAAATGATAAATATCAGACTTGTTTGTATGTTGAATCCAAGAAAATACTTTCAGACTTTCATTGTGGATTCAGACGCCAGAGTAGCACAATTGACTATCTAGTCACATTTGAAACAATTATTGAAGATGCTTTCATAAAGAAAGAAAATATAGTAGACATTGTTTTTTTTACTTGGAGAAAGCTTATGACACTAAATGGATGTATGGCATAATGAATGATCTATTCAACCTAGATCTAATGGGTCGCATACATATCTTTATATCCAGTTTTTTAAAAGACACTTCACAATTAAGGTAGGTCCCACCCTTTCAGAAAGATATGCTCAGGATATGGATGTATCTCTGGGCAGCATACTATCAGTCACCCTTTTTAACATGAAAATTAACAACAAAGTGAAATATCCTAATGTAGGAAATACCTGCTTATTATATTGATTTGCTTTAGATTACAGAGTACTACTGAACTTCAGCTACAGATAAGCTTATAGGTCAGAAATTGTGCTGATTACCGTATAACTCGCGTATAATCCGATACCAACTGCAAACTGCATAGATCCAGATCTGCCGTCGCATAATGCACCACCAGATCTGGGTCAATGCAGTTTGTAAGGGCTAATCAGTAGAACAAACAACATAGACCCTGATCTGCCGGCACATTTTGCGACGGCAGATCATGGTCTATGTTGTTTGCATTTGGACCGGCTTATACGCGAGTATAGACGGTACATAAAATTTACATTGACCCAAACTCTATCTTGATGGGTTTCTTATCCCTGCTGTAGAGGAGTTTTTAAACTTATTTTACCATAAACTAACTGTATTAGATACCTCTGAGGCAAATGAAAAAAGCCCTGGATTTAACATGAGTCATGGTAAGGACAGATCAGGGAGCAAACTTGAAGGTCTTACTCTAGTTATGCAGAACTTTTGTAAGATTTGATCATAATTATTTCTCGATCGTGTACGAATCTTACCAGCAGATGCTTGATCTGATGCACAATCATGGATTTAGACTTTTTTGTCTCGGAGCATTTAGAACTTTCCCATCAGATGTTGAGGCAAATGAACCATCACATTATCTCACATGAATGAAATAGGCTCTTCATCATTCTACTAAACTTTTCTCTAATCCATCTAAACCTGCATATTGTGTTGTCTTTAGACCCAGATACCAAACTGTATGATCGAAGCCAAATTTCATTGCACCTTTTGACCTATCATTTTGACCTCATCTTGAAGCAGTAAAGATTGTTCTAGTCAATACTATAGGATTCTCTCTTCCCAACTAAGGGCTATTCCAGAAATAATGGTATGGGAGGGTGTTGAATGGCACCCCCATACCATGAAATTTATTTGCGGAAATTCAACCTAGCATGAATGCATATTAAGATAAAAGGCAGTCCCTAAGATGGCTTCAGGATCTAGGTTGCCATATAGTGTTTGTTTACTTCCTTGAGACAACAATTTTGTTTGTGCCTCCATAGTCTGAGTTTCCTCTGACCCTTCCCACCCCCTTTTAGATATTCGGACATTTATGTTGGAGTGTGGGGTCAGAATGCATCGCCTATTGAAAAGTTGGAATTCACCCACATGGCACGGTGTTGGCATAATGTAGCCGCTAACTAGCAGGCCTAGCAAACTTAAACGACCTTACATCGAGCATTACCTGCATCAGATCAATAGGAGGAGGATTTATTTTCTCAGAAATTGCAAGTATAGCATTCATTATGTGTTTAATCCGCTGACAAATGAGACAAAAATACAGCGTTGATTAAATTTGACCTGGTACTCGTCATTTGCATTGCTAGTCACAGGACTACCCAAATCTCACAACCTGCATGTCCATGACATCAGTAATCCAGTAGTCATGTGATACCAACAAAAACCTCCTTTCCAATGTTGTTGTACAAAAAAAATTTAAATATTAAATGAAAGTCACATAATGTTTGTAAAAAAACAAATGGAAATGTAATTCTCAACATGTTTATTCTGAGAACAACTACCAGAAACCTGGAAAAACCCAGACTTATCAAGCAGAGAGTATGTGTTTCACATGGAATGATCCATTCATTCCTCAGTCTTTAGTCAAATCAGCACCTGTTGGGTTGAAGCCTAGTACATCAAGCTTCCAGCCTTTGTCTCCACAATCCCACATCTGAAAGCCTGGACAGTCTACATGTTTTTGTTGAATTGGAATGGTCTCATTGCTTATGTCTTTCCCCAACCCCTCTAATACCCAAGGTCATTCAGAAAGCAAGGGAATCTGAATTCAGACTTATCCTGATTGCTCCCCTTAAGTGGGAGAAATATTGGATATATAACCTCTTTAGTCTGACAGTGGATTAAAATCTTGCTTGTTCTTACCACTGAAAGGAGGAAAGGATGATATTTCTGTTCAGGCTCTTTTGTCCAGGATTTGTTGGGTTATCTGCTTCTTCTGCAGTGAATAAACCCAAAACTATGAATTTTACAGATTGACTCATGATGTCAGAACAGTCACTACGAACCTAGCATTGAAGCAGAACTGCCCTCTGGTTGACATTATTCAATGCATGGGATGGTGGTCAGATGCAAAATTCTCCAGCTTCTTTCTGAGAAACCTTTCATCTTGAAAGGCTCAATCTGACCTGGTAGAGCCTATATCAACAGTTGAGAAGACTGCCTTCCCAGGCACCTCAGCAGCTTCATGATGAATGAGTTACTTTACTTCTCTTCATCAATCCTTTGCCTGTATGCTGCTCATATGTCGGGAGACTGGAGCCATGGCCAACTTCAGGATAAGGGGATGTAACTTCCTCCACCGTATACCTATTCTCCTTACATATTAAAATCAGGCAATAAATGTGTATGTGACCCCCCACTTTGCAGGCTCAGGGATGTAGAAGAGACCCAATGTGCCATCTTGCATGTCATATGAGGCAACAAATGGAGGTAGTAGCCATGGTGGCTCAGAGGTTACCATCACAGACTTACTACCAAAAGGGTGCCGGTTTTAGGTCTGCTGGTCATAGATTTTTCATCCATTGTCTGTCGTCTGTCCATCTGTTAGCACAAGTTTGTTATCGCTACTCCTCCTAAACTACTCAGAAGATTACCATGAAACTTTACATACACATTCATCCCATGGACTAGTTGGTCCTAAATGAAAATGGTGCTGCTGAAACATCCAATATGGCCACCACAGCAGCCATCTTGAAAATCATGTTATCGCTGCTCCTGAATGGATGGTCATATCTACATGGGGTTTTCACTAATAAACTTCTTATGATGTCTAGATGATCCTAAATGAAAATGATAACAATCTGACATCAAATATGACCACCACAGTAGCCATCTTAAAAATCTTGTTATCGCTATTACTCATGAATGGATAATCATATCAACATGTGGTTTTCACTGAAAGACTTCTTATGAAGTCTAGTTGGTCCTAAATGAAAATGGTGCCATTCTAACATCCAGTATGTCCATCATGGCAACCATCTTGAAAATCTTGGTATTGCTATTGCTCTTAAATGAAATTCATATTGACATGGGGTTTTCACTGGAAGACTTTTTATGATGTGTAGTTGGTTGTAAATGAAAATGGTGCTGATCTAATGTCTAATATTGTTGCCATAGTGGCCATCTTGAGAATCTTGTTATTGCTACTCCTACTGAATGGGTGGTCATATCAACATGGGCTTTCATTGAAAGACTTCTTATGATGTCTAGTTGGTCCTAAATGAAAATGGTGTTGATCTGAAGTCCAATATGGCCACCATAGCAGCCATCATGAAAATATGGTTATTGCTACTCCTCCTGAACAAAAAGTCATATTGGCATGTGGTTTTCACCAGAAGCAGGGCTGAGCAAATCCCATAGCCCAACATCCTGGACTATTCATTTTTGAAGTCGGGCCAGTAAAATTTTCCCAAGTCGCTAGTCCGGGACAAGTGCTTTTCAAAAAAGTTGGGCAAGTCCTTATTTTCGTGCTTTAATCACTATATCTACCTTTTTTGGCCAATCATGCCCTCCAGGCATACTGAATACTTGATTCTACCCCTCTTCATGCATACATTTACATTCTGTATAACACATAAATGTGGTCAGTGATAATTTTCGCGTATGCGCACGTTCTGTTACCGCTTGACTGCACATTGAGCTAAGCGACCAAATTATCGGCAAATCAAAACACGTCAAACAAAAGAAAGCCAGTATGATCAATTAGCGAGTCAGTGTAATTAAATTAATGAAAGGTACTTTACCAACATCAGTATTGGTTTCCTTTATGAACTGATTAAATGACATTAATGATTCTTTAATTTTTAATTGATTATACAGATGATTAACTTGCACGTGCGATATTGCGTTTGAAGTGAAACAATTACGCTAATTAATTAGCTGTCTCTGTTCGTATTTAAAAGAGAAAATATATGTTATGATCACTTTAGAAGTAGTTGTCAAGCAAGCTGATAGTTATGGTGTGGATAAAATGAGTTTGCTAAATTATTTTCGCAAGGAAGGTAATAAGGGCGATTCAGAGAAGGAAAATGTTTGTTAAAGTGGAGGGTTAAAACGTAAGACTGCTACTGAATGTGCGGTAGCTATTTCTCCAAAGAGAAGAGACATAAGCAGAACCTTTGAGATGCTTTAGAGCATTTGACTACAGGCACTTTCCTCATGAGAGGGCAGCTCTGTTGAAATATAGGAGGGAAGACTTGCAGGTTCTTCTTAATCATCTTCAAGGCTGAGCTATTCCCATAGCCCGATGTCCCGGACTATTAATTTTTGAAGTCAGGCAAGTAAAAGTTTCCAAGTCGCTAGTCCGGGACTAGTGGATGAAAAATATTTTGCTCAACCCTGACCAGAAGACTTCTTATGATGTCTTGTTGGTTCTAAATGAAAATGGTGCCATTTGTACATCCTTTATTGCTGCCCCTGCTGCCATCTTGAGAATCTTGTTATCGCTACTCCTCCTGAATGCGTGGTCTTATCAACATGGGATATTTACGAAAAGACTTCTTATGATGTCTGGTTGGTCCTAAATGAAATGGTGCCACTCAGATGTCCAATATGGCCACCACAGTGTCCATCTTAAAAGTCTTGTTATCACCACTTCACCTGAATGAATGATCATATCAGCATGGGGTTTTCACTGAAAGACTTCTTATGATGTCTTTTGGTCATAAATGAAAATGGTGCCAATGTAATTTCCAATATGGCTGCCACAATGGCCATCTGGGAAATCTTATTAACACTACTTCTCCTAGATGGCTGGTCATATCGATATTGTGCTTTCACCCGAAGACTTCTTATGATGTCTAGTTGGTCCTAAATGGAAATGGTGCGCATCTGATACCCATTATAGCCACCATGGCAGCCATCTTGACAATCTTGTTGTTGTTACTTTTCCAAAACAGAAAGTCATATTGACATTGGGTTTTCACCAGAGGACTTCTTACTGGTATATTATCTTGAAAATCTTGTTATTGCTATGCCTCTTAAATGGAAAGTCATTTGGATACTGGGTTTTCATCAGAAGGCAAATTGACCATCATTACAGCCACCATGGTGTGTGTATGTGTGTGTGTGGTGTGTGTGTATATATATACATATATATATATATATATATATATATATATATATATATATATATATCATGATACATTAATACAAGATGAGGAACAATACAAAAATTTGATTACCATTTAATTTGCATGCAAAATTCAATGAACTTTAATTCTCTAAACTAATGTAACAACTCTATCTGATGCTATAGTAATCAGAGCAAAAAGTTTGTGTCCTTCTTTACTTCACAAAGCACATATTGTATCCATTTATAATAATGAATACTCAATAAAACTTGATGCAATCCATGAATTTTGTAAACATCTGAGAAACATGATAGCATTAAAGTTCAAGCATATAAAATGTCATCCACCACAGTTTGCACCTTTTTTAACCACACATATTCTTGAATAACATTTGTAGCTGTATATTAATGAAAATATCCAACATATGGATCACAAAGGTACGGAATTATCTACAGTTAGATGCTGTTCCATACTGAATAGATAGATTATTGTGAAAGCAAATTACCGTGTCTGATTCAAACATAAGTTGTTTAAAGTGTTCACTACATTTATTATTCTGTTGATTATTATTCATTGTTCCACTGAGAAAATGGAACACCAGAGCACATTGTTATTACTAATTTTCATATATATAACTGAATAAACAATCAGCAGATCAGTCCCATTTTCTCAAAGCCCATTTTAATCACATCTGTCCAAAGTTATACTTTGTCATGTGTGAAGATAATCCACTTTGCGTTAATTGTCTTAACAGTAAATGTTTTCAACTAGATCAAGACTTTATCTGACTTTATCTCTTCACTGTCCCCCAGTTCATGTAATTGAGCAATGATTTGGGACGAATACCTTTCATGAAAGGGTGATTTGAGCTCCTCCTTGGAGAATTTGTTGACTGATCAATCTGGGGGTCCTGTCCATGCATCTGGTACAACTGTATAATGCCTTTTCCTTTAAATAAGACAGCGGCCACTCCTGTGACATGAAAAAATGAAAGAGTGCTACTGCCTTCTGTTCACACAAATTAGAGCAGTGGTATTAAGCATGTTTGATTCTTATAAAATTTTTTCAATTCAGATTTCCACATTTATGCTAAATATTAGCAATGAATAACTTGCCTAATCAATCCAATTACTGCAGCATAAATTAAGCCTGTTTGCTTGAAAATGTATGGATGTGAATGATGGTATACCGGTAGTTCTTTTTTAGACATCACCTCTCAATATTTTATCAAGGTTTTTTTTTTTTTTTTTAAATGACAAATTCACGAAATTATGTACCCACAAATATGCATTTGTTAACCAAACTATGAAATTTGATACCCTTACATTTAAAGTGATTCACAGTATTTGGTTCTCGCTTGATATACATTTACTACTGACATGTCCAGTTTTGTTTGGTATTGATCAGTAATGGGGTTGAAGAAAATAAATATTTACAGTTTCTCTATCCTCTTATGAGTATACAAATATATACGTGTTGATATTTGCATTATAATGTATTGCAGTGGGTGGATTTTCAACTGACATGGTGCATGCAGGCATGTGAACCTTGCCCAATACTTTTTGCTGCTACCTTAGTCCATTTTGCAAAACTAGCTAAAATAAACAAAAAGCTGCATAGAATGCTGCCACTTACTACAAGGATGCCATGTGTACTGTTCCTGCTTATTTCAGTCAGAATCACAAAGTGAAGGTACCACCACACTACAGTATATACTCACTTATAAGTAAATTTTGTTTACTGAAAATTTTATTCATGCAGAGTAGTGGTTGAATTATAAGTGTGACATACAAAAAATTTGATAAATCCAGGGGTAATATTGGAAACTCTAGATGTTGCAGTACATAGCAAAATACTGTCAATTCAAATATTTTTACAATTTCATGCCACTATTTCCATCCGGAAATCCATATATGGTATGCACTGTGTTTATCCCTTTCATTATGGTATTCATTACATAATACTTGTATCTACATTTATTTGGATTTTAATAATTTGAAAATATTAAATTAAATATTACTCCTGCAAAGTGAAGTGTTGTTTTCGACTGGTAAGTATATATCTTCCATTTTCATATAAGTCCGAACAACCCGTATTTGTATTATATTTTGTGTTTGCTGTATAAACACTGTTTGATGCAATAAAAGCTTTGATTTGATTTGTATCTGCCTTTTTCATAAGGCAGATCTAATTCCCAAGTATATTTTCAAAGTTATCTGCCAGTGCACATGAGGCCATAAGCCCTTAGCTTGCAAAAGCAGCACCACTTCGTTTTCCCAGTTGACAACTCTTTTGATAGAGTTGCGAATGTGCTACATGTTCAGTGCCCATGTATAGTCCTATATTCAGTTACCTGTGGGTACTTCTTTTGAGCAAGTTAACAACTCCCTGTGTGCATCTGACCTTAATCCCTTAGCTTGTAAAGACAGCACCCACTTTGTTTTTTCCAGTTGACACTCCTTTGATTGAGCCACAAAGTTGATACTTGTTCAGTGCCAAGCAGAGTCCTGTGGGTGTGTATTTTAACTCCCTGTAATCATGCCACACAATTGACACCTGTTTAGTTGCTGTGATCCTTTAATAGATTTTACAGCCTGTATGATCAAAGAGTAAATACAGTTCCAAAGCTCAGTCTCCACATAAATAATGGCCCAAAACAGTGACATTTATCGGATACTGTGAATCATAAAAGTGTGGACTTTACTTTCATTGTTTATTTATAAGACATTTGGAATTAACATGTTACAGGATACTGTGAATCAAATCATTCTAGACTTATTTCCTAATGAATGCTTAGTAGATCTTTCAGACAGTAATATTTCACCTCAACTTTTAAGTGGGTCATCGCAAAATTTTGCCATTTATAGTCTCAGAGTGTGTGGGAGGGGGTCAACTTATATGTGAACAGGTTTATGAGCAAGTATATATGATAACTGGCCAGTCAGCTATTATTGCATCCTATTGTCATCCCTAAGAAAATAATTCATATTTTTCTGATTTTTCCTGGAGATTTGCTAACTAGTGAAGAATTTTACTTGTATTAAATAGAAAGCAGCATTAAAGTCTAAACAGAAAATATAATGTTTTTTGAGTTCAGCCTCTTGACATTTGCATAGGATGATAAAGCAAACAGGTGTGATTCTTTTGGTTCCAGAAATGTCCCTTGTACTAACATTTCCAGCCATTTCATTAAAATAAAACATCTATTTTTAGGAAATGCAACATAACCTATGCTGAATTTTATATTTGTTGTGACCAGGTTAGTGCCAAACATAAGCAAGATAGTCTTGGTGCATCTGAACTTATAACTAATGTACTGGATTTCATCAAAAATGTAGAAGAATGAAGGAAAAATATAAGGAACTTAATTAGTGTTATAATACATGAAGCAGGCAGTTTATTGCAGTGTAGTAGTCTTTTAGCAGCAATGGGCAGTATACACACATGCAGATTATTGAATTATTTTAATATATGTACCCTATGTACTCATGTATATACCAACTGCAAACTGCATAGACCCAGATCTGCCATCGCATTATGCGCCAGCAGATCTGGGTCTATGCAGTTTGTAAGGACTAATCAGTAGAACAAACAACATAGACCTTGATCTGCTTGCACATTATGCAATGGCAGATCAGGGTCTATGTTATTTGCAATTGGACCCGTCTTATATGTGAGTATAAACGGTACATGTCATTTGTTGTGATTAATTATGAGCTTTGTGGATTCTGCTTCCATTGAAACATGCTATATTCTATAGGTGGGCAGCAACAATCATCTGGAATTGTAAATTTTAGGTTTGACAAAGGTACACTGTAGCTGCTGCTGCACTCATTTTGAATCAATAGTACATGTATTCATAACAACACCAATACTTACTAATTTTTAGACTGCTAGATTTTTTATGCATAATCCTTGCAGATTATCCTACAATTCCTGGCTTTGAGCCTTTGATAAATCAAAGATTGCTGCCACCAACATTTCCTCGATACACAGTGATTCGAAGTCGAAGCGATGCTGTCCTTTACATAGAGACACTTCTAGAGAAACTACACGTTGCCACCACAATAGTGGGCATCAATTCTTTCCAGACGATCATGGTAAGCAATACTGTTATAATATACCTGGCCAAAATAAAAATGCATCAGTCGTTTTGACATGACAGAAGGGATCACATGCTGTTGAATATATCTGACCTATGCTTATCCTTTATCTACTTGTTTGTCTTACCAAAACAATTGACCTAAAAAAAACTGTGTCATAATAAATAGTTCCTTAATTATTCCTTGATGTTATGGTAATCAGCTAGTAGAGACTGTTCGATTTGCATATCCTTAAATATATAGAAAGGTATGCCCATAAAGTTTATTTGGAATCATATATTCTGGTTTTGAGGAGTTATCTTAAAATTGACTTTATTACAAGGGAAAATGTTAGATAACCACTTAATAAGACAAATATGTGGAGCAAATATGTGAAGGGAGGTAACCCAATTAACAATCCATATCTAAAAAAAGCTGAGTAGATGTGGCCCAAAAATTAAGAGTTCCTCTTATTTGAATGAATGGACAGATATGAATATTTTCACTTGCTAAGCATGAAATTGAAAAATGAATGGGCAGATATGAATATTTTCTCTTGCTAAGCATGAATTGAAAAATGAATGGGCAGATATGAATATTTTCTCTTGCTAAGCATGAAATTGAAAAATGAATGGGCAGATATGAATATTTTCACTTGCTAAGCATGAAATTGAAAAATGAATGGACAGATATGAATATTTTCTCTTGCTAAGCATGAAATTGAAAAATGAATGGGCAGATATGAATATTTTCTCTTGCTAAGCATGAAATTGAAAAATGAATGGACAGATATGAATATTTTCTCTTGCTAAGCATGAAATTGAAAAATGAGTGAGCCTTTGAACTCAAGAAAACTGACCATTACACTGTATTGGGATCATATGAATGAATGGGCAGATATGAATATTTTCTCTTGCTAAGCATGAAATTGAAAAATGAAGGGGCCTTTGAACTGAAGAAAACTGACCATTACACTGTATTGGGATCATATGTTTTGTTTGAAATGTATAATTAGCAGAGATTTTCAAAAAAGCAAAATAAAGACTAAAACCTTTGGGGTCCAACCAGCAGCACAGTCTCTTTAGTGTGTTTGTGCAACCTTCCATTTCTGACAAGTAATGGGTTGGGGTGTACGGGGAATAAACAACTTTTCTCCCTCATTTAAAATTGTTTTAAATCTTTTTTTTTTTTTCTTTCTACAGGAGATCTTCAAAGAGTTCAGCAAGTCATCTCCATGTGTACTTTCAAGGTCCATACTACAGGTATAGAAATACATTAGAACTTGATTTTCTGATCTCTTCAGAGGATATTGAATTTGAGTGAGCCAAAAAATTGCTTGTAAGATCATATTTCAGATAAATTAGTTATTCAGATCACAGAAGCTTTTATAATTGAAACTGTACTGTGTAAAACACAACATTTGCATAGAGCTGTTGACTGCTGTGATTTCATGGTAGTTTCTTACAAATATTTTTGCAAAAATATAGGTTACTGTTCAGGGTATCAATTTTACAGGCCGTCTTTTTCTCCAAAGGTGTTGCATATCAGTTCTGATATTTCATTATGTTCTTCAGCTTTATCACTGAAGTGCTTGAGAATATTACACAGCACTCAGTTTAAGCATCTTTATGATTATGAGTGAGACCATTACATGTGAATCCCATGAGTTTAATGTTGTGATGAATTGTAGTTTCATTCAACCAGACTCACAACTCCAAAAGATCTCTGCAGAGCAAGAGACTGATAAAGGTTTGTACAGTTGTTTGTTACCATTAGGTGTCACTCATTTCTATTTTTGTTATAGCTCTACTGATCATAGACATGAAGAACTTGTGGAATGGCCTATTGTCTGTTGTCCATCCATTCATCTGTTAGCATAAGTTTGTTATCGCTACTCCTCCTAAACAAATTGGAAAATTGCCATGAAACTTTATACAGACATTCACCTCAAGGTCTAGTTGGTCCTAATGAAAAGGGTGCCACTTGGACATCCAGTATGGCAGCCGCAGTGGGTATCTTGAAACTCTCCTTATAGCTACTCCTTCTGAATGGATGGTCATATCAGCATGGGATTTTCATTAAAGATTTCTTATGATCTCTAGTTGGTTCTAAGTGAAAATGAGGCCAATATTGCATAAAATGTTACTGCCACAATAGCCATGTTGAAAATCTTGTTATCACTGCTTCTTCTGAATGGATGGTCATATCAAGATGGGTTTTTCACCAAAAGACTTCTTATGATGCCTAGTTGGTCCTAAATGAAAATGGTCATGGGCCATCTTGAAAATTTTATCACTTAAGGATATCAGAGATGTTTTCAACACTCAGCAGTTAAAAAGAAGAAATGGTCTCATCTTGAATTCCTGGGAATTCTTTTCTGCCAGTTGAACATCAGTCCCATCGAGGGACTCCTGTTTTCTTTCTTCTGTCCCAAAAATACATCATCTATACCCTACAGTTCATAAGTACAATTTGGGCATGAATGATAAATGTAATCGTATTTATAATGTACTTTAGAGGTGATAAAAGTGGACAATGCATGCCCTTATTATGTTCACAGTGAGGTAATATCATAGTCTGATGGTTTGCAAGATTTTTGTACAGAAGCAAAAACATCTATTACCTATGCATATATCAAGTGCTCATTCCAAAACATAAACAAAAATATCATCAGTCACTACCATCACCATCCCAGCTACTCTCTTACTATCATCCAAACTGCCATTGCATTGACTATCATTTGTCACTTTCACAACCTTCCCAACTGTTTTACAATCACTCAAACCACCATTGTATTGACTATCATCAATCACTACTATCACCATCCCAACTACTCTCTTACTGTCACCCTAACCACCATTGCATTTACTATCATCAATCACTACCACTACCATCCAAACTACTCTCGTACTATCAATCTAACTGCCATTGCATTGACTATTATTTGTCACTTTCACCACCTTCCCAACTATTTTACAATCACTCAAACCACCATTGTATTGACTATTATCAATCACTACTATCACCATCCCAACTACTCTCGTACTATCACCCTAACTGCCATTGTATTGACTATCACCAATCACTACCACTACCATCCAAACTACTCTCATACTATCACCCTAACTTCTATTGTATTGACTATCACCAATCACTACCACCCCATCCAAACTACTCTCGTACTATCACCCTAACTGCCATTGCATTGACTATTATTTGTCATTTTCACCAACTATTTTACAATCACCCTAACCACCATGGTATTGACTATCATCAATCACTACCATCACTATCCCAACTACTCTCTTACTATCATGCTAACCACCATTGTATTGACTATTATCAATCACTATCAATACCATCCCAACTATTTTTCAATCACCCTAACCACCATGGCATTGACTATCATCAATCACAACCACCACCATCCCAACTACGCTCTTACTATCATGCTAACCACCATTGTATTGACTATTATCAATCACTATAACCACCATCCCAACTACTGTCAATGCCATTGCTGCCATCACCACCAGGCCTGCACATCATAAATATTCGGAGATTGATATTAAGGTTTTATGTCAGCCAATCACAAAGAACTTTACATATGTGATGTCACATTTGATTGGCTGAAAATTAAAACTCAATCTCATATTCAGGCTCAGAGTGTTATGATCTCTGGCCAGAACTACCACTACAAAAAGTTGCTCTGATATATTTTCATTTTCTTCATGTCTATTTGTAGTTGACTTTCTTACCTCTGAACAGAAGAGTATTTGGTGAGCATTCAATTGTGGACTACCTTAAAGACTCCATCAGAAGCTTCATTGCACCTCCTGCATTGGCAATAAAGTAAGTACACGTTTTCTCAGGATAACTGCCTGGTTACACAAAGGGATGGTTTAGAAGCTTCAGTCATTTAAGAGGAAAGCTGCCACTGAAAAGAACATTGTTACCAGTTAATTTGTGTACTTTCCAGTCAGGTTGTGCGCAGCTATCATGACAGTTCAAACAGCCAGAATCATTTGGTCAATGCAAACCAGCAGCTTTCCTCTGAAGTTAGTGAAACTTCTAAATAAAAGAATGGGCCATTTGTATGACTAGGCAGCTATTCTGACAAGCAATATAAAGCAAATAACAGACATTAATGTACTGCAATCCATTTTTAATAATTTTATAGAAAAAACTTGTTCAGGCATTAAATAAAGTGCAACCACAGAATACCTGCATTTCCCATACTGCTGACCATAATTAACCTAAATAACTGGACCCTCTTATTTTCTAGAGACCATATTTTCAACATTTTTAATAATTATAAATAGTACAACATATTTGTAGATGAAGCAAATTTTTTGTAAAGATGACAAAAAATATATAAAAAATTCAAGTTTGAACATAAACTAAGGAATGTTTTACCTGTACTTAAAAACTGGTGATTGAGTAGTCAATCATCTGGCAATAAAACTGCTTTGATTACCCTAATTATCAGATGGATTTAATGAAAATGTTGTCAATAGGCAGGAATAAAAACAGCTGACATGCTTCACAACTCTTGATCAAGCAGTTCCCTAAACAAAGCAAGCCATGACTTGTTAAAGATAATGATAAAGGAAAAGCAACCTTTCATCTTGAGACATATGGTGAAATTAATTAATGAGTCACATTGATAACTGTAAAATCGATGGTCATCAGTGTTACATCGCGCTGATGTGATTGCAGGCTTCTTTTATATTTACTGTTGGAGAGCACAAAAAGGGAGACAAAACAGTCATGAACATCGATTCCTATTTTCACTCAAGTGGATTAACTTGTGACATAAAATGTTTATATATATATATATATATATATATATATATATATATATATATATATATATATATATATATATATATATATATATATATGCAGATTAATGTCTCTGTGTTCCCTATTCCAGTAAACTAAACTGGGTTTACATTTATTTCTGACAAAGTGGTCAATATGTCTGACAAGCAAGTTTCAAAAGTTCTTGTAGTCTCAGTTTTATTCAGTGGCATATTTTCCCTTGGTAACCGTCATTTTGGATGTAGTCTGTTTGTTCTTCATACCTATAATCGGAGTACAAATTATGATATTCAAAATTAAATTCCTGAAGCAGTCTAAGTGATTTGTCTCCATTACATATTTGGGGAAATGATCACCATATTTGGAGTGTTAGTGTTGAGATTGCTTCAAGCATTTTTGAAGGGAAAATATGGATTATCTTTCAGATTTTTCGAGATAAGATAATATGAATAGATGTACATTATTTCGGTGATACACTCTGTTGTTAAAGACAATCTTTACATTTTATGAAACAATATCGATATTAGAACTGGTTCGTGTTCATTGACAAGTTTCTAGAGAGACTTGTCACTAACAGCAGTACATGTACATGATGAACAGACTCGTGTACCTTTACAAACAAAAAGATAAACAAACACCAGAAATGCAACCAGAATTCTTTATTTGTAAAAGAACATTGAAACATTATCATGCAAGTGTTCTTTGTTGGCAAGCAAGGATATAATAATATACCTACCAAGACATTGTACTTGCCAGCCTATCGATACAAAATCATGACAATAAAGATATTAATTTTCCAGACATATATTCAGGAAAATCGATAATTTTCATTAAGACGTGAATTATTGAGACAGAGAGAAAAGTGATTATTTATTAGTTACCGATATTTGGGTCAATGACGGTAGTTTTTGACCAGAAAGATGAGTATTGAGTATGTGTCACCCCTATCAGATGCAGCTAAGGCTGCAAAGTGTGCATGTTTAAACTACTTAGTTTAGTTCATTGCTTGTAAACCTTTACACAGTGTAAACACGTAAACGAACATGCACCTGGCTGTCAGTGATGAAGGAACAAGCATGCACCTGCCTGTCAATGATGAAGGAACAAGCATGCACCTGGCTGTCAGGGATGAAGGAACAACCATGCACTTGGCTGTCAGTGATGAAGGAACAAACAATTCCAATTAAATTATATATTTCCACATCTCTGCTTAAGACAACTGTTTAGTAAGATTGTTCTGTTAATTCTTTTCTTAAAGTGTGGTTTGATTTTCACATTGAAAAGTTGGTTGTACCTCACGTTACACAACATTATACATCAGGTTGATTTCCTAATTTTGCTCACAGAAGAACTCTTTACAACTTCATTATTTACCATTGAGAAACATGTTTGGTAACAGAACCATTGATGAGTAACATTTTATTTTAAAGAAACACTGTTTCAGGTTTCTGAGGTGCTGAAGTGTCTTAGTATTTGTAGATCCTACAAAAGCATCATATGCACATGTCCAAGCAGTATGTATGGTTGTATTAGTGATTTTTTTCATCCTGTAGACAATTCTAGCAGTACAAAACAATATCATGACTATCCTAAGGAGATTTTACCTAAATTGTAAGATATATTCAATAAAGACATGTCTTAAGAACTGAATCATGTCATAATAAGAGTTAAAAGATGTACAGCAATGAAACAGTTGCAAATTGAGCGAGGTATGACATGCACATTGTCAATGGTTTATATATAAATAGCCACCCATTGTAAGCCTCACATGCAGATCAGTGGAAAGGCTGAGTTTATAATCATTTTGATTAAATGACATCTTTTTGGTTATTGTACACTGTGTACACATTTATAAATGTTTTTGTTAAATGTTGCAGCCTTAGATGCCACTTAATTGATTCAGAAAGTTTTTTGATAATTTACTGGTTACAGAATTTTTATAATTCTGTGAAATACCGGTATTTTTTATAAATGTGCAAGCTGCAACTTAGGTTGCAGAAAAAAAGTAGAGATTGTCCACTTCTAGTGCATATGCCATACCTATTTATATCATGGAAATATGGGATGGGCGTATCTGGTGAAAATTGAAGTACACCATGGAGAGAGGCCTCTCAAGAGGGGGAAATCCACTGTATTTTTATGCCGCCACTGCAATAGCACAAGGGACATTGTTTTGCTGCTTATGTTCATAAGTCCATATATCTATCCCAAATCCATTTTAGCATTATAGCACAAAACTATTGGACTTCTGCACACTGTATCATGGTCATGAGTAGACGACCTGATTAGACTTTCAGGCTATTCCAGCAAGTTTTCAATTTTTGTACACATTTTTTAACCTTTTTGGACTTTTACTTTTTATATACAAAAGTTCTGTCGGCACAATTAAGTAAATCCACTTGAGATAGATAAATGAAATTTGGTAGGCATCTTGGTTTTGCATGTATATGACCTGGTTAGATTTTCAGGTTATTGCAGCAAATTTTTAATTTATTTTACACATTTTTGAATTTTTTAGACTTAGTTTTTTTGTTTATAAAAACCTTGTTAGTACAATTTATGAAAAACCATTCAGAGGAGACAAATAAAGTGTGTCATGCCTGTCTGTAGGTACATATATATAACTTGATTCAATATTCATGTCATTATAGCAATTTGTCTTCATTTTGTAATGTTTCTTTACTTTGACTTGTTTTTTCAGCAGTGTTCTTATAAACACAAAACTGTTTAGGTTTTTGCTTTTTTATGGACCCAAGGTTGTAGTCTCCTGGCCCCTCTTTTGGACAAATGTCAGACTTAAACTAATTTTTGCAAAGGTGAAGTTTTCTGTATGCTACTTAAATTGACCAAACTGTTTAAATATAATGAGAGTAAGAATCCAGACCTTACAAATCAGGTGAGAGGAAGAATCCAGACCTTAAAAATCGGGTGAGAGGAATCCAGACCGTACAAATCAGTTGAGAAGAAGAATCCAGACCTTAAAAATCAAGGACATTCTATAGCACACTCTTAACAAAATTTTATTTTATTTCCCTTGCTGGGTTTTTTCCTTTCCTTCTGTCAAGTACCAGTGATATTTATTGTCAGAGTGGTGGGTGGGTGGGTGGGAGGGGGACATATGCTTTTGCTTTCAAACGCAAAGCCCTTAATAGTTGTTTTTTTTTTCGACTCCACATTGGTGGAAAAGTGAGACATAGCAGTCACTTTTCCACCAGCAGCAGCAATATTTACAACAATTTTATAAAGGTTTTGATTCAGATATTTATTACATATATTTTGGGGTCAGATAAGGGAAGCTAAAATTATTTTTTCAACAGTTTAATTCTTACAATGTTTTGGACTACTGTCCTTCATCAGGTACAATACCACTCACTTTCCAATCAAATTATTCTTAAAGTTTTCACATCCTTTTCTTCATCATCCTCATCATATTTAAATTTTGTTGGGATATATTGTTAAGATGTCTTGGCATCATTTGCTAAGTAATGTCATGGTGATGTATCATTGCAATATAATTAGCACTTTTTCTCTTTGGGGATTATTCCAAGCAGATTCCTTGTTTTCATATTATCTATTCATTCAGTTTCTTTGAGCAGTCTGTATTCCTTGTTTTGTTTGAACAGTTTGTTAAATATGGATACTCTTATTTTGACTCAGATTCTTTTCATTGAAATGATAAACTATTGATTTGTCCCATTTTTGTCTTATATCCTACATATGTTCCTTGATTTTGTCTTTCTGTTCTCTTCACCACCTTGGTTATCACCCCCCAAAATTATATTTGATCTTTGCCAATTACAAAAGTCCTCAACAAATCCTCTACTTTTTCAGAGTAAATTCAATGAAATTGGAGCCTTCCATCATATCAAAATGTACCTGTATACATATGGTTAAAAAGATGGAGACAATGTTGGAGTTGCCATTGCAACACCCTGTAGCAACATCTTGAGTCAGTTACCAGATAAAGCCTCAATTTTTACCACAGAAATTACAACCATACGCAAAGTTTTGAAACCTCTCCCAAAAAAATATAGTCTTTTCAGATTCCCCTTCCACACTGAAAGCCTTGTAAAATTTTTAATCTGACAACCTGTTAATATCCCAGATATTACAGAAGCATGATTTGCTCATACAGTCTGGAAAAAGTATTCTGTACTGATGACTGCCTAGTCACATTGATATGTAGAGTAATGAAAGGGCAGATAAAGCAGCCAAAGCTGCCCTACTCTCAGTCATTTCTGACTGGAAGATTCCATATACTGACTTCAAATATTATTTAAATCAGCAAGTTCTTCATACTTGTCAAAATATGTGGAATGAAAACACCATAGAAAAACTTAAGAACATAAAACCAGCTATTGGAGAGTGGCATCCCTAATATAGAATAAAACACAAAGATGTGGTATTAAGCCAATCGCGTATTGGCCACACATGCCTGACTCATGCATACCTCCAGAAGGGTGAACCTTGACCAAAGTGTATACCATGCCAGTGTCCACTAACAGTGGAACAAATTCTTGTTGAGTGTGTCGACTTCTACCCTGTGAAACAGATGTATTTTGATAAGAACTCTATGAAAAATTATATAATATATACAGGTACTACATACATACATACATACATACATACATACATACATACATACATACATACAATATAATATATACAGGTACTACATACATACATACATACATACATACATACATACATACATACATACATACATACATACATACATACATACATACATACATACAGTTCTCTCATTGACTCACCAATATACATTCATGTGCCAACAGTTTGTCAAATGTCAAAAAAGTTCCATTGACTTCAGTAGTAATTTACATTTTTTTTAAATGTTATTTTCTGAAATTCCAAAATAAAATTCCCCCAACATCTGTTAATATTTTGTAGGAAAATGATAGAATTTTAAACAAATGAGTCTTTATTTAATACTTTAAACTCTATTATCAGAAAGCTTTCACAACTTTGGACTACTGAATTTTGAATAGTCCAATTCCCATAGGCCTCCATTATGACCAGATTTGTGCAATACATCTTCAAGAGTCAAAGTCTTGTTACACATTTGAACCAATATATTTTTATGTAGACTTTGCTTAGAACTTTACTTGTGAAACTGCTGAAAGTTTTAATTCATAACAATATTAAATATAGCATGTCATATAATTTCAATGATTTCTTCAGAAAGTGTAAATTACCACAGAAGTCAGTGGTATTTTTTGTTGTTGGAAATTATACAAACTTGTGGCAGTGAATACATAGCACTATCTTGCGTATTGAGTATGATATTGCCTACACTGCAGTCTTTATCTAACATCTAAACTCCTTCATCAAATTATAGTATTTTCACTTTCTCTATCATGTATATCTGAAATTAAAAGAACTGGATACATAATGTAGTCTTCCAAGCATAACTTTTGGTTTCTGAATTTTAGTAATTTATTATTATTTCCCATGTTAAGATTTTTGGATCTCATCCATATTTCACAATTGGTGGTTCCCTAAAGATTTCATTTTTTCTGAATTAAAAAAAATTGTGATATATTTTCTGATGAACCCTGACACCTCTAGGAGCAATTTAGAGTATGTAAGTAGAAGGGGAAAACATGTAACTTGACCTTTTCTTTCTTTTTTCTCTACTGATAAGTTTTCTCTCTTCAAAACATCTACACATTGTAATTGTCACTTAAATTTTCCACTATATACTCTTTTCTGTAATTGTTTTTTTATTTCTTTTATGTGTTTCTTGTAGTCCTCCTTGTCCATACATATTCATTTTATTTTAAATTTCAGCCCATGGTGTAAAGCTCTTTTGGTATCTTTAGTATGCGTTGAATTCTTCTGCAATTACAACTGTTTGTCAGTTTTGAGTACAAGGCTTGTATAAAAGTCCACGTACAAACTTTATCCACATGTCAGGAAATTTTATTTTTTTTCTTTGCTCTTGACTTTGTCTTGGTGTGTTTCATCGATCATAATTGCATGTTCTGCAAATTCCTTCAAACTCTGTAATCCATTTGTCCATATTTTTAATCTTTCATCAATAAAGCTTTTGCGGACTAGTGGTATTTTTCTAAATTTGAACAGTTTATCATACCATTGTGGCATATTCATGCAGGAACAATTCCTTCACAATTTGGACACAATTATTGTTCCCAATATAGTGTCTACTACCCAAGCTGAAGTTATTGGTACTCAGTACAGTTTGAATGATTTCAGTCACATTTTCTGTTCATATTTTCAGATTCAATCTGTTTCTTGGAAGTAGAGAATATGATGCTACATGTATGTTTTTGTGAATCACAATAATTGAATTTTATCTTCCAGGTCACCCTTGTATAACAACCCAGAAGCCAAGCAGTATGTGGATGCCCTCCTGACAAGGGCTGTACGTCCCATGTGTAACCTGGTACAAATCACAGGGCACAACCGGGCACGACAGAGGGACAAGTATGCACACAGCCTGGAGGAAATGGGCAACCTTCAGGAGGAGGTAAGGGGCTTAAAAATACAACTGTAACTATAAATAAATCTATACTACCATGAATCAATTTATTTTCGTGTGTGACAATTTTTAGCTCTACTGGTCCATCCATCCGTCCATTAGCATAAGTTTATTATCGCTGCTGCACCTACCTCAACTACTTGGAGGATTGCCATGAAACTTTACACACACATTAATCCTAAGGTCTAGTTGGTGGCCATCATGAATATTTGTCATAACTACTCCATTTATGTGGATTGTCACATTGACATGGAGTTCTCACCAAAAGACTTCTTATGATGTCTAGTTGGCCCTAAATGAAAATGGTGCTGATCTGACATCCAATATGGCTGCCACAGCAGCCATCTCCTGAATGGAAAGTTGTATCGACATGACATGTGGTTTTTACTAGAAGACTTCTTATGATGTTTAGTTGGTCCTAAGTGAAAATAATGCCAATATGATATCTGATGTGGTCTCCATGTTGGCAATCTTGAAAATCTTCAAATCGCTACTTCTCCAGAATGGTCATGTTGACATGGGGTTTTCACCAAAGACTTCTTATGATGTCTAGTTGATCCTAAAGGAAGATGATGCCGATCTTATGTCCAATATCGCTGCCATCTGGAAATCTCGTTATTACTACTCATCTTAAACATATTCTCTATTGACATGGAATTTTCACCAAAACACTTCTTATAATGTCTAGTTGGTCCTGGATGAAAATGATGCTGATCTGACATCCAGTATGTCTACCATGGTGCCCACCTCGAAAATCTTATTGCTACTCCTGCATGGACAGTCTTAGTGACATAGGGTTTTCACTAAATGACTTATTATGATGTCTAGTTGGTCCTAAAAGAAAACGATGCCACTTGGACATCAAATATTGCCACTATGGTGGCCATTTTGACAATCTTGTTATTGCTACTCCTCGTGAGAAGATAGTCATATCGACATGGGATTTTTATTAAAAGACTTCTTATGATGTCTAGTTGGTCCTAAATCAAATTAGTGCTGTTCAATGGTAACCATCTTGAAAATCTTCTTATCACTACTCCTTTTGAAGGGATGGTCATATCAGCATTGGGTTTTCACTAAAACACTTGTCTCTGTATGTTGTTGGACCCAAATGAAAATGATGCAAATGTGACCTCCCAAAATTTGAAAAAGCTCGCAACAGCTAAATTTCCTACAAAGATGGCAAAAACAACATTTAAAGAAGAAACTTTCTAGCAATTTATAGTTATTCCTATATTAAAATGATGCTGATCTAACCTCAAGTATGGCCAGCACGATGGCCATCTTGAAAACCTTGCTATCGCTACTTCTCCTGAATGAATGGTCATATTGACATCGGGGGGTTTTCACCTAAAGACTCCTTATGATGTCTAGTTGGTCCTAAATGAAAATTATGCCAAACTTACATCCAGTATGGCTGCCATCATGGAAATCTTGTTATCACTACTTATCCTGAACAGATGATCATACTGACATGGAAATTACACCAAAAGACTTCTTAAAATGACTAGTTGGTCCTAAATGTAAATCGTGCTGATCTGACATCCAGTATGTCCACCATGGTGCCCATCTTGAAAATCTTGTTGCTACTCCAGAATAGATGGTCTTATTGACATGGGATTTACACTCTATGATTTGTTATGATGTCAAGTTGAGCCTAAATGACAATGGTTCCACTTGGACATCAAATATTGCCACAATGGTGGCCATCTTGACAATCTTGTTATTGCTACTCCTTCTAAGCTGATGGTCATATCGACATCGAGTTTTCGTTAAAAGGCTTCTTTTGAGTATAGTTGGTCCTAAGTAAAAATGGGGGTGATCAATGGTAGCCATCTTGAAAATCTTATTATCACTACTCCTCATGAAGGGATGGTAGTATTGACATTGGATTTTCAGTGAAACACTTGTCTCTATATGTAGTTGAGCCTAAATAAACTTGATGCCAGTGTGACTCCCAAAATTTAAAAAAATATCATAACAGCTACTTGTCCTAAATGGATGGCCATACAAACATTTTTTTAAAAAAATCTTTCTTGTAATATATAGTATTTTTGCATTAAAATGATGCTGATCTGACCTCTGGTCATCCTGAAAAATATTTATATGGCTACTTCTCCTGAATGGATGGTCTTATCAACATGGGGTTTTCACTAAAACACTATTATAGCAATATGTAGCTGGTTCTTAATGAAAGTTTTGTTCATCTGAACTCCAACATGTCAAGATGGCACTATAGTGTCCATCTTTAAAATCTTGTTACTACTACTCCTCTTGCATGAATGATGACACAGATGTGGAGTTTTCACTAAAACACTTCTTGCATTATTTAATTTTTTTCTGAATGAAAATGGTTCAGATCTGACCACTATCATATCTGCACTTTTGTGAAGGAGTTAGATGTAATTGACCTTGGAATCAAGTCAAAGGTCATTGCTTGCATTTTTGTACTTAACTGAGGTTATTTGTAAAAAGTTCAAGGTCTCTGAGGACAAACTATACATGATGTAATTCATCATCACCATGCATGGTGTGTGCATTATGGTCAGAGGATGTGGTCCACCATCTTGCACAAGAGTATGAAAGGCAAAGAGAGATACACTAAGTCTAAATCTATGGACAGTGGCATTCCGAGTCTGATCCTAAGATGGCACCTGATTCAAGCATATTGGGGCATGCCACAATTTCCCCTCCCAAGATCACCAGAATGTAACCATTGGCAACCATCACATCAGGTCAGCTTGAAGCAGATCAGCCCAGTGCAGTGGATACATGTATGCAGCACCATCCCAGTTGTTGCTGGAGTCTCAGATGCAATGACTGATTTAGGAAATTATGATGCAGCTGTTGACTTTAAAGGGATTTTGTCTTCCAACTATCATCCCATTTCTCTAATATGGACTTGATTATGATAAGAGAGTTTCCTCCCACTTTCTGGCAACCCAGTTGGTGTATTTCCCCCACATGCCTGACCCGGGTCAGAGTGCCTGTAAGTCTGGGCACAAGGGGTTTGAATCTGAACTCACTGGCTTCTATCACCTGCTATTCCAACAGTCATTGCCATTCACTGCAATTCTGGTCACCCACCAGCCAGCTGGTGGTCCAACCATAGCTGTTATTCTCCACAGGTAAGTTGTTTTGATGAACTGTGCTACAAACTGGCAAACCATTCTGGTGGATATGGGATGTTATGGGGACATATACAACTGGTCCATCTGCACAGCCTACCAGTTGGCCATCCTGGTGACACAACTGTCATTTTTGTCAACAGGTCCAGTGTTCATGTTGTATCCAGTGGACATATACTGCAATATGCCCAGAGATGATGCCGCTTCATCTTCCGGTCTGCTTGATATGATGTACACAGACATAGAAGCTGTGCCTGAGGAGGTTATGAATCCAGTGAGTGCGGGGAAAACCTCGATCAGCTGGCCTACTCTGACCCCATAATGGAGTGTTAAACGGGCAATGGAGGAAATTTATCATTTTTTCGTCAGCCAAATGCCCCCCCCCCCATCACTGTCTGCAAGTCAGGGCTACAAAGTCAAGGCCTTGGCTGATGTAATTGATGAGGGTAAACATCCCTCCTTCCATCTACTGCCACAGCCAGGGAAGATTAAGGAGGTCTCCAATTATTTCTCAGACAAACTCTGAGGCCCCTGGAAACTCCAAGGTCTTCTTTTCAGGGAGCCCTTAGGCCCTCACCTTTCAGCCAGCATCCTTCTCCCATTGCTACCATACTCACTCAGACACATTCATGTAGAGGTTCCAAACTTAGATAGAGATCCACTGCAGTGAATATGACCATCCTACAGTTTTATAAAATTGATCGTCATGTCTTTCATGTGACATCCAAGCTTGCATGGAACATGGTGGTGACATTGTCACTGCTTGAGCTTGCATCTTGAGCAATTTTTCATCTGGTCAAAAAATCTGGTAATAAACACTTTTGGAATCAACTTGCAACATCAACCTTCTGGAGAAAAGGCCACAATCAATTCCTTTTATGTCTGGAAGGATCAGCTTTGTGGGAGGGCAACCCTTATAAGGTCCAACAACTTGGTGGTGGTGAGTTACCTCCTTATACAAGGGAGAGGCTGACCAAATCACCAGACCTGTGTGTCCTGGTCTAGGACTTCCTGCACTGGTGCTTCCAGTACAAGATTACAGTCCAGATCAGACATTCCCAGCAGGTGTAATGTCCTGGCTGATTCATTGTTAGGGAGTGGCCAGACTTTTCATACCGAGTGTTCCTTTTCAGTCTTTCATCTAATTTGCACACTTTGGGAGCATGTGATGACCTCTTTGTGACAAGGTGGAACCACAAACTGCCCGCCTTCAACTTTCTGGTTCTGGACCCAGAGGCCTGGGGTCTTGATGCTCTGTCAGTCAGTTAGGATCGGTTTACAGCCACACCTTCCCTCCAACTGTTCTATTACTAATAATATACAGAAGAAAAGGAGTCATACTTACAAAATGTTTCTGATAGCCCCTCTCAGATGGAACAAATCTTGGATCAATGATCTACTCAGTCGAGCAATAGATGTCTCCAGGAATATTATGGCAACAACCAACCTGCTCAAGCAGATGTAGTTGCAGGTTTTCCATCCCTGTCCCAACAACAGGCTCCTCCTTCATGGCTGGCTCTTGTCAAGAAAGCCTTGCACAGAAAATAATTCAGCTTTTTGGTCATGGAGAGGATCACCTGAGCTAGAAAGCCTTGCTGGTGCAAGAAAGTTGGAGCCTTGGCTAGAACATTGCTGAAGCTGCTATCTTGCAAGACATACTTTTTTCATGGTCTTAGCTTTGGCTAGAAGGGTCTATGAATAGCATGCCCTGTTGGTAGAATCAAGCTATCTCCAGTTCTGATTGGATGATTCAGTCAACCTAATGATGCTACCAGGCTTTGTAACTAAGAAATGGTTGCCATCTACAGGCAGTCAGAAGGTGATTATTTGCTTACTCTTCTTGATCATTGGTTTGAGGCAGACAGCTCTACAAGACAGTGCTATTTGAAATGCATGGAAAATATTTCTACTGGTAAAGGCTGGGAAGCAAGGCATAACCTCCAAATCCATGGTATCTTGGGTCAAGTGGGTGATCTGTTCAGCAAACTCTGACATTTCACAAAACCAGATATGCCTCATGAAGATTTCAGCATATGAGATTTGAGCGATCTCAGCAAGTCTTGCTTTTGAATGCATTGTTTCGATCTCAGACATCATTGAAGTAGTCAGCTGACATGCATAGTCAAACTTCTCAGCTTTAATCATAGAGATCTAGCATCACAGAGAAGGGAATTGAATCTGGTGGGTCCAGTGGCTGCTGCCCATGCGATCACCAGATGCCATTAGCAACCGCACAACTTCATAAGCATGGGTTTATAGCTTTTGCTTGATTCACCCAGAATTTTTCTTAGTTAGAAAACAACATTCATTTCTCATTACCATTGTGTAGACATCACATGCCACATGACCATTGGTTGTGCTGGCTTTCATTAGGAGAGCAGTTCTATCTTTCACACTAGGATTCAAGTTATATCCCCTCCGAAGGATACAAGTGGTAGAGGCTGGAAGCTCATGCTTTTCTTTCTCCTATTACCAGTTCTTCTAACATTAATGTGATCAGGTAATGTACTTGATGGAAAAAGTAAATTTGTATCATTCCGAGAATACTTACCTGATCACATTACTATGAAGCCCACCCACACCTCCCCACAAAATAATGCAAGTATCCTCATTGGTTGTTTTGCTCCAGCTAAAACTGAAGAACGTCAGGTATAATGGTATATAGGTGGCCACCTAGTAGTAGCAAGAAGAAATAATTATATGGTATCTTGGAAGAATTTCTTCCAATTGATGCTGTTTTCAATGTATTTATGATGTGTAGACAAAAATAATTTGTCTTTTTGGAAGGGCTGGATTCTAGAGGTAGCAAAGTTTAATTCCCTGATGTTAATATGATCAGATAAGTAATCTCAGAAGGAACATAATTTATGATAAAAATTTACTGTCTTTTGTATTGACGAAATATGATAGATTACCATTTTTAGCTAATTATTTTGACTAAAATACATAAAACTTTCCACACAGTTGATGTCTTTTGGAATTCAAAGGTCATATAGTGAAAAGTAAAGGTCACAGGCTGTGTTTGACAAGGTATTTTGGAAGTGACCTTATCAAATATTTACTTTGATATGTAATACAGTGTGTGTAATTGGACTTTTCACAAAAGTTTGCCGAGTGCCAGGAATGTCTTAATGGATTTTGGTGTCTCCTAGTCTGAGTCAGAGCAAAGGATCAATTAGTTTTGAAAGTCAGAATGGTGAATTGGTTACATCAGCAATGTCAGTGTCATTAGCATTAATACTGTAGTATCACTAATTTTAGTGGGGTACCAATTTTAATGGATTTTATTGTTGCCCCGAATAATGAATTTAAAGACACAATGAAAAATTAGCCACTTATGATGAAGATGCCCCCCTCTCCCCTACCCCCCATTTTCTTACTGTGTTTCATTCCTAAAGGTCAACAAAGCTATTTGATAAATCAACATCATTTCTGTAATCTGGTAATAAAATAATAGCTTTTATATGTGTTTGTTTTATTTTAACCCTTTAAAAAAAAGAATTTTAAAGCATTTTGTATTGTTTTAATGCACGTGTAACAATACATCTATATGGTATCCGGTACCTGTAATTTCCACTCAATGCCTGAAATCGATATGTTGCGAGATAAGTAATGATAGAGAGAAAGGAGAAAAAGCATAAGGTATTTAAACACTAGCATTACTGAAAATGAAAGAAAGAATAATAAATTATCCTTGTATATGAAAATTAGATTTAATACTTATTCCAGTTGATTCTTCATTCAGGTGAAACTGTTCTTGAAAAATATAAATCCTCATGAAAGTATGTCTCATTTTATCCATACATGCTTAATCCCAGTGAACAACATGACCATAAAATACTAGAACTATTGCTCAGTTACTAATGAAACACTATGTATATACACTAATTGAAGCTCACACTTTAAGTGATTTTCAGACAAAATTACTGAATCAGTATCATGTCAATCAAGTCTGCAGGTACACACAGATGTTTGTTGGGTAAATAATCCTGATTTTTTTAATTAAACAAGTCTAGCTTTCTCAAAGCCACGAATAATTAGGTCTGATCTTTACACAGTTGTGTGTGAACTGCAATTATCCATTCAGCATGAATCGGCTTGATTGCTGAGGTTTTAAGGTCCATTAATATGATACACTGATCTTCACCAGTGACGTCTTCCTTTTCCCTGTTTAACATTCCAGTTGTGGAAACATGATTTTAATTCTTCTTTGTAGTCCTTATTTTTTATTGTAAAGTCTGGTGGTTGAAGTTGGTTCTTACATGAGGCAGGCTCAAACAAAAGAGCGATTCCATTGTTTTTCAATATAGTTAGCATCTTTGCACTTTGATGGACTCGGAACACATCAAATCTTGATACTGCTTGCTAATTGCATGTAGCAAGGGAAAGCTGGTCACATGTTTGGTTCACACATGGAATAATAATAATAATAATGATAATAATAATAATAATTTATTTATAGAGGGTGACTCATTTAGTCAAGGAATATTCTCCCTTGAGGCCCTCTTAAGAAAAGTATAACAATCTGCATCATACAAAAGATAATAGTAATTACTCGTTATTTTAACATCTTTAGTATTATAGATACTAAATTCTATTATAATCTATTAGTAACACATACATACTCATGATATCTCTTCTTAAATACTGTAATATTTTCTGCAGATTTTACATGCAGTGGAAGCTTGTTCCACATAACTGTACCAGAGTATTGGAAGCTTTCTTAAATTGCTCTGTTCTTGGTTTTGGTAGATAAAGGTTTCCATGTGATGTTGATCTCAACTGGTAATGTGTTGACTAAGGCTTGAATAAATCCTGAAGATATTCTGGTGCAACTCCTTGTAGACATTTATATACAAGAACTGAATTGTGAAAATCAGTTCTTTCATATATTGTAAACCATTTTAGTTCTGTAAATAATGCTTTTGATGAATAATCAGTAGATGTGTCTAAAATAATGTGTGCTGCCCTTTTCTGAAGTTTATAAATCCTGTCAAGCAGAGATTCGGCAGTTTCCCTATACAGTTAGACACTAATCCATTGTTGGAAGAATATGAATTGTAGTGTAGAATGCAAGTTTCTGTAGGTAAAAATTTTTTTATTCTGCTCAGTAAGGCAATTTGGGATGACAATGCTTTACAAAGCTTATCAATATGGTCATCCCATTGTAAATTATCATCTACAGACACACCTACAAGCTTTTCATGTTTGACATTTTCTAACTGATGATTATTTATTGTAAGAGATAATTTTGGATTCCCTAAGTTGTGTTGTTTTTGTGATGTCCCTAAAATCATACATTTTGTTTTACCTTCATTAATTACCATCTTATTTTGTTGTGCCCAACTTTGAACTTGAAAAAGGTCTGAATCTAATGACATTATCCAAACTGACAGGGATCAGTGTTGAATTTGACTGCTTTTTAGTCACTGTGTTAACACCATGGTCATCAGAAAGTACTGATGGTGCAACTTTATGGACAGTGTTTTAAGGAAGAGATCATGCACATGTACTTTAATAGCCGATTAGCATAGTGTTGTTGGCTGTGTCAGCTCCCTTTGATGTGGAGTGTAAGTGATTGATCTTAACAGGTGTTTGATTTGTGCTCATACAGGTGGTAGTATTGTTTTTACCATTGAAGCGACTGCTGTTGGCATAGTTTTGTTCTTTTGTATTTTTTACTTTTGGTATTTGTAGAGGTTAATCTACTAAGTTAAATACCTACAAATATGCAAGCTTTGACAGGCAAACCACGAATCTAAATACCCACAAAAATGTCCTTTTTTTACAAAACCACAAAAATTGAGACCCATGAAAATAAATGATACTTTAGTATTACTCAGGTCAAGTTTGGAAAACCCTCAGAGTTAAATTGTTTTCTTCAGCTGTCATAGGCATCCCTTTTGATAGAATCATTGTGAAAAAAGATTTGGTCCTGGATAAACCTGTCAGGTGCCCTTGCCCTCTGTCGCAAAACTTGATTTGACTTTAAATCTTGCTTGAAAAATTCTAACCACTCTAAAAGCTGTATATGGTGATATTTTGAACAAGGTTGGAGTAATATTTAATACTCTGAATGTTGAGTACAGTTTTATAATGGAGGGGATTGATATGATGCATGTAATTTTTACAGCAGCTATTCCGTACAGACAAAATAAACATGCTTCTGTCTTAGAAATACTAATAATTTGAGATTTTACATTTACATTTTTACTTGGTTGTGTAATTTGTACAAATAAATTATCTCAAATTATTCCACACACATGACAGCTCAGACATTTACTTGAGGTGGTTTTTGAGGTAGAGGAAAATTTATAAACCTCAGACCATTTAATACTAAACCATACAGGGTGAAAACTTGATCAGTAATTAATATTAATATGTGATTCCAATAAGAGATGCCTTTTTATTGGCCGACATGATGTCATGTGATTTAAATATTTCATCATATTGCACTGTCATTACATTATTTACTTTTATGCAAAATCAGAATGTATTTTTGTGGCATCATGCAGCTGAAATAGAATTTTCACTATCCTGAAACAATTTAGATTTGCAAAATTTGCTCAGAATCAGATAACAGAGCAATTATAGACATCTGTTGAGATGATTATTAAGTTTTATGAACCAGTAAATGAATCACATTGACTTGCACTTTGCATTGGTCATTATGAGGTTTGCTGGTTCTTAAAAATTAATATTCACCGCAACAAGGGTCTGTTCTCTGATTGTATATTAAGATGTTGAATTATATGAAAATCAGATTTATGTGATAAAGACTCAATTGTATGTGGAAAATTTTCTCTTCCATTACAGGCAGACAAGGTGGATGCTTACCTGCACAAGCTACTAATGAAGTTGGAACCTGGACGACAGCACCTGGCATGTTTCGGTACCTGGGTATTGTATCATACTCTGCATGCCATGATCAGCTACATTCTGCTGGGATTTGAACTGGAGTTGTATGCTTCCTATGAGTACCACTATGTTTTCTGGTAAGAAACCAAAGTAGAAACTCAGTCATCTGGGCACATGTAAATGATTCAGATAATGATGTAAATGATTCAGATAATGAGGAATTGAAATAATCAGAAAATGTTAAGTTTGATCATACTGCTTTACAGTATAGTTTTTTGTCAGGGTTTAAAATAACAAATATTTACTATTCTTCATAATTAATTATTTTAAATACATTGAACAATTTGCATGTGAACAACCTTTTTTAACATTCTTCGTGAACCAGGAAATGCATAGGATTCATTTTGTCCATCTGTCTGTCTGTGCATGCATTTATGATTTCTTGGGTCTGAGTTTCAGCATTTATCAGCTATAACAGGGTTCTCGCTAGGGGGCAATTCAGGCAAAATTGTCGCCCTCGTCCATGAAATTTCACATCAGCATGCCAGGAAACCAAAGTTGACTTTGTCTTGCCACAAAAATCATTATCAACCTCGCCAATATCTCCAATTAAATCTTTTGATATTCTGCCCAAAAAGTGAATCCTATGTGCATTTTATTCCAAATAGCACTAGACTTGTTTGTCTGTCCCATATGTATTCCTGTTTTTCCAGAATTATGGCACTTTTTTGGTCTTAAAGGTAAATGCTATAGATGATAATTCTTGTGTGTGTAAGTAAACTCATGGCTGATAATGAATTGCCCTGCCATGGCAGACATTATTGACAGGAGGTCAACATGCACATATAATTTTTTCATCACACTCTAATACACATTTTTAGAGTTATTCCCCCTTTTGGTGTTAAATGTGTGTACTATACATGTAGTCTCATTCAACTGGACCTCTTGTATGGCACATTGAGATCTTTACCATATGAGGGTCCATTAAAGTTCTATACAAATGATTGTAACGAGGCTCAGCAAAAGCTGGTAAAGTTGCTGATTGGTTGACAGGTTAGTCAGCATTCTCAATAAAAAAACTTGGATGACATAAATGCACAATTTTCATAGTTTTGTTCATGCCTTTGATCGTTACCAACCTTTACTCAACTCTTGGTCATCGTAAATCTGTCAGAGTCATGTAAGAGTCTGGTTGAATGAGGCTAACAATATATGATTATTCTTGGATGTGCAACTAGTCCCACAACTTTTGATGAATTGCCCTAAAACTTGGCAGACATTATAAACATGAGGTAAACATGTGCATATCATTCTGTTGCCATGCACTGATGCGTTTTTGAAGAGTTATGTCCCTTTTCATGTTAAATGTATATACCATATAGAATAATTCCTGTGTGTGCAACTAGTCCAAGGTTAATTCCTGTGTGTGCAACTAGTCCAAGGATAATTCATGTGTGTGCAACTAGTCCAAGGTTAATTCATGTGTGTGCAACTAGTCCAAGGTTCATTCATGTGTGTGCAACTAGTCCAAGGTTCATTCATGTGTGTGCAACTAGTCCAAGGTTAATTCATGTGTGTGCAACTAGTCCAAGGATAATTCCTGTGTGTGCAACTAGTCCAAGGATAATTCCTGTGTGTGCAACTAGTCCAAGGATAATTCCTGTTTGTGCAACTAGTCCAAGGTTCATTCATGTGTGTGCAACTAGTCCAAGGTTCATTCATGTGTGTGCAACTAGTCCAAGGATAATTCCTGTGTGTGCAACTAGTCCAAGGATAATTCCTGTGTGTGCAACTAGTCCAACAGCTTTTGATGAATTGCCCTGAAACTAGGCAAACATATTCTTTTATCTCACTCTGATGAATTTCTCAAGTTAATCCCATTTCTTTCCTTTTTTTTAATCATCTTAAGTCTTCTTTTGAATGTTCATACATACATTTATACATTCTGCCATCATTATTGCTCTTTTTCTTACTGCACCACTCACTCAAGGAAAGTGGGGATGCAGGAGCATGCATGTTCTATGGAGACATTTCTAGTTTAATTATAAAACTTATGTTTACAGACATAAAATGGTAGAGATTCAACTTCTGTGCTAATTCAGTATTATTATACAATTGTGAAACTAAAGAAAGTGAGTGAACTCCCAAGCTTTTGCAACCCCAGAACCAAATACTGTATCATTAAAGAAGTTTTGAAACAAAAGCTCTGAAGAGATGAAAAATGAATTAGTGCCATATTTTACTTCAAAAAAATGCTGGGATGCAATGATTTCTCTTCTATAAGTATTAGTCACCTGTTTTCAGAAAGAGTTACCTATTTTCAGAGTTACAATCTAATGCTTATGAAGCAGTTTTGCATAAAGTATTATGCATTTTAATACTGTTTAACTTACAGGGCCTGTAAAACATTAGTAGTTGGCAAACTTATTTTGCTGTTACAAATTCTAACCTATAACTAACTTCTTCCTATTTTCCTCTCATTTTGCCCTATATAGACTGGAGTGAGGAGTCACTTCGCCAGAAATTTCAAGTCTTGCATGACCTCTGCTGTAACCTTTATGCCAATAGCTGTATCTCTCTATATGTTGAAACTGTATCACTCTACATGTATTGAGACCAAGCTTGCAGTGTAGTTGCCTCTTTAGTTGAAATTTGTCATGCACTAAAACTAGGTAACTGTAACCTACTTGTTAGGGTTTAACCAATATTGCTTAAACATAATGTTGCAGCTCCTATTCAGTATCTTTTTTCCTGTTCCATCAAAGTTGAAATGTCATTGTATCTTGGCATGAAAAAGTGTGTTGTGCACCAGAACTGGGTCAATCACATACTTTTCAAAGTTTATCAAGAGTGCCTAAAAAAACAGGTTTTATTTAATACTGTTAAATGTTGTCTCTGATCTCTACTTTCTTTTTAATCTGTTGCCATCAAATCTGAGTGAATCTTAGAATAAATGTTTTGCACCAAAATTGGATCATTGTGACCTACTTTAGAGGTTTTGCTTAAAATTACTTTAAAAGTGTGTTCATACTGAATATCTATATGCATTACTTACTGATGCAATAAAAGCAGGAGCATCTTGTTAGCATGCACTCACTTACAACCCTGTTTTTCTACCCCTCCCCCAGTAAATTTCACCTTTATGAAGACAGTTTGCTGATGTAGGAAGGCAGTCTGTTATATAATTGCATTTGCCTTTGTGGAAGATCTATGCTGTGTTTCCAAGATACAATAATTACATTTACCTTAGTGGAAGATCTATGCTGTGTTTCGAAGATACAATAATTACATTTACATTATTGGAAGATCAATGCTGTGTTTCCAAGATACCATAATTACATTTACCTTAGTGGAAGATCTATGTGGTGTTTCCAAGATACAATAATTACATTTACCTTAGTGGAAGATCTATGCCGTGCTTCCAATATACAATAATTACATTTACCTTAGTGGAAAATCTATGCTGTGTTTCCAAGATACAATAATTACATTTACCTTAGTGGAAGATCTATGTCGTGTTATCAAGATACCTGTTCTTAATACAGTAGAGTCTCATTGCCTTCAACAGAGTTGGCTGAAACATCTGTTTAGGACCCAGCAGAGCACAATGTCTATAGTAATTTTTTAAGCTCATTGACTGAACTACTGATCTTTAAAACAGATTGGGGGGGAAGGGTACAGAACTGCAACACAAGTAGGTTATTTACTGCCAAAGCAATTGTAGTAAGTGCCTTGCCCAAGGTTGCACCACACACAGTACCTGACCCAGGCTGATCCAGTAGTAGGATTCAAACCTGCACCCTTTCAGTCATGAATCCAGCATGCTAACCACGTAGCCACTGCAGCTCCTTTCTCCATTAGTGACTTCCTACAACATACAGGAGGGTGCGTCTGACTTATTTTACATCCCTACAGGAATCTCAAACAGATTTACAAATGTACTTGTTCACATGGAGGTTTGAGCTATCAAGGTTCTACTGGACTACAAGTCACCATTTTAGATATTAACTTGATAATAATAGTTGAATTTATCTTGTCAAACTTATGTTTGGACAGACATATTCATTGAAGTAACCATTGTCATCTTCTGTTCTCTAACATGTCAGTCATATTTCTGCAGGTTGTGGGATCAACAATTTTAAGATGCCTTGTTAAAGCTTTTGAAAGTTAGATAATATTATCTTCTACATCATTTGTCATTAATTTAATAGAAACTTTGGTAAAATCTTTCTGTACATCTGATAATTGTAACTAGTCATGCTTGGAGTTCCTGTTGCAGAAAGCTATGTCTAAATGAAATTCACAAGTGACACACCATGTTCTACAGAATACTATGTCATAACATCATTCCTAGGCGATACACATTGTTCTGTGGAATACTGTGTCATAAGGCCATTTACAGGTGATACACTGTGTTCTACAGAATACTATTTTATATGGTCATTCACAGGTGATACACCATGCTCTGTGGAATACTATGTCAAAAAAGTCCATTCACAGGTGATACACCTTATTCTATGGAATACTGCCATAACACCTTTCACAGGTGATACACCTTATTCTATGGAATACTGCCATAACGCCTTTCACAGGTGATACACCTTATTCTATGGAATACTGCCATAACGCCTTTCACAGGTGATACACCTTATTCTATGGAATAATGCCATAACGCCTTTCACAAGTGATACAACATGTTGTACAGAATACTTTTGTATATTATTTCTTCCAGGTACCTATATGAGCTGCTGTATGCTTGGCTGCTTTCCACACTTCATAGAGCAGACAATTTCCTGATGGAGCATGAGGCTTACATGGGTTTGTATTATTGACATGTTAATATTTTCCTTTGCATAAATGTGATAATACCATATATACTTGCGTATAATCCAATACCAACTGAAAACTGCATAGACCCAGATCTGCCATTGCATAATGCGCCGGCAGATCTGGGTCTATGCAGTTTGTAAGGACTAATCAATAGAACAAACAACATAGACCCTGATCTGCCGGCGCATTATGCGACAGCAGATCAGGGTCTATGTTGTTTGCATTTGGACCTCGCTTATACGTGAGTATATACAGTAACCAATTTCCAGGGAAATTCCTGGGTTTTACTCGTATTCTTGACATAATGGCTTTTGCATAAATTCATGTCTTTTCATCCTCATAAATAGTGCATGTAGAAAGTCATGTCTTACTATTGAACATGTTTCATATCTCAAAACAGACTCAAAAGCTATTAATTGCCTCTTAAAATCAAAGCTGCTTCAGGATATTTCCTTTGATTTCTGAAGGTGCATTCATCATAGATAATCTGGTTATGACAAGGGACATCTCTGTTGTAATGCTGACGTGTTGCAACACTGCTTCATTCAAAGGAAAGTTTGTACAGTTTTTCTGTAGCTCTGGGAAATTAACATCTCTGATTATCAGTTACCATCATGAATGTAAATATTCAAACCCTTTGTTATTCTGGATAATATCTTTTTACTAAGTTTCAATAGTATGTAACATTTTTGGATATTAAGTATGTTTTTTAAAGCCAAGGAAAAATTAAAAATTCAGGTTAGAACATAAAATAAGGAATGTTATACCCATACTCAAAAATATGTGATTGTATAGACAACCATCAGATTGTGAAACCACTTTGTTTACCTTAATTAATATCAAAGTTGATTAACTGAAGGTATTGTCAACAGGCAGCAATATAAACAGCTGACACACTTAACAACTTATGATCATGCAGTTCCCTAATATGCAAGTTTCACATTCTTGTCATCTCAGTTGTATTCAATGGCAGATTTAACCATGATGACCTCATTTTGGACGTTGTCAGTTGTATTCAGTGGCAGATTTAACCATGATGACCTCATTTTGGACGTAGTCAGTTGTATTCAGTGGCAGATTTAACCATGATGACCTCATTTTGGACATTGTCAGTTGTATTCAGTGGCAGATTTAACCATGATAACCTCATTTTGGACGTAGTCAGTTGTATTCAATGGCAGATTTAACCATGATAACCTCATTTTGGACATCAGTTGTATTCAATGGCAGATTTAACCATGATAACCTCATTTTGGACATCAGTTGTATTCAATGGCAGATTTAACCATGATAACCTCATTTTGGACATTGTCAGTTTTATTCAATGGCAAATTTAACCATGATAACCTCATTTTGGACGTCAGTTCAGTCTAAAGGCCTATAATAGCATTAAAAATAACTGTATTCCATGATTACATTCCAGAACTAGTCTAAGTGATTTGGCAAATTTTGAGGGGCGAGATAATTTGAATAGACATACATGATTTTTGCAGTACTTTCTGTTGTCACAGACAGTCTTTACATTATGAAAG
This sequence comes from Margaritifera margaritifera, assembly GCA_029931535.1. NCBI lineage: Eukaryota > Metazoa > Mollusca > Bivalvia > Unionida > Margaritiferidae > Margaritifera > Margaritifera margaritifera. The sequence goes on along the minus strand of JAQPZY010001696.1, from coordinate 6,232,216 downwards.
AATCTTAATAGAACTCTCGCCAATCAGCAGTTGCATACATTATTATAATATGGGTCACAGTCTAGTCATTAGTCATACACTGTAAGATGTCGAACCAGATAGTGGGGCAGGAGGGGGTGGGGGGTGACAGGAGCAGGAAAAAGGCATCAAAGCAAGTATAATATGACTAAAGCATTTCAGCACTATGGGCTGTCAACTATGCAAGATATTCTTGAAAATAGGTCTCAAGTGCTGAACAGATCTGTGTAGGAGGGCAGTACGATGTCCATCCATTATAACTATCAGAATCAATGCCTTACATTTTAGGAACAGGTCACGGTAGGGTGGCCACTGATGGAGCTCAAGAGTACTGGACACTCCTTTGCACACATGTAGAAATGATCATGTTAAGAAAGGGACAGACCAGCTGAAAACTGGACAAATGGCAACCCTAGGTCACAGTCATGGTTAGAGATCATCTTATAGCAATGACTGAGACTTTTGGGGCCTTATTCAATTAATGTTGTCAGTACTTTGTGTCCACTCAATAGATTCAGCTACATGATATCTTCCAATATGAACCAGCCCAAAACTTACAAAAATGAAAATAATTATATTGTTTTCGGTCGGTCACTGTGGATATTTGGTTTTTGTACCATGAACATTTGTCGCCAACAGCAGTACATGTACACAAACAGACTGACATTGTTTTACAAAGACAAAAACACCAGAACAGCAACCAGAATTTTTTATTTATCACGTTATTGGCAAGCAAGGATATAATGCAACTTAGTTTACTTAGGCCATTTCTGACCAGCTTTGAACTCAACGGGTACATCAAAACACAATCCTGACAATAGAGATGTTAATTTTTTCAGACAAGACATTCGGGAAATATGATAATTTTCATTAACGCATAAATTATCCGGACAGAGAGAAAAGTAATTATTATTTAATGCCCTGATATTTAGATTAATGATGGCACCTTAGTTTTGCAATATATTCATGACATAATATCACAGTTCAATCAGTGTATAAGAGCAGTCATTTTACTGATTGCTGTGATATACACTTCATGTTGGGTTAACTCCACTTTGGAATAAATTCAAACACTTTGTAAAATTTTACTGACATAATGATGAAAATATTCTTTCCAAAAACTAAATTTAATTATTATTGACTTTATTTTAATGTTTTTTAAATTAAATAGCATACAGAAAAAAAAACTTTCAAATAAAAGAAGTAAGTTAGGGCAAATGCAAATCTACCTCTGTTTAATAAACATTACTTATCTCCTAATAAAGACTTTACTTTGTTTACGAAATTATAAGCGAGTATATTTCATATTTGTCTTTAATTGTTGAAACATTTACTTGATAAACATTCACAAAGTTTTCATTGTCTCAGAAGAGAGCAGGATATGTGTTGATTTAGTTTATAACACATCCACATCATCTTCACCAATTACTTATATACATTACTTATATACATGTCAATACATAATAAATCTGAGATAAGAAAGACTTAATTGTGTATGTTAATGAAAGCAATTCAATTTAAAATTGAACATAACAAATTTGACATTCTGTAGAAACAAATTAGGAAGGTCAATATGTCAATAAAATTACACATTTTTTCATGGAAATTATAGATTTTTTTTTACCATGTATTCCAGATTTTATGTTAGGGGATTGTAAAACATGTGTCTTTGTGGCTCACTTTAAATAAATATCACCAAAAAATTATATACTGCTGTCATTATGTAGTGTTTACTATTATTTCATTTTTTTCTTGCTTGCAAAAGAAAATGTGCAAACAAATATATTTAAACCATCAGGAAAAAGAAACCTGATAAAATATATAATATTTCCTCAACTGGGTTAGCAAATGGCAGCAGTGGTATCATTATCACTAAAATTAAGTTTTTGTGTTAAATATAAGTGATAGTAACTCCAGTAGTAACCGATGATTTGATGCGATTTGCCATCAATCCTGCTGTCAATGGAGAGACCACTCATCTGACTTAAACCTTAGAGAGAGGGTTCGTACAAAGTCTGGAAAAGTATGGGGAAAAAAAGAGTGCTTTTTCCAGACCTGGAAAAAGTATGGAAAATAAAGATTTTGTCCCAAAGGTCTGGAAAAAGTATGGAATTTTGGGTTGCTGTGCTTTATTTTGCAAAAGACATTCATCACCTGGGGTGCCATTTGGTCTAGTGATGGCCCTGCTGGTTCAGTGGTTGGCGAGACATGTGACCTATCACCCACTTGTGATTGGTGGATACTGTTTTATATTATGCAGATACCACATGCTCATTTATAGTGATAAGACTTCAAATACATGTGCTTGAGGGGTCTGGAATATATTGCAATCCAGTCTGGAAAAAGTCTGGAAAAGGTCTGGAATTTGTTTTACCAACAGCTATATAAACCATGTAGAGAGCAGACAACTTTTTAACACTTCTATTGCTACAACAAGCCTGAGAGGGCTGGATTTGTGAGGTAGTGGATGTAATCCTAATGTATTATGATTGGATAACATATTATTGAAGAAACAAATTTTCCTCCAAAAATTGGTTTCTGCAAGTCAGATATTCAGAAACATGTCATATCACAGTGCAGAGTTAAGATATATTGCTTAGAACCTTTGTGAGTTCTTTGAAACCATGAATGTGTGAATTCTATCACTCACCTATATGGTGATTCTGGGATTTCCATGGTTTTTGGATTAGTATTCCAGGGTTAGTAGGTTCAGTACCTGCCCAAGCCAGCCTGGGTTGGCTGCCTTGGAGTGTCTTTGGGAAAGGCATTTAGCTCCCATTTCCTTAGCATGATATATCCAATAATATGTTCAAACTGCTGTAACCAACCAGCCAAGCAGTCAGTCACATTTCGTTTTTGATAAGTAGCAAACAGGTTTAGTTGAGGTGAATTATATTTTATTCTGTGTTGTGCAAAAATATTTGGAATGTAGCAATTGCTTAAAGTTTTCCATGGTTTTTTTTGTAACACACTTTTTGGAAAAGATGAGATATATGCAGTAGTTGTTAAAAATATCTTATGCATGTCCGTCCTTCGACATCGGGTTTCAATTTAAACTTTGGGAAACAAATGCAACTCCTTTTAGAGACAGGGCTTTCAACAGAGTTTCAGGTTGAGGAGTCCTGGAATTTTCACTCGTGGAACTCGGGAGTGCCTAGCCTATTTCTGAGAATCCCTGGCATAAACTCGTCAGTAATTGTCTGAACAACTTTATATCATACAGCACTCCATCTGCAAACTAGTTTTTCAAATCAGTTAGTTTCTTTACTTTTTACTGTTTGTTGACTTAACAAATGTATATATGGCATTCTGGTTATCAAAGTCTTGAAGTACAGGATGCTACTCCGTTATTCTGATTATCAAAGTCTTGAAGTACAGGATGCTACTCCCATTATTCTGGTTATCAAAGTCTTCAAGTACAATATGCTACTCCATTATTCTGGTTATCAAAGTCTTCAAGTACAGGATGCTAATCCATTATTCTGATTATCAAAGTCTTAAAGTACAGGATGCTACTCCATTATTCTGGTTATCAAAGTCTTGAAGCACAGGATGCTACTTCATTATTCTGGTTATCAAAGTCTTCAAGTACAGGATGCTACTCCGTTATTCTGATTATCAAAGTCTTCAAGTACAGGATGCTACTCCGTTATTCTGATTATCAAAGTCTTCAAGTACAGGATGCTACTCCATTATTCTGATTAATTTATTCACTGTTTCATTGTACAGAATAGTGCTGCTTTGCAGTCATCATTTTTCACACCAATTTTGAGAGTTTTCTCAACAGCATACGGGATTGTCTGTCTTTTTTACATAGCACAGTACCCATCAACAACATTTAAATGATCTGGTTTAAATTTGTGATGGCTAAAGGCTGATATCTGCAAGTTAGTATTTCCATTTTAAGTGAACGGATTGTGCTTTCCAGCAGTCTTAAACCACTCACAAATTGCTTTTGAGGTACAATCTGACTCCGCTTTTTTAAACCATGAAAACTGCAGGTCTCTAAGTTCTCATGTTCGTAGTTCTGTCGCCATTTCTCTCAGAGTCCTGTACCATAGTTGAGACAGAGTGAGCATTAAATGTACATTCTAAGTATGAGTTCTCTTTGTTGTCTTCACTTGTGCTCTCACTTTTGTCTGTTTTTTGCCTTTTATTAACATTAGTGTCATTTTCATCGCAAGTCCATTTCCCAAAAAATGAAAACAGATTTTGCTGACTCGTTGTTACGAGTGAGAGTACTTTTTGTACTTTTAAAAAGTGTATTCTGGTACAGTAGTGCCCTTGTCTAAATCACACATAATGAAGTAGCAGTCATTATTATTATTATTATTATTATTATTGCATATTATTGACTGGACAGTATTGTCCAATCAAACTCGGAGAAAGCTTTGATTACTTTCATTATTTATATACACATTGTCACCAGTTTTAATACTGTTAAAGTAACAAACTGCATCATTTATTTGCAGATCAATCACAGGTGCTTACATACACATTCAATAGAAAATCTGTTTCTTTGAAATCATCACATCAGAGTAGGATTAACTGTTAATTAGTCATACTGGCTTCATGCATGTTTAGCTAAGTCTAACCATTATCTATTCCATTGATCAGCCATGGCTGATGAGAAATATAAAAAGGGGTGCATCATGGTGGCAATTGTGGTGCATCAGAGGGACACATTACTCAGAGAAATGGTACGTCATCTGAGAATTTCACATGTATTTGACCCAGAAGTTTGGGATGCCTTAACTCTTAATGCCAACCTTTGATCTCTTAATTAAGATGCTTGGTGATAGTGCTAAGGTCTTACACAACCTTCCAGGATTCTCAGATCTGGAAATTTCTGATAAGACCAAGCATATCTGCAGCAATATTCTCAAACCATTTTTTTAGCACATTTGCAGCATGAATATAAGCAGCTAAATAAACAAGCGAGTCAAGCTTTGTTTACTCCACCAGCTAACTTGTGTATTTGTATATCCAGATCAGTTTTGAGAATTTGCAAGGATAATAGACTACACCTGCAGCCTTCTCATACCTTGAATGTGATAAGAAATGGTTGGAGAACATAGTTGACAAGATTTCAGGACTTGAGATAGAGGGGTCAGTTTTTGTTGCATGCAATTTCAATCATTTTTATGCATGTAAATCTGATTGTGTTTTGAAGATCACCAGAAAGGCAGGAGCAGTAAGAAAAGCAAGAAAAAGAAGAGAACAAAAACCTTAAACAAAGAGATGACCATTGCTCAGGCTCAACAACAGATGTTTGGGGGCTATTACAAGGTAATGATAATAATTAAATTCCAAACACTGAAGATTTCCTTCATCATAATGTATGTCTTGCATTTCTAGAAAATAAGACAGGCTACATGACAATAAGACACACTACATGACAATAAGACAAAGTACATGAGAATAACACAAACTAGATAACACTAAGACAAACTACATGACAATACATAAAACTACATGACAATAAGACAAACTACATGACAATAAGACACACTACATGACAATAAGACAAACTACATGACAATAAGACAAACTACATAATTTTGATTAGGTATGGATGTATGCCTAATGGTGGCTTGTACTCCTAATTATAATCAGGAGATTATTTTCAGGAGGTTGTGGAATGTGTAAAATGGTTTTAGAATTTGAGTTAGGGGTTGGGTTGTTAGTATGAGGGTTTTGAAATGAACAACTGGAGAAATGTAGGGAGATTCTTCTTATGGCTGTTGATGAATGAAAGGGGGGGGGTGGCAGGCTAAATTTGATTAAATATGAGTTTGGTGGTTATCCAGATTGTTCTGTGGGGTTTATGTCAACCAGTCCAATCAAAAGTTGTGTGGGTGGTGGAGGACAACTTTTTTACCTCAGCCCTCCATACATTTAATTCTGGAATAGCTCTTTGATTAAGACTGCTACAGTTTCTTTCTTCTTAGTTATGTAGCATGTTTTTTTGTGATTGTTTAAATAAGGAGGAAGAATGAATATTTAACATTTTTACCAGGTTACCTTAGTAACCCAGTAGAACACAGGGAGTAAGTTTATAACAGAATTCTACAGCACGCATGATGTCCTAATAAAGGTGTGCTCAGTTCTGTTGTGACAATTAAACCAAATCAACTCCAACACTCAAATCTTAATTGATCATTGGTGTAAATTTGATTCTGATACCTATTAAATATGAAATTTGGAATATACTGTATATGATAATTTAATTAAATTGAACATCATAAAAAGTCTAACATATTACCATCTATACTTGTGTATATTTATGTCAGATCCAACTGCAAAATGCATAGACCCAGATCTGCCATTGCATAATGTGCTGGCAGATCTGTGTCTGTGCATTTTGTTAGGAGTAGTCAGTAGAACAAAAAACATAGACCCTGATCTGCTGGTGCATTATGCGACAGGAGATCAGGGTCTGTGTTGTTTACAGTTTGATCCGACTTATAAGTGAGTATAGGTCTGTTAGTTACTGTTAATATATCTCATGGTTTTTCTTTAGCATGTTAAACTTAATTCAGAAGATTGATTTGTTTATCCTTGTACATGAAACAGCTGTAATTAAGAAGCTTTAATGGGAACTAAAAAACAAAAAAAAATCACATTTTTAAATTTCTTTTTCTAGGCTGTGCTTGGGTTAAAACTTGCAAACAAGATGAAGCAGCCCCACTTTGAATTTGACAGTGAGGAAGTGAGATATACACACAGATTTGTTCCCTTTTCCAACATTGCTACACCACCCATGGTGCACTACACACAATACAAGGTATATAGACACAAATATTGTGTCAAGACTGATTGCTGCACCATCTATGGTGCACTACACAGTACAAGGTATATAGACACAGATATTGTGTTCAGACTGATTAGTGCAAAGTAATATGTCTGTCCATGTTGCATAGCAGAAAGAAGCTGTCTGTTCTTCATATTGTCAAATTCCAAAATCTTGTGCACATTTCTTGGCAGTTATACAGATTAAAAGTCACAAATTTAGATTTTGACTAATAATTGATAGATTTTTTAAAAACCAAATCAGCACATGGAAGACTTTTTAGTGCTGAGGCAATTGGAGTAAAGTGCATTGCCCAGAAACACACCACAGCAGTCAACCAGCTGGGCTGGTCAGAGAAGGGTTTGAATCCTCAACGCACTGTTTGTGAATTTGGCACACTTTGTACTAAGCCATTGCAGCTCCCATTATTCAGCTAATGCCAGTGATTATGTATGATTTAATTCAATATGAAGAAGCAATATTATTCAAATTTCTGTTCCATACATACCTTTTACATGACTGATTGTTCATAGTCCATCAGTAGCTCAGTAAAGCATTGGTTTCGTATTTGAAGGGTCACATGTTCCATACTTGCCGAGGCCAGCTTGGGATAGCTGCCTTAGTGTGTCCTTGGGAAAGGCACTTGGCTCCCATTTTCTCAGCCAAAAATGTGTTGAAAGTGCCATTAATAACAAACCAGCTGACCATGGTCCATCAGTTCTTGTTTACTACTGGTATGTTGTACAGGTATCTTCCATTAGGTTTACAGCTCTAGCTACTTGCTAAGCAAATTTTAACACTTAGAAAGGTCTGGATTACTTATACTACTTTTATCCAGTCAAAACAAATGCCTCTGTTATAAATATCAGTGATTGGTCAGACATGTTTTTTGTTGTTGTTTTTTAAATATAAATTAAAATTAAAAAAATTAATTTTTTTCTCTTCCATGAATGTGATGTGTTGGTGAGAGATGGAGAACCATACCACAAATTCACCATACAATATGATTAATAAAGTTTCATACAACCTTGAAAACTCCTTGAATTTGAGGTGTTACATTGAAAACGTGAATTTTGACAAAGTTGGTTTTTTTCCCTGGAAAAGCCCTTGAATTTCTTGAAAAATTCTGAACTTTTTTTTCCAAACCTGATTGAATTTATCTTAGGGAATACAGAGCATTAAAACTGAATAAAATATATCATTTTTTAAATTAAGAATTTTTTTATAGTCATGTATTGTCTGAAAATAATTAATAGATAAATACATTAAATGGGATAAAATAGAGTGGATTACATGAGTAACCAGAGTGAGTAACATTACTTTGCTCTAATGCCATATTAATTAGTTATGTGTTTCTTCTTCTTCTTTTTTACCCATTCATGCAGTGATAAACAAAGTAACATATGGAGGAAGTTCAATTTCTGTAAGAAAAAACTTTTGCAATTGAATGGAAACTTGAAAAGTCTTTGAAAAACAACTCTCTGGAGCTGTACAAACCATGCTAAAACAACTCTCTGAAGCTGTACAAACCATGCTAAAACAACTCTCTGAAGCTGTACAAACCATGCTAACAACTCTGGAGCTGTACAAACCATGCTAAAACAACTATGGAGCTGTACAAACCATGCTAACACAACTCTGGAGATGTACAAACCATGCTAAAACAACTCTGGAGATGTGCAAGCCATGATGAAACAACTCTGGAGCTGTTCAGACCATGCTAAAACAACTCTGTAGATGTACAAACCATGCTAAAACAACTCTGTAGATGTACAAACCATGATAAAACAACTCTAGATGTACAAACCATGATAAAACAACTCCGGAGCTGTACAAACACCATGCTAAAACAACTCTGGAGCCGTACAAACCATGCTAAAACAACCACATGTTAAAAAATTTTAATAGTATTGGCATAGTAATATTTGTTGAACAGTTTGGTTGTGTACTGCTTATGTTGATATAAAAATACAGGGTTTATATTATAAATCATATAACAAGAAAAGGGTAAGAAGAAAAAGGAAAGGAAGTTTGAAATATATTCTTTCATGAGTAACTCTACACTACACTTCATGTGAAGGTCTTGTATAATCTTGACTATAAATAACTTCCAGTAGAGCTTAACCATTCATTACAATATATTGTCATTATCAGGTTCCACATGTTTAAAATAAAAAGGTAAAATTTTAAACAACACTTTGGCAGGGGGATATTGTGATGCCCCTTGTCTATCCATCTATCCATCTTTATATCCATAAATCTTCCTTCTTCAAAAGTGCTCGATGGAAATTCACCAAACTTTATGCTTAGGTTGCCAATGTGGTAACAATCTGCATGAGGAGTATGATTTTTGGAGCCGTTCCCTAGAGTTGGGGGGGGGGGGGTCAGAAGTCAAATATACAAAAATTGCCATTACAATGAGATCTTTCAATATTTTATGACCAAACTTTATACTTTCATTCATTTCAGGAGGACCCATTATATACTTAACTTGTTTGGGATTTTGATCCCTGACTTACAATCTGGATAGGGTGGGTGGACAGGTAATGAAAGAGTGGTGATTTGCCTTGGTAAGCTATGGAAGTAACTCCTTGGTAAGCTATTGAAGTAACTCTAATGAAATGGGGATTTTTTTTTTGTTTTTTTTTTTAAAGGAAATGACTGACTTAAGCAGATATGAGCCAGAACCTACAGCAGAAGACCTGTACACTGCATCATGTAAATGTTTCCATCAAGCCAAAACACTGTACGAGAGTCTCTCCAGTCCTTCAGATGAGGTTGGTGATCAGCATATTCAAACAGCTTATGTTCAGTGTGTTTACGTTTGTACATACATAGAGTAAATGGAAGGCAAAATATGTTTATTGAGTAATTAAAGCCCATACACACATATATATATACACACATTTATCCCAAGTTAAACCAGATATTTTTATGGACTTCATAGACTTCACATGAATCTGCTGTTTGTAATATATATTCTTTTCTTTTTTTTAATTTGACCCCTCCATAGGTCTTGTTAGGTGGTAGCAGCAAACCATAAGTTTATCCCTATGATTTGTTATGGATTTCTGCACACATTTTTGAAATTTTTGTTTGCAAAATGTATTTACACAGTATTCCTGTCACCGATTACAACATTGCCACATTTGCACTATGGTCTATTCACTCAGAGTTAATCGGTTTGGCGAAAACATTCTCTTTGTTTTGCTGATACAGATGTCTGTTTTGATTGACCTTCCACTTCCTGACTGCTGGCATCGGATCAAAGTCTTTTATATCAACACCAACACGATTTAATCTCATAATTCATCAAGAATGTCAACATCCAGCCTGCATTGCAGCTTTGTTTTTATAAATTCGGGTGCGAAAATCCACACTTTCAGTCCACGCTTGACTGGTGAAGTACCTGTGAAATTTCTATCAAACGAATTACATTTGGGTACTGTTCTTTCATTAGAACTAGTTTTGTCAGTAATTCAGCTGCTGACAGTCCTCTATAATTGTTTTATACAATGTACTTTAGAATCCCCGACTCATTGCTTCATCAGCACTGATGACTGCATCACTGTTCTCTCTTGGTTGACCATAATGACCGATCAAAGTGTCCACATAATCATAACCAAGCCATAGCATGTCACTGACATTTACAGGAAGAGTGTTAGGCTCCAACACATGAGTGCATTCAAAATCACATGGTCCTGGAATATACAGTGTACATTTGCTAGAATAATCCAAATACACTTCTGCTTTGGCTGGGAAGTCATTGTCATGTGATGAACACTTCAGTTCTGTCCCTTTCAAGTGACCTCTTTAGCAAATGTCTGTAAGAAACTCATTGCAGAGGAGCCCAAAATGGGGTGTATCTCCGACATAGTTTCGAGTGATGTCAAAACTCCATCAACATGTTGCTTCATGGTAATATATGGCAAATCTCTTGTCTGCAAACTATGGGTAACAGTTTTCATCTTTATTATGCTTGCATTTTGACATGGTGATCTTTATTATGCTTGCATTTTGACATGGTGATCTTTATTATGCTTGCATTTTGACATGGTGATCTTTATTATGCTTGCATTTTGACATGGTGATCTTTATTATGCTTGCATTTTGACATGGTGAGTTGTGCTCTCTCAAGCAGTAAAACTGATATCTATTATTGTCTCATCTTGGCATATATAAGCCCATCAGTTAAAAAAGAAAAACCTTTAGAATAACAAACACGCATCTTTAGGGAGAAGCCAATCTTTGAAATTTACTGCATTATTGTTCACGAAAAGATTAAGTTGCCCTTCTCTACCCCCATTTAGCCAGCTAACTGTGAGCAGTATATCCTTCAGGCAGTTGAGCTGTAACAAGCTTAGTCTGTTAAACCTCTATTGATTGCTTGAGAAAGAAACAATGTATAAACTAGACCTAGTTACCTTTGAATTAAATTTAGTCAGGGATACCTTTATTGCTTGTCTGACAATACCTTTTTTGATTGTCCGACAGAAACAAAATCTGTAAACTAGACATAGTGACCTTTGAATTTTACTTTGTTTAAGTGTTTATTTGACAGTTTAATAGATAAACAAATCAAAGTCAATTTGATATAATTATATTTTGGGATATCCTATCACTGATGTCCAGTTGCTCAGAGTATGTGCCGGCCAAAACCTTTGAACTGTCAGTCATGTCTGGCACATACAGGGATTTCAGGAAGCCTGATTGTGAAATTCATGCTAACTTTTTTAAAAATCATGCCAGAAAATCAACAGAATGCACAAAAATTGCTCATCATATTTACAATTCCCACCTATTTATTAATTCCCACCTATATTTAGAACATTCTCCCCTTTGTTTTCAATTGGAGGGGGGGGTAACCCATTACATTTTTCGTCCGAGAATAAAGCCCGAGAATCAGTCTTGTACATGTATTTATTAGCTTCAAGTATTATTCTTGACCTCTGAAAATTAAGTAAACATAGAATATAGATGCATAACAAAATATGACTCATGAAACACAGAATAACTTTACTGAAGGATTTACGATATTAACAAAACTGCAGAAAAGCAGGTGTTCTGCAGAATTCAGTGTCTCACCAGCATCCATTGCTTGATGCATCCCTTGCACCTGACTTGCAAAAACTTCACAGGGTCTGACAAATTAACTCAGAATTGTTAGCTACTGTTATGGAGGACAGTGATGCCACCCCTACCCACAGTTAAGATTCCCTGAACAGTGCCTATGGCAACAGTCACATATGACTCTCTGGAAGGTGTTGCAAGCGATCCTGCCCATGCTTTGTTGGAGTCACATATGCAACATCTTATACAGCAAACTTTGTCATCACAGGTGTCAACTGGCAAATTGGAGGATTCTGGGGCAGATTTTCCCCCCTTTTCATAGCCCACTGGGCATAAGTTCCCTGCAGCCCATGTATGGCCTTAGTGCCAGTGAGTCTGGGCATGCAGGAATGCAATCTGACGTTGCTGGTGGGCTAGGCCCACAAGTCCAATACCATATGCCATACACCAGGGGTGTCAAACATACAGGCTGCCAGACTCAGTATTTATTATTATTATTTATTGTTATTTATTATTATTTATATCAAATCTGGCACGCCATAGCAAATGAGTTTGACACCCCTGCCATACACTATTCAGGCTGCCAGCCCACCTGTGAACAGGTTTAGCGAGAGAGACTCACTTATTTCAGACTGTCAAACTGCATATCAGTCAACAGTTCCAACAGCAATGGCAGGCTGTGCCTGGCTGACTGATAGGGCCAGACCAACCAGATACATCTTGCCGACACAATGTAGTGGACCTGCCACACAATTTGTGCCACCCAGCCAACTGTCCTGCCCAGCGCAGACATCCATCCTGCAATCTAGATTTGATAAGAAGAGATGATCTTTTCCTATCTTCTTCACTCAGATCTCACTATGAAGCAAAACTGCATTCTCTCCCTTTTGGTTCGCTCCTTTTATTAAGGAGGTTAGAAAGCAGGTGCCACAGGAATTGCCACTTTAACTTGATTTGCAAGCTTCTACCTTGTCTCGACCTCATCAGGGATCATACCAGAGAAGGGGCAATAAACTTTCATAGGCATGCCAGGAGAGGGGAGAGAAAACAAAGTTTCTTCTCCTCCAAGCCATCTGCCAACTGACAATTAATCCTTCTTTTTCACCAGACTTTTTCTCCATGCTTTCCACACTTGGAAGGAGCACATTCAAGGGAAGACAATTTGATAATGTTGAACAACTCAGTCAATTTGAGCTACCTATTCAAGCAAGGAGGGACAAAATCACTGGAGCTCTGCATTGTGGTAAGGGAGTTCCTCCATCGGTGTCCCCAATACTATATATGGATATAATCTAACACATCCCAGGCAGGCTCAGCATCAAGGCTGATTTATTATCAAGGAGAGGCCAACTGTTTCTTATAGAGTAGTTTCCTTATCCATCCAAGCTTGTTCTCTATGTGACCACCTGATGCTTGAACTATTTTCAACAAGGTAAAACAACAAGCTGCCCACCTTTTGTCTCTCCATTCCCTGACCCTGAAGCCTGAATCGTTGACTCCCTGTCAATCCCTGTCAGTTAGCTGAGGTATGCCTTCCCCTCAGAGGTCTTATTACCAAACTAATCCAGAAGATGAGGGGCAAGATTTGCAAAATAGTTCTGATTGTTCTTCTCCGTTGAGACAGGTCCTGGGGTACCGACCTGCTCAATCTCGCGACAAACATATCTAGGAGGATCATAGTGACCCCCATGCTGATTAAGCAGCTGGGGTCATTGGTATTGCATCGGTGTCCAGAGATTACCTCATTCACACCTGGCTCTTGTCAGGGATGCCTTGCACGAAAAGGAGTTCTGCACTTCAATCTTTTATGGCATATGAGCAAAAGTGGCATGCTTTTACTGACTGGTGTCAGGTTAATAACATCATACCACTCTTAACCTCCATTCCCCAGTTGGCCTACTTCTTTCTTTTCTTCTTTGAAGACAAAATTAGCCACAGGACTCTACTCACACTCTCAGATGCTGTTGGTGGCACATGTAGAATTCCACAGTGCCTGTCAGAGGCTCTTTCTACCAATTAAGACAGGAAAGTAAAACATGACCCGACAAGTGCTGGCCTTGTGGCTAAATTGGGTTATTAGAGTGGTGTACTCTGAGCACTCACTGGATCAGGTATGCCTCATGAAGGTCTAAGCTCACGAAATATGAGCAATTTTTTGATGAGCCTGGCCTTTGTACCTAATGTTTCAATTCAAGACATAGTGGAGTCACCTAATGTTTCAATTCAAGACATATTGGAATCACCTAATGTTTCAATTCAAGACATAGTGGAGTCACCTAATGTTTCAATTCAAGACATAGTTCTCCAGCTTCTATTTATGGAACATGGCCTCACAAAGGAGAGAGCTGAATCTCATTAGGCCACTGGTTGCTGCCCAGATGGTTACCATGCTTCATTCATGACAACATAACCTCAGTCCAGGGCATAACCTTGTAGCTTTCACTGGCTTCATCCAGGAAACTTTTGCAGGTTAGGCAACCGGTGAGGGACCCTAAAGGGGTCTCCTTCACACAAGTATAAATACATAATCTTTGGTTGTGCTGCCTTCATGTTTGGAAAAGTTCATCCTTTCAGTAGAGCAGTCATTATGCTCATAGAGGTGAAATGGGTAGAGGTTAGATGCTCATGCTTTTCCTCCTCCTCTTACCTATTTTCATAATGTTAATGTGATTAGGTAATGTATTTGATGGAGAAAGGAAATTTTTTGGTAAATTTTGTTTCTCCAAGAATATTTACCCAATAACATTACTATCAATCTCTTCCACCCTTGGCCACAGATGTGAGGATCCTGTTCTTGGTTTTGTTCAAGCTTAAACTGGCAAACATCCAAGGTATGGGTGACCATGAAGTGGGGGCAAAGGGTGGTAATCTGTAAGAGTTACTTCCTTCATCTATATGATAAATAGATGGAAAGACATTTTTTAGTCTTTCAGGAAGGGCTGGATTCAGAGGTAGTGGAGTTTATTTTCCTAATGTTAATGTGATCAGGTAAGTATTCTCTGAGAAAAATAATTGACTAAAAAATTTTTACTTTCAAAGCTATTTCGTGTACTTGAAGTAATTTGTATTAGGTTTTTAACTGAGAAATAATTTCAACATTGTTCGCATTTCAATGACAGGATGAAGCTGTAATGACTGTTTTTGCTTTACTACATGCGTGGATATCTTTAGATTCATCAAATCTAGTAAATCCCAGTTTGCTTTGAATGTTAATTGTACTTTATATTTAGGAATATGTGGAAAGTGTGAAACAATAAGGAAGTGGGTATAAATACAAAACTAAATGCATGTTTTGTTCTAAGTAACAGGTTATAACTAGTTTTATATGGATTATTAATATGTCTCACCTGATGGCCATGACATATTAAAGCCTTACTAAATTCATTCTTTATGCCCCCTGAAACAGATAGGAACAAAATATGTATTTAGTGTTTGTGTGCATCTCTACCAGGAATCTGCAGTAAATGCCAGGGCTGTAAGACACACTCATTTAGCATACATTTCCACAAGTTATGTGAACAATTAAGTTGCACAAGCTGTTACATTTTCCTTTTAGACCTTGAGCATTATCAAGATTGCCAAGACAAACTTTGTGATGATGAAGTTGCTGAGTGGTGGCCATAAGAGAGATTCTAAGGTTTGTATTTGTATGCCCACGCTAAGACGGGGGCATATGGTGTTACCAATGTCCATTTGTTGTCCCACCATGTTGTGTTCATCATGAATTTCATTTCTGCCCTATAAATTTGGGTGTACTTCATGGATTACAAACCAAATTTAGTACAAGGCTTTACACAAAATTTGATTTTCACAATTTTCAAAAAAGTATTTACAGTGCCATGCCCTTTGTTTGACTTAAAACTTTGCACTTCAGTTGTATCATATTGGATGATGCATCCAGGTACTGCAGACATATTACTAGTTGGAGTTAAAAACATACAAAATTGGACTAGTACCTCAGAGATATTGGTAAAGTACTCAGGATATTCAATTCTTATAAAAGCAATGTCCATACCCGCTTTTAAAAATTGAGTTTTTTTTTTTTTTTGTTGTGCTGCATAAATTACATACAGAATCAACATATTTCATGGGAAAAAAATTCCATTCAAACCATTTCATGATCTTTTTACTGTTTTTTAAATAAACATCTATATTTTCCCTGCTTATTTCTGTAGGAATGAATTTTGTGAACATGTCTAGAATATTATTTTCAAGGAAGCTCTTACTTAGGCTTTGCCTACATAAACTAAAATGTTTGTTTTAGATCAAACAATCACCAGTCAACAATAATCAGTCAAATCTATGACCGAGTTTACTAATATAAAGGATCTTGCTAGGAAAAATAGACTGTCTATCTACATGTACAATACTCCCTCACTATAATTGTACCTCAGTATAAGGCAGTCCCTTTTATAAGGTGAGTATGGGCATGGATCCCATTTCATTATTTAATAGTAATTTTATTTATACAAATACCTCAATATAAGGCAACATCACCTGTAAGGTGATCTGCATTTATGGCTTCCTTGAACAGTGTTATAATGAGGGACACTATTAGCAGTTGGTTAATTTTATACCTGTCAAAGAACAGGAATATATTGTTTTTTACAATACATTATTTAGAATACATATAAGATGATGTCTGTAAGGAAGCTGATTTTTGTTCTTTTGTTTGTGTTTTTCAGGCACCTCCAGAATATGACTTCAGCTTACACAGGATATTTCCACTAATCAAGCTATGATTATTCAAATAAAACCAGTCTCTTACTTTAAAAAAAGCAACAACAAAAAAAACCCACAACAACATCAGTTTGGGTTAATTGCATGTTAGCACATCCCCTCAAAATTATTGCCATATACCGGTACTTAGTTTATGATGGATATTCCAGGGACAGTACCATGATGTTCTTTAGTATACTGCCAGTATAACTCGTACTGTGCATATACTGCCAGTATAACTCGTACTGTGCATATACTGCCAGTATAACTGGCACAGACTCTATCTTATAAAGATTAACTGCTCTGAAGAAAACTTGTCTTCACATAGTCAAATAATGAACAATACATATAAACACTGTTAAAGCCAAGAAGCTGACATTGCACCCTGCCAGTTATGACTCGTCAAATTTGTAAATTGTTGAAAAAGTACAGTGTTCATTATACACAGCAATACTTTTGACATATGGGATAAAATTACAATAGATGGTTATTCTTTATTGAGAGGACTGGTATTCCATTTGCATACCTGCCAACCACTATGATTTTGGCGTAATCATTCCACTTTTTGTCACCTAATTACATCTTACGTGTGCCTGTTTATGGATTACCAGGTACACTTTTTTTGGTACATAAAAAAATTTAAAATAAAGCAATAAAAAGTTGTTTGTCATTTTATTATCGTCTCTTTAATCCTACACATAATATAAATCTGAGAATATTCTAAAAAAGAAGACTGTTGCATAAGAATAGCATAAGAGTACATTTGTCATAGACCTCCATGTATTTTCCTAATTTTCAATTTATAGCAGCTGTATATGACACATTTCCAAGAACACAGATGGGTTTCTTCAATTTGAAAACTTGTCTCACAGATTCATTATATTAATACACAGAATGTCTATACTTAAAAAAATGGAAGCAGATGTTAAGTGAAACAGGCTTTATCAATGTGACTCTCGGATGTTATATGACTGAAAAATGTTAGAGTAAAGGAATCTTTTTAAACTTTAAAACATATTGGATCAGAAAAAGGAAAAATCAATAGTGCTTTACAAATTTAGAAAGAAGAATATGAGAGGGTTAATACAGCACTCAGGTTGAGCACATGGTAATGATCATTGCAGAATTTGTGGAGTTGACTTTGCAATCACTCAGCGAAAGTTAGATATGTAGACTAGTTTAGTTAAAGTGAGTGTTGTGTATATAATTTGTCAGTATGTTTTATGTTTGTATTCTGGTACTAATCCACATGGATTTTGCCCATTTGTGACAAGAACTTTAACCAGCTGCAGATCCAGGTTAGTAGCAAAACTAAATGTACATTTTTCATACAGTTTATTGTAATTATGGCATGTAATATATAGATTACACTTTTTATGCTCAGATTACGCTTTTTGCCACTTAGGTTACGCTTATACCTCTGTAGGGGTTGGCACATATGCATTTGGTTCTCAAAAAATATTCATGGATTTAATGATTGCTACAAACCAGGAATTTAGGAACTATCATAAAATGTCTGTCTTGATTTTTTTTTCTCAGTCAGCTTTTGATATTAAATACTGGAATAAAAAGTACATTTTTTTAAACATAAAAAAATAAAACCCGTGAAAATAAATGCATCAGCAGTATATTACATATTCATAGACCAGAACAGCTTATGGGATGGTATTTTGTTCATCATCCATCTGTCATCTCTCGTCCATCCATCCATTAGCACATGTTTGTTATCGCTTCTCCTCCTAAACTACTTGGAGGATTGCCATGAAACTTTACACATACATTCATCCCATGGTCTAGTTGGTCCTAAATGAAAATTATGCTGCTTGAACATCCAGTATGGCCGCAACAGCAGCCATCTTCAAAATCTTGTTATTGCTACTACTGATTGGATAGTATATCAACATAGGGGTTTCACTACAAGACTTGTAATAATGTCTAGTTGGTCCTCAATGAAAATGGTGCTGATCTGATGTCCAATATGGCTCCCATGGCAACCATCTTTAAAATCTTGTTATCGCTACTCCTACTGAATGGATGGTTATATCAGCATGCAGCAGCCATCTTGAAAATATGGTTATCTCTACTCCTACTTATCAAACAGTTATATTGACATGGGGTTTTCACTAGAAGACTTTTTATGATGTCTTGTGGGTCCTGAATGAAAATGGTGCCACTTGCGCATCAAATATGGCTGCCTCTGCTGCCATTTTGAGAATCTTGTTATTGCTACTCCTTCTGAATGGATGCTCGTATCACCATATGGTTTTCACTAAAAGACTTCTTATGATGTCTGGTAGGGTCTAAATATAATGGTGTCACTCAGACATCCATTATGGCCACCACAGTGGCCATCTTGAAAGTCTTGTTATCGCTACTCCTGAATAAGTGATCATATCAGCATGGGTTTTTTACTGAAAGACATCTTATGGTCAATATGGAAAATCTTATTATTGCTACTTCCTCTAGATGGCTGGTCATATCAACATTGTGCTTTCACCAGAATTCTTAGGATGTCTTGTTGGCCCTAAATAGAAATGATGTGCATCTGATATCCAATAATGCCTCCATGGCTGCCAGCGGAGGAAACACTGAACATTTTTTAATCCTTCAACTGAGAGGCTGCTGTGAATGAAAGTTAATTTGGCCCCCATTCTGAATGCATGTGGTATATGCAGGTATTTGTGATCAATCTTAATTTCTCTGGTTGCAAATTAGTCTGTGATCTTTTTCTTTTTTTGGTTCAGTATGTATGACTCGTATGACCTGATCAATAAAAATGTTAGAATATTGTATGTTCTTTTTATACATTACATGACACAAAATTACTTCTACGAGTATGAGTACTTTATGATATTTAAACATGAATATTACATACCATAAACCCATCTCATATTCTTTATGCATGTATTAAATGCATGTAATATCACTTCATGACATTACACATGATATCACAATGGCATAAAGAGTAAAAGTTGAAAATATTTCTAGACTAACCTCCCAGTCATTGCTATATTTTATATAAATCCCTTTTAATCTCTGTAATTTGTATTCCTATATTTTTGTTTGAGAAGCACATGTCATTTTGTCTTATAAGTATTTTTTTCAGTAAAACTGTTATTAAGGACATAGAATGATTCATCTTGATGGCTGTACTCAAATTATGTATGTTTGTGAGATCCTGATGATACATGATCATCAATTTATGTATGCTTCTGTGTTCCTGATGAATTATGATCATCAATTTATGTATACTTCTGTGTTCCTGATGATTTATGATCATCAATTTATGTATGCTTCTGTGTTCTTGATGGTTCATCATATATGTTTCAGTTATAATTTCAATGAATTATGTTATTAATATCAGCTTAATTGTGTGTTCAAGTACTTTAAATTGTGTACATTTTTAGAACTTAATTTTTAATCAGCATCATATAGCCATGAATACACACACACACACACGCATTCACCCAAGGTCTACTTTTCCCAAAATGAAAATGTTGCTGCAAAGACGACCAGTATGGCCACCACACAGCCATCTTGAAAATCTAGTTATCATTACTCCTGAATAGAAAGTCGTATCAATTTGGGGTCTTAACCAGAAGACTTCTTATAATATCTAGTTGGTCTTACATGAAAATGGTTCTGATTGGACATCCAATATGGCCACCACAGCAGTTATCTTGAAAATCTTTTTATCACTACACCTCCAGAATGGACGGTCATATCATCATGGGGTTTTTCACTAAAAGACTTATTATGATATCTAGTTGGTCCTAAATTAAATGGTGCCAATCTGATGTCCAATATGACCACCACAGCAGTTATCATGGAAATCTTGTTGATGATACTTCTCCTGAACGGAAATTCATATCAGCATGCGGTTTTCACCAGGGGACTTATTATGGTGTCTAGTTGGTCCTAAATAAAAATTGTGCCAATCTGATATTCAGTATGGCCGCCACAGTGGCCATATTAAAAATCTTATTGCTGCTACTCCTAGATGGAAAGTGAAATCAACATAGGGTTTTCACCAGACTTCTTATTATGTCGAAGTTGGTACAAAATGAAACTGGTGCCAATCTGACATCTTGAAAATCTTGTTATTGCTACTCGTCCCAAATGGAAGGTCATATTGACATGGGGTTTTCACCAGAAGACTAATTATTATATCTGAATGAAAATAATGCTGATCTGACTTCATATATGGCTGCCACAGTGAACATATTGAAAATCTTGACACTAATTCTCCTGATGGCCATATCAACATGGGGTTTCATCATAAGTCTTTTAATGGTGTCTGGTTTGTCTTAAATGAAAATGTTGCTAATCTTACATCCAATATGGCTGAACAATATCAGGGATGCTTTCAACTCTAGGCAGTTAGAATGAAGGAAAAAAAAGGTCTTGAATTCCTGGAAATTTTCTTTGGACAGTCGAGTATCTGTCCCTTCGAGGGAATCTTGTTTCACAATTCTGATCATCCAGATCATCTGGTAAGTGAGACCAAATGGTTAGAATTTGAGAGTTTGATGAACACTTACGGGATAGAAAGGTCAAATTTTGTATCCGCGTGTGATACAGGGTTCTCCGGGAGGCTGAAATCTGCGTGAACCCTGCTATACTTGTTGGGAATAGAACCCAACTCCTTATCCCCTAATCTCTCCAATATTTTATGTAGACGCCATTTCTTTGTCTCATTTTTAAAGATTTTTTTACATAGATCGCTGAGAGACTTTTGGCAGGAGTCCTCGGCTTTTGCATTATTTCCTCTTAACTTAACATGTCATTTGTAACTATATTTGAAAAGTGACGTTTGCTGGAACAAATACAGTGACTTAACTAATCCAAAATATAGGTTATTTCATTATTGCATAAGTTCAACCTTTCAGTGTTTTTATTTGTAAGATTATTTTTTTTTTATGTCTTTAAGGTGCTAAAGAGTAAAATTGTTTACAAGAAGGGTGGGATTAGGAGTTGCGAACAAATGAAAATAGGTTAAACCCATTATTCCTCCTTCAACCTTTTTTTGCTCTACTGGTCATTGACCAGAAGAACTTATGGGATGGTCCGTCCGTTAGCACTAGTTTGTTATCGGTACTCCTAAACTACTTGGAGGATTGCCATGAAACTGTACACACACACATTTGTCCCAAGGTCTGGTTGGTCCTAAATGAAACTGGTGCTGCTCGGACATCCAATATGGCTGACAAAGCAGCCATCTTGAAAATCTTTTTATTGCTATTCCTCCTGAATGGATATGCATATCGACATGGGGTTTTCACTGATAGACATCATATGATGTCTAGTTGGACCAAAATGAAAATGGTGCCGATTAGACATTCACTATGGCAACCTTGTTTAAAATCTTGTTATCGCTACTTCTCCTAAACGGAAAATCATATCAACATGTGGTTTTCATCAGAAGACTTTTTAAAATGCTGATCTGACATTCAATATGGACACCATAGGGGTCACCTTGAAAATCTTGTTATTGCTACTCCTCCTGAATGGAAGGTCTTATCCAGTTGGCCCTAAATGAAATTGGTGCTGATATTTACATCCAGTATGGACATATTGAAAATATTATCCACGATACGCCATGGTATCGTGCCCTTAACGTGAATTTTAACGCTTTCATTATAATATTGTGAGGCACTATTAAAATCACCAAAATCACAATACAATGTGATTAAAATCACCATACAATGTGTTTAACTATATCAACTTTATTTATTCATTGTTGAAAAATGTTTATAAACTCTCTAAATCCTTTGCGAGCTACCGTTTTTCTGAGCGTGTCAAAATTTTTCTATTTCCGGAAGGTCATCCATGGTTCGTTCCCTTGAAATAAAGGCCACGTGACGTAAGATTGGAATGGGACAGTTAGGCCAAAGTGTGGAAATAGATTGTTTATAATGTCTCCGTATGTTAATTATTTGCATTTGTAATATATTTCATTGCTTTCATATGCATATTGACTGCAATAAAAGACTTTTAAAAAATTATGCCAAAAATATTTAACAAAATAATTATTTTTTTCAAGCTACTTCGATATAATTATCGTATTTAAAGATACGCTGAACTTTTACAAGATTTTTTTTCTTTGGGCTATGTCACAACAAAGATTTTCTCCCCCTGCATTACAATAATCCAATAAAGAATTTCATACTGCATACTCTTCCATTGGATTTATTTTTTCTAACATGATATAAGAAGTGCATGTTATAGAAACGAAGCTTTACATTGCCTTTACCGTCTGAGAAATTTCTGTCGTGGATTTCATAATAATAAAATCGGTAAAGAAAACCAACATGTTAACAGCGGCTCTGGCTTGAACAGCTAACACTCACGTTAGGGCCACAGATTTGAGGCAAATGGGCATTAGTAACATTTGCAATTTTCATTGTGGTTTTTTTTCTCAATTTGAATTGTAGTACGTATTTAAATTTAGTTTCATCAATTATTTCTTAATCAGCACTTACTGTCATTGTCAACGAACGTTAGTGACCCAGTTGATGAAGTCATGTCATGATCTCAAAACAAGCGCGTTAGGAGGCTCGACGATATGACAGATCCCCCTGAATGGTCATATCGATACGAGTTTCCACCAAAAGACTTCTATGATAGTTTGTCCTCGGTGAAAATGGGGCCGATCTTGCATCTAATACATCCACGACGGCCATCATGAAGATCTAGTTATTGCTCCAGAATATCAGAGATGGTTTCAACATTCGGAAGTTAAAAAGAAAACAACGGTCTCATCTTGGATTCCTAGAAATTCTTTTTGGCCAGTAGAGAGCATTTTTTTTTTAAATCTTGGTGATATTCTCTTTGTTCATTGAAACATTCCTTGACCTAATATGATGAATCATGACACTCACAATTTTGTGCAAATTAATTTCATTTAGATTCTTATTTTCTATTTCATTTCATGCCTAGTCTGAGTCTTTAAAGTTTTGTTTTTGGATCTTCCTCTCATCTAATCAACTTCTGTGGCATATTTCTGGTATTTCCTCACTCTTATATTTTACCTCAGTATGCCCAGTAGCATCTACAAGCATCTTGCAATTGAACATTTTTTGCTGTACGATGATTAATTAATATCGACTGGTTTCTCTCTTTTTGCTTTGTTGCTGCTACAACTTTTGACACTTTTTGAGTCGTTGAACGAGTCAGAATTGGGAAGCAGCGCTAACTTATTCGTTTTAATATGCCAGTATTTCATTAGAAAACATTGTTAAAATAAACACAAATGAATATATAAGTAAACGAAAACAAAGAGGAAAACAAAAGTAAACAAGAAAAGATATGGCAATAAATGTCCATTTCCAAATACTCGAGTGGGGATGCAATTATATTTAAAGACTTTTTTTTGTAAATACAGGAAGTCTTTATTGAACAGTTATAATTAGACAGTGAATACAAACCAAATAAAGTACCTCCAAATTCAAGACTTGTCTTTTCACTTGCAAGCAGATTTAACAAGTATTGCAACAGCTAACATTGCAGCTATATTTTTTAGCGGGCAGAGATGCGAGGAATACCTAACCCCCTTTTGCTATATGGACTGACCATTTAGTTTTTTAGTTTTTTGGGGGGTGGGGGGCAGAGACTTGCATTCAGATAACTTGAAAAAAATTCTTGCTTTGATTATAGTAATGAAACCCTATTATAGTTGAAATAAAAATTATCTTGAGGTAAAAGAAAAAAAAATATCCCGGCTTGAAAGAAAATTGGCCCCCCCCCCCCCCCCCCCGAAAATTTAATCGTCGGTTCCTGAATAGGTCCTAATTCTAACCACTGCGCTAATGCAGCCAGCGGCATCCTAGTGGCACAAAATAATACATACACTTGCCTATGATGGGTCAACTGCTCATTCGGTTTTATGGATCAGAGATTTTACATCAGGATATGGAGAAGCGTTTGTAAACATCATCTGCTTGTTTATAAAAAAAAAAAAAAATTAGTTGACCAACAAAGCACTGGTGGCTGCCCTACACGATCGCTGAATTCTGCGAATTGACAACTTTTAGTAATAGCAACAACGTGTATCATATCGCTCGTCTTTGACGTACCTCCTCAGAAAAACAACTGACAAGATAAACATTTCATTTTCCTTTCTGGATTTAAGAATGTAATTAGTATCACTAAATTGTCCTGAAATTTGCCATAAACTCGATAAACTAGCATTCTCGTTAAACCACATTTATCCCAGACCTTATTTCTTTGTTTGACATTGCAAAGGTTCTTTCCGCGAATTGACACAATTAAACGGTTTTGGTTTTAATTTATTATTATATAATGTTAGTCCCATTCATTTTGCATTGAAGCAATTATTCAATATTATACAATTATAGACCTTTGTTGAGGTGAATCTCAGTTTCATGAACCATTAGACCGATTATTGACCTGTGCGAAGCAGATGTCAGTATGATAGGTTTACTGGTTCATAAAATTTCATTCATCGAAACAGTTTATAATTGTTTATATTATATGATTTAGAAAAGAAAATTACAATTTATTTTGCTTTTGAACTGTACAAATGCTATTTCGACTGCATGTCGCTATGAACCTAATGTTATGACCATGTGACATGAAGAATGACTGCTACAAGAAAAAAAAATATCATTAGTTATGGGGGTCACTTTGGGCACAAGAGAAAATTTAACATTACGCCGCCATTTTGTAAAGATGTCACTCTGGGCACAAGGGGAATTAAATGTTAAAATCATCAGTAGGATTAACATTGGGGATCATTAGGGGCATAAGAGGAATTTAACATTATCGAGTCAATATTGATATCCCATCACGCCTAGTTAAGATATCCAATCACACCTAGTGCACATTTACACAAAAATATTTTTAAAACTGCGCATACACACTGAAAGAATTTTTTAAAAATTTGCACATACGCAGTTTTAAAAAAAAATTGAAAAATAAAAAATATACAGATTCTAACAAAATTCAAACATTTTCTTGATAAAAGTATTTTAAAAAATGTAAAAACATTACAACCTACCAACCACCAACACCCCAAAAAAAGAAAGAAAAGAAAAAGAAAACATTTGCAAACAAAATTTAACAAAATTAAATTTAAAACGTTTAACAACAAAATTGTAAACAATTGTTTTATCTTTTTACACAGGCTTATACATACACAACCAAACAACAAACAAACACAAGTATAATTTTGGTTTGGCAATATTGAGTATTATTTCTATTTTTATAAACCTGCTCTCTCTCTCTCTCTCTCTCTCTCTCTCTCTCTCTCTCTCTCTCTCTCTCTCTCTCTCAAAAAACTCGTATAACAATATCAAATTTTGGGATCAATGCTCAATATAAGGAATAATTTTATCTAATTGTTAATTCATAAAGTCAAGTAAGATTTACCCTCGCCCGATGCATATACAAAATAGGTTTGATTGCTGACGTTCTGTACACTGTTGCAGCGTCTATTACTAATGTGCAAAATGTTTGCATAACATTTGTGTACAGAAAATGATTAAAAGATACTACTGAAATTGCCCTTTTTGCGGCGTTTCGGGCAGATGTTTACAGCAAGGCAGTGCTAAACATAAACTTAAGCGAGACGTTTTAAATAAAAACGAAAATGGCTGCCAGAGGTAATCAACCATTCTTAATGGAAATATACACATCATTTAAACAATGTTGCAAAAGAGAAATAAAGTCGTATAGATACTATTATTAGTTATTATGCATACTGCAAATTCACAATTTAAGCTGTATCGTTCGTGGCAATAAGCATAGGGGCTTGTCAGCAAACATGTCCATAATCCACGAAAATAGGAGCTACAACGGAGAAAACCATTGACTTTTTAATAGTTGCTTTCATTTATTAAAACGAAATCGGCCCTTATCCGACTTTGTCCTTTCTGGCAAATATATCTTTCTTACACAAATTTAAAGTTTTGGCAATAGTAAAATATATTGAAATGTTTCTAATAAGCAAATTAAAAGATGAAGCCTTCTATACTTGATCAACCTATTCCAAAAGTATTATAAAATTATTAAAGGAGTCTTTAATAAAAATACCAAATCATAAAGAATTGATACATATGAATAAGTGAAATGTAAACAGAATCGTTACGAAGTGGCTTGGAGATTCTTGCAAGAAAAATGTAAACAAGTACAAGTTTTACCTCTGTAGCAGTTAAGACTTCTCTAAATTGTTCAATGCATCGAACCCTCCTTGAAGACAGTCATAATTCTGAAAATTCGTCAATCAGGTTCTTTAAAAGTACAGCTTCACTTGATTAACAGGCTTTTTAAGGGAATTTTACCACATAATAAGACATATGAACATAATGAACAGAGGTTAAATGGATGATGTCAATGAGCGTTTATTCGACATTTTACATACAAAATTTGGAGAGGAAATAAGCAAGAGTGCAAGGTGGGCAATTGACAGGTTTGAAATGATGACATTGCAATTTTTGGGGGTGGGTGGGTGTTTTGGTTTTAATGTCACTTTTATGACATCATTTGCTATATGATGCCGAGGAAATTGGAGCTAAGGTACCTTTCCCAAGGACACACCGAGGTAACCAACCAGGGTATCGAACCCTCAACCATTGTATTACGAGTCGGAGGCACTTTCAACTGAACTACCGCGGCTCCCGACATTGAACATAGATAGGTTTCAATCGATAAGAGAAAACTCCTATCCTGGCATACCTGATTGGGTGAAAAATAAAAATGCATGCGTAAATGTGAAAAATACGGATGAAAGATGTTTCTTTCACGCCAAGGAATCTGTACTAGCAGCAAAGCTGCGCGCAACTTTGTCGCTAAATACTCCAAATCCCCATAGGCCATCCAAATACAGTTTGGTTAGATACAGTTACTGTTTTGACAGATGCCCTATAACATTTCAGTACATCGAAAGACTAAACTTGAATACGTAAATGTGTAAGAAATAGAAAAAGTACATGTTGACATGTTGATTCGATTTGATGGAATGAGAAAATACCATTATGTTAGCATACAAGATTGATTAAAATTCGTATCATCACGAATAAGCAAACATCATAGGAAGATACACATCTGTAAAAAAAAAAAATGCTTGCATTTTTTCACTTCACTAGAGCAACTATCAGATCACAAAAGGCTATGTTACAGTGTAGATAACACGATAGACACAATGCCTAAGAATAGGATCAGTTGTCAAACTCAGAAATTATTATGAAATGGAAGTCCCATATGTCTTTTATTGCGAATTTAAAAGTATCATCATACCGTACACTTCATCGTGTACAAGCTACTCACAACAAAATTGTAATGATACTACAAATCAAACCAGTACATATTTGATGTTAAAAACAGCGAAGCGCATACCATCAGGTTTTGCTGTGTACGTAAATTCAATTCCCAAATGTTACACGTAAATAGCTTACAGAGGTACTGATTGAATACAATTTTATAATTGACTGGGTAGGATAGCGAGACTAGTCTACAACAAACTGAAAAATATAAAGCCTATGGTATTTACAGATGAAGATGAGAAACATTTTAACTCAACGAGTACTGTTATACTCGCGTATAACCCGATACCAACTGCAAACTGCGTAGACCCAGATCTGTCGGCGCATAATGCGCCGGCAGATCTGGGTTATGAAGTTTGTAATGACAAATCAGTAGAACAAACAACATAGACCCTGATCTGCCTACGCATTATGCGATGGCAGATCCGGTCTATGTTGTTTGCATTTGGATACGGTATATACGCGAGTATAGACGGTATTTGTCATATTTGTGAGATTGAAATAACAAAAGACAAGTTCTTGACCATGATAACGTAACAGGAAGTTACAGAAGACGTACACGTAAACACTGTAATTTAAATTTCAGATACCCAAAAATAGATTCCACCATTCATTAATAAATTTTCCGTTTATGACAGTCATCAGTTCATCAAGACACTTGTAAAAAAAAAATGATCCAGATGATGAGGTACAAATCATACCTAACAACGATGAGAAATACATTTAATTCAGCGAGGATTTCATAGATGATATGTTCATGAAGGAAGGCAAGCAAATAAGTTAAAATAACGATTAGATTTGTGGATAGCTTTAGGTTCATTGGACAGTCATTACAACAGCTGGCAAGAAATTTAAACGATGACAGATTTATAGAAACACTGAAACATGTTGGTGCTATGAAATCTACATCTTTGAGGAATGACTTATAAATACCTGTATTGTTTTGAACGATTTAACAAAACATCTATACCATGCAAAGAAACATTTTACTCAAGTTTTAGTGATTCGAATTAGATAACGATTACTAGTATGTACACAATTTTACCGTATATACTCGCGTATAACCATATACCAACTACAAACTGCATAGACCCAAATCTGCCGTCGCATAATGCGCCGGCAGATCTGGGTCTATGCAGTTTTGTAAGGACGAATCAGTAGAACAAACAATATAGAGCCTCATCTGATGGCGCATTATGCGACGCCATATCAGGGTCTATGTTGTTTGCATTTGGAGCCGAATTATACGCGAGTATAGACGCTATGTCATATTTAAAAAAAATTGAACACGCTCGGTGAACTTCACGAGTACTACGTCAAGAAGGACACACTAGTGCTGTGTGACATTTTTTGAGAGTTCAGAACTGCCTCTATGAAACACTATAAACTTGACCCAGTGCATCATTACAGTGTACCTGGTTTAGCTCATGGTGTCAGTTTAAAGATATCAGATGTGGAACTTATGACATGATCTTCATGACTGAGAGTGGAATAAGAGGGGGTAATAGCATCATCCCACACAGATACATTACGAATATTATGTTCATAAAGATGGAAGATAAAATTGTATGGTGACTTTGAAAGGTCAAGTTCAAAATCACATATAATGTATCTTTACACCAATTATTTATATGAATGGGCAATGAGCAAATACATGCCAGTTAAACACTTTCGATGTGGAAATTATGAACAAATTAGATGCTTATAGAAATACTTGCTCAACATTCCTTATTTTAATGACAAAGGGTGGATTTTAGAAGTTGATTTGGATATGCCAACACATTTGCACTACCATTTCAAGGAATACCCACTTCTTCGGAGAAATGAATTCCAAACGAAAATAGTTTATCAGAGCTATGTGGGTTAAGGGAAAAAATCTATATTCCTATAGGATTGACAACGATGACAAGAAAACATGCAAAGGAATTTTTTAAAAATGTGTATTAAAAAAGAATATACAATTTTATATTTAACAACATTGTCTCTTCGAACATAAAGAAAATTACCAGGTAATGCATTTACTCAAGTCATACAATTACCGGATGTACATCATCACAATGAAAAAAGTAGCATTGTCAATGTATGATAACAAGAGGATTTTGGTTGACAACGTAAACACATTTCCTTACGGTCACGTTACAACCTTAAACTGAAAAGAAAACACTAACATGATGAAAATCCTGTTTCTTTGTTTCGTTCCAAAATATCTACAATCTCTAATTTCATTTCATCTGGAATTAAATGATTATCTTAAAAATCGTTTAC
This sequence comes from Margaritifera margaritifera, assembly GCA_029931535.1. Classification (NCBI taxonomy): domain Eukaryota; kingdom Metazoa; phylum Mollusca; class Bivalvia; order Unionida; family Margaritiferidae; genus Margaritifera; species Margaritifera margaritifera. Next base: position 6,202,069 of record JAQPZY010001696.1, on the reverse strand, counting down.
ATTGCCTTTTTGTCCTTGCTGTACAATACAACCAAAACCCTCGTAATTTCCCTGAAATCTCTGATCACAGAGTTACTTTTGTACAATCACCCGTACAGATATTTCAAAATGTTTACCGCTGAAAGCTAGTTTGGTTAATTGAGTTGCTTTCTTTTAAATCTCACCTAGATTCCCACAGTCATCAATTACAAAGTATTGGTTCCTTGATACATATCAACCAGTACCTCTAACCCCTTATCCAGTTTATTATCTGGGTCTATCACTATCACATTTTGATCTTTGAATATCCAGTTTCTATTGTATGTATTGTTGCACAGAAATGTTGCACAGATGATAACGATGCGATCGAAAAAACTGTTATATTAAGTCTCTATCAGATTTAGTGTAAACAATGTTTTACCACAATTAGTCAATCCACAAATGATCTTGTTATATTGTTCTTTCAAAATCATGTATTAATGCCTAAAAGAGAATGGATTTGATTTGATTGTTTTGAATGTTGACCTGACCATCTGCAACGAAATAGATATACGTTCCGTGGACATCAATAGTTTCTTTTCTGTTGATTTGAAAATGGATACATTGTCGCTAACAAAGACCGCTACCATATTGTCTGTTATCGAGAGTACGTTTCATGTCAAATCAGATGCAATGAATGTCAGTTAATAATTGTTTACATTTACGTTGCTTATTTCTGTGTACTTTTAAAGCCCATCGATGAATACTTAGAACCCTGTAAACTCTTGCTTCAATTGAAAGACCTGAAAATAAACTATTTTTGACAGACCTTTTATCGTCACCTGTATCTTTGCTATTGCCGTTTTGCAAAACTTTTACTGATCACTTTCATCAGTTTTTTTGCACAGTATCAAAACACCCTTTAAGTTCATTCTGGTAGAATCACGAGCCATGTTAGTTAAAGGTGTATTGGCTGCTATGTCTATGATTCTATCTCTGGTGATATAGTCATAGAAGAAAGCGAGTCCATTGCTATATTTGTCATTAACCGATTTAGCAATTGATTCAGACGTAATCGTATTGTACTGGAGACAAATGTTCTCCATTTCGCATGCCTGGTCACCACCTTCTACCATTTCAGCCGCTTTGGCGAGTGCAATGTTAAATCTGAAATCATGAGGAAGAGCACATGGATACAGTGAACAATGATCTGTAAGTACTTGAAAGTCAAGTGGTATTCGAAACTTCTTTTCATACACTATAAACAGCACAGATTTGGTAACCGTGTTTTGCGCGTTACCAGACACTGATCTCAGTTTCCTCAATTTTTCACTCTTGATGCCTTGCTCAGTTCTGCTTGTTCTAAGCAAGCCAGGTAACCACAAATCTTTGTATGCAGTGACAATGATGTGGTCATTTAACTTGAAGATGTCATCGCTTCCGTATGATATGGTTAAGTCAGTCACCACAGTCACCAGCAGTGTTCCCAAATTGTTTACCACCGCATTTTAGCATCCCCTTACACCTTCATTTCAAACGACACACACACACACACACACACACACACACACACACACACACACACACACACACACACACACAACCATGTATAATCATGATATTTGGGTTGAGGTTTGGTGTACAAATTTGCAAAATTTGTTCTGGTTTAATGCTAATGGGTATGTGCCTGATGCAATTATGTGTTTATTGAAGTATTTAATTACATCGGTATCTTCTCCTGCTTGGTAGGAGTTAAGCATTAACCGTACGTCGTTATCGTCCCGCTTTTATGTCAAAACCTGTAAGCAACATACAGGCAAACACCCAACACAAATGCAAGGAATATTTATTCGTATTTGACTTGTTCATTTGAAGGTTGGTAAAAATAATTCATTTTAGGTTGTCTTTGTTTTGCATATTTTGGCTTATCATTTAAACCATGTCTACCATCATCATCACTTTGAGCAGACGCATGCACAGAAAAAGCATCATCCAGGTTGTTCAAGTACTGAGTGACCAAACCTTGTTCTCCCAATCTTTTTCCAAATAATCACGAGTCTTGGCTCTGTTTTAATCGAAATTTCAGTTTTTCTCATGTATTCTTCAATTAGCTTGGCGAGTCTAAGTCGTTTCTCATCGACTACACAAGAATCAAATAACTTGAACAGAAAGTTGTTTCATGCAAATACTACACCGTTAGTTATTAGTTTTCCAATCATAACTGCTGCAGTTGCCAACTTTTTGTATATAAGAGTAGACAATTTTTATACTGCTGCCGGTGTTTATATTACACCTCCAATGATGAGGTCCACTTCTATGTTTCATGCAAAGGATTAAAACATTGCTCATTTCCAGATAGTGTCGTTTGTTTATGCTGTAAAGTTTTAGCTTCTAATGAGTAAGCAAAAATTGAGTTGCTTGCCTCTGATGCAATGTAAAATTCAACATTTATTGGGGGATTAATATCCATATAGACAAAAATTCTGTGTAATCTGATTTGTTGATTTTAATTGAATAATGTGTCACTTGTATTCAGCAAAACGTGATGGGCATAGTTAAATCAGTAAATGACAACTAATTTTTTGGTGTAAATTTCAGATTTAAAACCATTCACAATTCTTGTTTAATTATGTTTTTTAAAGCAGCCTCAAATCTGTGTATTTGTATCTCTTTAGCAATTGCAGCTGTATCTAATAAATTAACACTTAATTAATTCCTCCGGGATTCTCCTGACTCGGTTGAATGAAAAAAAAAAGTAAATAAATATTCATCCTGGCATGAGTTTCGCTTTTTTATCAGACTTCTTTTTGTTTTTATCGATTTCCTTCTTTAATTCATCCATTCTAACTCCCAATGCCGTGTTCTTAATTCATATTTCCATGTTGAAATATGTTTTTAATGCCCCTATGTTTTCGTTCATTCGGGTCTTAACTCTGTCAATGTTACTACTTAACGCGAGTGTCTTTATGTTAATTTTAGTTTTAACAGACTCTGTATCAGTGTTAACTCTATCAATGCTACCACTTAACGTGAGAAAACCCATTACTTTGCCATCTTCATCTCTTATGCTGATACTCGGTCTGATAACTGTACCCCTCCGTAATTGTTTGCAATTGTCATCAACATTGTCTGAAATAACGGCTTCGTTAAACACATTGTTAACTGGCAAAGACTCGAGTAAACATGAATAATAACCATTAATGTAATTTGTTTTATTGATTGGGTCCAGCAAAACGTATAGACTTTTGGGTTTCAAAAACCCACAAACTATATCTGGCTATTGAATCCTAACAATTTAGTATTCTTGTTGATTATGTATACCGTGTAATTGTTACTCGGAGTGATATAACTTCTGAGTTGTGTTTCAAATATTCAACATCAATACTTTATTCGTTGTCATTATTTGCAGTTTTTCCCTTTTATGACTTATTTCATGTACATTTCGAAATTGTAGTAACTACTTGCAATTTAAGACAGTCCAAATTTTATTCTTCCCATTGATATAGTAAAAGAAATTATTTTTTAAGTTCATCCGAAATGTTGTAATATAAAACAACAAAATTTACTCTCCGCAACGAAATGGATAGTCTGTCATAGTATTGTAGATTGGATTGCAGAAATATATATCGTTTTCAGTAACTGCCTCAGTTGTATTGTAGCTGTCTTGATTAGAGATATCCATTTATCTCACGGTTTTTCTTTTCAATTTCCTATCTCCGTTGTTTTGCTGATCGCATTTTTCATCTCTTTGTGCTCGTATTCGTTGACGATGAAAATAATTGTATTGTAGCTCTTTTGATTTGAGATGACCGTTTATCTAACGGTGTTTCTTTTCACTTTCTTCTCTTCATTGTTTTGCTGATTGCATGTTTCATCCCTTTGTACTGGTTGACGATGAAAATGAAGTCCTCAACGCTTATCTTGTTATCAGTCATCGCTTTGCTTATCGCTTTATCGATACTGTTCAATTTATAGACGGATGATGTTACTATTTCTTCATATTTCAAAACTTTGTTGCTAATCCATTGTTCATTCAAAGCCTTTGAAACAATTCCTATGACTGCTGTGCTAAATTGGGTGAAGGAAAATAAAACAACAATACCAGTAGCTATTTCAGATAAACACAATCCTGCTGTTGAAATAACTACACCAGCCGAAATTGTTTCCATACCTGCCTATAACCATTACAAAGCTTTGTATATCGTTATGTATTTCTTTTTCATGCCTTTATAGTGTTCAGTCTCCTTGACCAAATCATTTTTTACCTCTGTAACTTCTCGAAGATGTCGTGTTGCCGTCGCACTTATCTCGTAGGCTAAGTAACTAACAACTAAGCCTACTTTATCTATTGCTGAACAATTTTGTCAGATTAATGTCCACTGGCTATCAGATAGTTTATTGTGCATTGGGCAAAAGAAACAGGAATGATCAGCTTGAAAGCTTCTTCAATATCCATTGTTGATGGAGGACCAATTGTAAATTTCAATAGCTTCTTCAAAAGCATGCTGTATGTAAACAGTAACGGCATAGCTTAATGTTGCATTTTAAGTTGTGCTGATTGTGTTTGTTTGCTTCGCTCGACATGTTGTATTTATGAAGCGAAAAATGTAGCCAACTGGATAATAGACTTTATGTCTCTTAGCAATGTATGTTCGATTTTAAAGTCAACTGTACAGTGTTGACAATTTTGTCATGTGCCATAAGGTTGTCAGTTGTGAATTGAGTGAGTTTAAACGGGATAATTAGCTTTGCAATTTCTTCAGTGTCCATTGTTGATTGTGGACCAAATGTAAACTTAAATAGCTTTTTCAAAAGCTTGCTGTATGGCAACTGTGAGAATGGATTCAAGTGCAGCGTGGTAAACACAGTTCATAATGGTTTTTATTTTATTTTCGCTCGCCATTATTTATCAAACAAAATTCTTAGCTAACTGGAGGACAGACTTAAAGCATGTCTGGTATTGTATTGTACGATACTGCCATGGTTGGATTTTACCCAAATAAACAAGATTCCAAAACAGTTATCCCACCACCTATCAAATAATTGATCGTGTTGTTTGAGTTAGTTTCATTTATTTCATGTTTTATTTTAGGTACTGTTCCAGCATCTTGTTCCGTTTTCAAACGTTTAGCTTTGCCTCTTTTAAATGCCAGTGAACGTTTTCTAAGTTGCCTACCAAGTTCAGTTCTACGTGGATGGTTTCTCCTTTTCGAAGTTACTTTCTCTGGCTCTTTACTTTCCTTGCCGTGTTCCATTCGTAATAATTTATGTTCTGCACGTTTTATACCCTGCGATCTCACCACAGTACATGTATCAGCACTTTATTTAGTGTGTATGTGTACCGCATTCTTATGTTACAAAACTGGCCAGAGTTGTTTTCATCCATCGTATGTCCATTTTGTAGTCAATGTCAAGGTCAAGGTCAAGGTCATTCTCGCATTTTCTTGTGCAGGCGTGATCATGTGAATATTTACTACTTAAAGCTAGTTTTGACATATAAGGAATAAATATTTATATTATAACTTATCAGTTACATTTTAATCGTAATATTTGTACGTATCCGGGATTCGCCGACTTTCAGGTCCTAACCTACCCTCGGGCAGTTTGTGAGCTTGCAGACTCTAAAACAATCGGCTTGTCAAAGATTGTTATGACACATGTCGCCGATTTTAAGGAGAACTGGTTTTAATTGTTAATAATATAACTCGTGGGATTTCACTGACAGGTGTGTTTGGATATAAAAGGCACTCATCTCTAACGATTAACCCCCAGGAGGATTTCGTTCAAAGCGTGATCGATATACCGAAAATATTGCACTCAATTTTGATGTTTATGATCAGTTGTTTACGTGATAATTACAGGAGACGGATACATACTTACTGCTTGGGAAACAATTACATTTATAAAAATAGGACTTCTCAATCTCAACAAAATCGTCTTATCAATATGTTGATGCACGTCGCCGATTTCAAAGTGACAAAATTATAACAGTTGTGAGTATAAATAAATCGTTACAGCCTAGCTTTCATTATTGTTGATGTAGTTGATGAGATGAGTCTGCTATCTTATCTAGGCATAAAAAGGAAACTTGATGAAGTTTCTAGCTATAATGAACCTGTTTTAAAGACAAATTACCACTATGATGATACGAAAAGTGCAATAAAGTTACAATCATTGTAGTTGGAATATTGTTCATGGTTATTTTTATTTTTTCAGTTTAAGGTCCTTTACCTAAACGTCTCTCTCTCTCTCTCTCTCTCTCTCTCATCACTTAAAAATCTAGCTTTTCCAAACCCCTTTATCTATTTTTCTGTCTATATACATGTACATGTTTGTGTTTGCTCTTGCAACTATGCCTGCATTCTAACTCTTCCTCATTTACATATCTATCAACATGTATTTATATATATATATATATATATATATATATATATATATATATATATATATATATATATATATATATATATATATATATATATATATATATATTTGATAACTTTAATTATCGTCATATGGTTTTAAGGTGACGAGAAAGTTAAAAAGAAAGCAAAAGTTAAAATAAATATAACGCGATTCCTTAAAATATCCCATATTTTATCTCATTTTTTTAAAAAAACTCATTTTGGGATTTCCTTAAAATATCTCATATTTTATCTTATATTTTAAAATCATTTTGGGATATAATGTTTGCGGGAAGCTCCAATTTTCCAGTCAGCTTGCCCTAAGAAAGCTGACTTTTATAAAATGTGTAAATCCGAGTATATATATATATATATATATATATATATATATATATATATATATATATATATATATATATATATATATATATATATATATATATATATATATATATATATATTGCAAAATCAACTGGGCAAAGTTAAAACTATGAGGTACGAACTAGTTGGAACTGTCGAAAAATGTGTTAATGTTTACAAGTTGGAATAAAATTAAACAAATGATAAGTCGTAATCTTTCTCGATATTGTTCAAATAAAAGGGTGCTTTTTTGTTACAGCGATTGCAATGACATTAGCAACAGTCTCATTGTCTATAGCAAATATGGTAAAAAGTACTGTTTTTCCTACTCCACCTGCACTGAGTCACCACGTGCTTTTTTGAACATAACTTTGTCTTCCACAAATTCTATCTCTGATGTTGAAGAATCGTTGTATATTGACCCGATACAGTTGACGAGATCTTCAAGCTGTGCTATAAATTCTGCCAAATGTAAATTTGTATGTTTATCAACATCAAATACGCAATTTAATTCCTCCTCATGCCGCATCATTTATCTTATGCAAGGGTTGTGACATTTAAGTACCACAATTATAACATTTTATCAACTCCATTTAAGGTAGTAATTCATATTTAAAATATCAGGTTAGTGTGGTAGTTTTTCTGTAGTAGATGTATTAGAGTTCTGGCGCACATATATGAAAATCTAGTAGTTGGAAAATGTGCCAGTAGTAAGGTGTAGGAACATGGTGGTGTTTTTGTCTGTATGCAGTAGAAAGGAAAGCGTTTGAGCAATGTTGTCGTGATCACGTGCTCGTATTGGGGATGTTTCAGTAGTAAGGTCTAGGAACATGGTGGTGTTTTTGTCTGTATGCAGTAGAAAGAAAAGCGTTTGAGCAATGTTGTCGTGATCACGTGCTCGTATTGCAGATGTTTCAGTAGTAGGTAATGATGAGATCACAACAGAGCAGTAGTTTGAATTAATCAGTGATTCATTTTATTTTAGTGGTGCGTGGGCGACAGCATACAGCAAAAAAGATAAAACTTGTTACAAATTAGCTAGTGTTTCCAGGGGCGGTTGGGGGGGGGGGGGGTGCTGGAAAGGTGGCCCAATAGGCGTGGGGGCCCCCCCCCCCCCACACACACACAACAGCTCGAAACAATTCCAACGTTTCTTACAGTAAGCTTTCTTTACAGTTAGGTGGTTGAAATTATGCCCTGGAAACGCTTAAAATGCATGAGCTTGCTTCCTACCGACCCCTTGCCTATTTGTTTACGCTCCCCTTTCCCCCTAAACGATACTAACGATATTTATGGATCCGCCCGTGATTTCGGCTCTCTCGTATGTTACCTACTCTAGTGAATGGGTGAAATTTGTGTGTTGGATACCTGTGTGTTAAAACATATGAATGTCTTTAAATAAATGGTTATACTAAACTGTAAAGGTATTATCAAATATGTCCTACTCCCGAGTCCCTAATATTTGACCCAAGCACTCCTCGAGCTGAATATATTTGCTTTCTTACCATTATATACAAATTCTTTGTGCACCGTAAATAGTGAGAAAACATGTCTTAAAATGTGTTTTAATTTGCACTTCTTAGTCTCCCTGGTTACAATGTTACTACATTACCGTAACTGTCGTTATCAATCCCGCCGACATCTACTACAGATGTAGTTAGCACACAAGGCTTACGAAAGGGATGTATTATTTTAAAAAAAGAAAAGAAAAAGTAGAGTAGTCATATAACAAGAGTTATTCCTCTTACATCATTTGGGTCTAGCTATATATCTAAAAAAATACAAACTTATTTATTTATTTATGTATTTATTTATTATTACAAAATTTATACTAACGTCATATGATCATGCTTTTTTAAATAAAAAATCTCAAATAGGATTTGAACACGACAAATGCTACCTACACGTGTACCAGCTGCATGTTTAATCTATAAAACTGCATGCACTCGGCAGTATGCTAATTATCAGCGTACTTTATATTTCTTTGTCCATTTCTTACAATTAAAATACAATCAGTAAGAAAACGATCGTGTTTAATGAGGATTTGTACTCTCTGCACGTCTTCACATGACTGGTCATATGAGCCAACTTAATACATCACGTGTATGGTATATTTATTTATCACATAGTTGCTACACTTTACATACAGTGTTTGAGGTTTAATATTTTTCATATGTCAACACGTTAACATATCACTTTCTGTGAATCTGATTGTCCCAAATAAGCCAATTAAATTCTTGCCCAATATCCTCATTATCGATTGGTTGCGACCGTGTGAATTTTCCTTGCTCCGGCATCTGAAACCTTTTTCTTCCTACTCTTACTATCAACAGTATGGCGGCCGTCCTTTCCAATCGGTAGCCCAATGGGCATTGGGAAAGACCAGGCTACTATCACAGAAACGCACAGTAGTGGTTACGTATGTCGGAATATGGTCAATTTACCCTACGAAGAATTCTCCGAATGACAAACTAAAAATAGAAAGTGAGTAGATTTAAAAATATATATATATAGAACGAAACCTCCGACAGATTCGAACTCGACATCTGTGACAGCTTGACAATTGACTCTACCCACTGAGCTAATGTTAAACACACAGTATGGTGTTGAAAATTTAAGACATTGTGATAAGACCATTGTAAATTTCCAACCGCATTTTTAAAAATTAATTATTTTGTAAAAACGGATAAATTTGGCTATTTTATGCAAACGAAACATTCCTTTTAAATTCGAACACCCTTCGACACAATTCTGGATCCGGTTGTAGTTAACATCACATTTTGAAAGGTTTTATTTTTTCTTTCGTCTTTCTTTGTTAATTAATTAAAGTCCACAATCGTCCGATCGCAGTTTCTCTGTAGACTCTTGCTCAAAATTAAATATCTGTCTTCAAAATATACCATATCATGATCTATAATACACTATATAACATACTGTCTTGACAAATATAATATCAAATGAAAACCGAACTTTAAAATTATAATTTTTATAAGCTTGTACAAAACATGAAATTTATTCCGCTCATTTTTTTTCGCAAGTATATTTAGATCTAAATGGACAGCAAACAATGTGGCCATCGCATACACACCTATGATATTAATAAGTATCCAACTAGTGCCACTATTAGTAGCCTATATTGACAAAAGCAGAAGTTAAATATTTACCTGTAAAGTAAAGTATGTCAACCCATGTACAATTCTTTCCCTGAAACCATTCTTGTTTCTCCTGCATTCCGACGGCGAAGGCTGCGGCATTGTCGATAATGGTACGATTTTATGTCAAACTTTTTACCCGCAGACACGAAAGTCTTTGAGGTTGTGGTGGATGCGGATGCGGCAGTGTTAATGATCTTGGAATTCAAATTTTCAATAAGGCATGGGGAAAACACATCGCCCACGTGTGGGCGAGATATTCTCGCCACCCTCCCCCCGAGGGTAGAATTCATCTACATCCTTTCTAGGCTACCCTTTAATCCGCTCTGCTATCAGCACTCACACCCCACGAGACAGAATTGTTGTACCGTTAAAAAGGCCGTGAGTGCTACTGAGATACAAGATACAAAGCACAAGAAATATGAGTTAATGTTGTTAGTTTGGATAACTTAAAAGCACTACCTCTGGACAAGCTATTTTACCGACACGACATAAAACAAATACTACATATTTCAAGAGACAGATAGTACATATGTACGGCGAAACAATACTCATCACAAACATTACAATGTCAGAAGTAACAGTATATTAAAAGACAAGACAACAGTATATAACATACAAATATACTTTTTCTTCTTCTTAAAAAAAAAAAAAAAACGAAACGGAAAATGTACGTACATAGATGACACCACAGAAGGCATACATTCTAAAATTTAGATACAAAATATGTTTTGTTATTAAAAAGCATGCAGAAAGGCCATTTTGGTTCATTAAGATATCAGAAAACGAGAGTGCTATAAGTTAAAATTAAAAAACAAAAAGATCTACATAAGTAATTCAACTAACTATTATGGAAGATGAATTGCCGTTAAATAGAATGACACAAAGTACACGTACACCGAGGACCTGACCATGTCCGAATCAGCCTGACGAATTCTTTGAAATCAGGGATTGTTCTCATTTCATTGGGCAAGCTGTTCCGGATTCAGGAAGCGTCGAATTTAAAAGAAAGCTTAACGTACCTTGTGGTCTTTATTTACTGTTGGTATTGTTGCCAAATTGTTGGTGTCTGAGACTACAGCTCCAGTTTTTGAATGAGACCAAATCACTCATGTAATATGGCGTTTTCTTTAGAAGTAACTTATATACTTTAGATGTCATGTGTCTCAATCTACTAATATGTAGAGTGGGGAAATTTCTTAGCACAGCGTCATATGAGATATTATTAAATTCATCAAACACCAAATTTAGTACTCTATACTTTATTTTGTGTCCATTTTGTGAGAATTTTTTGTTTGTTACACCAATACCAGACAAGCTGAAGATTGATCTAATAAAAGCATTTGAAGATCAGTAGCTTACAATTAGTGGCTGAGACGTTGCAAGACGTTTTATTGTCTGGCTGCTTTTTGACAGACGTTAGATACGTGTCTGCTAAAAATTTAATTACAAGTCAATATGTAGTCAAAGGAGTTTCACACATGGTATTTCATGGTTTTGTATGGTGATGTTTAATAAATGCGCATTTTCGCCAAGAACAATGACTTCGAATTTCTGGGGGTTTGCTTGCATACAACTGGCAAACCACTCAGAGTCTGTATATTTCATACTTTGTGTAACACTATTCATGGTGCAGTTCGCAGCCAGATGAGACAATCTGTTCTGCGGGACGAATTGCATGCAGCGTTTGACGCTAAATATTTTGTCAGACTTTTCCCAAATCCTTGACAAAATTTTGCGTAAATATACAAGGTTTCTATCTCATTACGGTAAAAAAAAGTTCTGCATCTACAATCAAACTGAACTGGGAATGATATAAATGATTTTGAAGATGTATAAAAATTTTTGCCCTATCCAGCACAGTGGTGATTTTCGGTAAAATTCTTTCTTTTCTTTGTTACCTGTCTTTTTTATTTCTTTCTTTCTGGTATTGTATTGAATTATTTCTATTTCTCTGTAGAACCCGACTCAAATGAAAGAGATGTATTATATTATAATTCATAGAAAAATACCGTATTAAATATTAATGAAAATGTTTTTTGTTAAGCGCTGTTCAAAGCTAGGCACCTGCAATCGAATTCTCGTAGGTTTCTCCAATTATCGATATTCCTTAATGGAGTTTCACAGGGATTGTTTTGTATAAGCTTCTGTCTCATAAGAAAAAGATTGAAGCAATGACAATATGAAATAGATGCAGTTGAGAGAGAGAGAGCGCAGGTTTCTCCAATTATCGATATCCCTTAATGGAGTTTTACTGGGATTGTTTTGTATAAGCTTCTGTCTCATAAGAAAAAGATTGAAGAAATAACAGTATTAAACAGATGCAGTTGAGAGAGAGAGAGAGAGAGAGAGAGAGAGAGAGAGAGAGAGAGAGAGAACTGGCACGCTCCACACAGCCGATACTAATTTATGCAAAGGGAGGTAACTCATTTGTGATGTGTATGTCGGACTGGTTGTAAATTTTCTTGTGTTGTTAGTCTTGATAATGAAACTTCTGTACACCAGTCAACCCATTTCCCACGCCACATACACCGCCATCTTGACCACGCTTCGAAGCAGCAAGTGTGAAAGAAAAATTCCAGCAGATTTGAGGTATTGAAACTGATCAAATCAGTTTTCTCTATCCATTACATTATATTGAATGTTCTACCATCTTAAGATAATGTGGAATAATCAAACAATTTTGAATTTACTATTACTAAAGGTAGATTTATAGGGCAAAAATATTCGTCCAAAACTCTTCTCGTCAGGAATAAAACTTCCTGTTTCACTTTATCTCCCTACTGTGTGAGCTCGCAAAATGCGCATACATATAAGGAGTATGTAATTTTAATGGTTACTGTATACATTTTTGCAGTTACTATGAAATCGTTTATACTCCACCCCTTCATGCAATAGTTGGCTACTCTAGTTGGAACCGATGCAAACACAGCTTTCGAGTGGAAGGGTCGATTTTCAGAAATATGCTCCATTACAGCAAAAATATATATACAAAAACTTAAGTAAATACAAAATACTATCCAGATTTACCCAAATATACAAATCCAATTTTACAAAGTCCCGGTTATGTTTTCCAAGTTTTCAGTAAACGTTATCACCAATTTGCATGCCATTGCAGAGCATGTGTGTTATTTCCGCATTTTATGAGCGGAACTTTCTCCAGTCTTGTGTCTATAGTTGACCTTGAACAGCAGGGACAGCAATATGGGGATGTTTTTAAAAGATCATGAGAATAAGGACTACAGATTATATGATTGGCAGGGGTCTCCCAGTAAAATTTTAGACCTTTTGCTACTTGCAGTATTTGATTTGGTCATGTTCGTCCATCATTCCCAAAAAGCTTGTTGGCAGGATGGTTCAAAAACCATCTGGTGCAGTGATTTTTCCAACAAATCCCCCATTTGGCATTTTAGTAAGTGGGGATTTACAATTTTAGCTGGGGAAGAGACATTTTTTTAATACAAGAACACTTACAATAAATAGACCCCAATAGTACATTTAACAATCATGTGTGATAAGCAACTTTTATTTAATAAAAATAAAACTTGCACATGTTTCAGCACAGTGGCAGTGATTGTGTTGTGACGGTGGCACAGCAATTCATTACATTTAGGTCGATATGTGCAGTCGTGCTTCCTGGAGAAAATACTGTAAACAGGTTAAAATGAAATTTTGGAAGCTAAATTTGTATCCTTATATGTATGACCTGATTAGATTTTCAGGCCATTACAGCAATTTTGAAAATTTGTACTCCTGTTTCAACTTTTTGAACTTTGACTTGAACCAAGATCTTGGTAGCATGAGCAAAAGGCATATTTTTATCTATGTGTTCTCTCGGTCTTGATCATTTGCACCTCTTGCACTAACTGTACATGTAGCAAGTGTGGATGTAAATAATGGCCTCTACAGTACAGCTCATGTGATTTTTCGGAACCCCACACTTCACGGTGGGGATGGGGAGGATTAAGAAAAAACCCTCCACCATCACTCCACGTGTCCTGATGGAGTTGCTGTGGCATCTCGCGGATAATAGCCCTGCACACCACGCTTTCTTGTGGAGTCGCATCCGATCGCCACCGCGGAGTGGACATGGTCTCTTTAATATGGGCGTGGTTTACTGTTTATGACCGCTGCAAGCAGAGGTTGAGAGAGAGGGGGGCAAAGATTTATCTACATTGTAATCCCTTTGGGGGAGCAATTTTTTTCTTTCTTTTTGATACAGAAAAAAAGCCAGTTAATTATATATATTTCCTTGTTCTAACGAAGATACATAGTGCCAAATCATATTTTAATTCTGAAGACTGCCTAAAATTTTGAGATGTCCAGCATCGCAAAAGTAAAATTTTGGTTAACATTAATAAACATTTTAGCCCCCCCCCCTCTCCCCGCAGAGATGTATATGTGTGTTGTGTTTGTATAAGTCCAACACTTTATCCACTCAGCCACAGTAACTCTAGCTGTACAACAATATACCACATACAAAAACATGCTCAAAAACCCAAGTCTCTAACAGTCACAACTAGGAAACTGCATAAAAATAATTATATGAATATATTTTGTTTTTTTATGATCAAGTAATAGGATACATGTGGAGACAATACATCCATGCAAAATGCCCTAAACTTATTGGAAAATTAAAAATCTCTGAACATCTGAAATTATAGAATTTTCCACATTATTTTTCATTTCGATAACGAGTTTGGATTAATTACTAGGAATTATCAATCTTCGATTGTTAATGGCGGACCATAATTGTGGCTGTGAAGTACAACACGCCAAGTCAGATGGCTTCGTGTAATAAAAACACTGTTCCCAAGCTGAAACTGACATCATCCTTTGATGAAAACCCTTGTCAATATTTTACAACAGTGTTCACAATGGTCACTGCCTTGATTTCTGTAGAACATCCACTGAAGTCAAGTCTTTATTAGGGAGAGGCAATGGAATGTTCTAAGGGGGGGGGTAAATTGTGAAAACAATTGTCTTTCTGATTTGAAGTATAAAAAAGATGTTATTCCGTTCCATATTTCACTTGAAATGAATTTATCTTGTGATGAAGAACAAAAATATCCCAGTCCAAACCAAATATAAAACATTTAAGCCCCATACATTAAATGGTCAGTCCCTTACAGTACACATGCAGTCAGAATATTCAGCCTCGTGACTGTGCTATTACTGTTTAAGGACTAATCACATGGTTTGCATTTCAGTGGAAATTCAGTATTTTAGGTTTGTTTGTTTGGGTTTTTTTGTTTAAAGCAGAAGTGGACATCAATTTGGATTTTAATTGTCCATATCTCGGGGAATTACTTTCCTTTGAAACAAAATAATACATTTATGCTGCTCGAGAAGCTCAGCAAGGTGTGCTTCTCGTCAAGTCAGTGCATAAGTTTGTTCATATTTCTTTGAATAAATTAAAAGCATAAACTTATTGCAAAAGAAGTTGATCAACCTTTTATAAACAGTAATGTGTACTGAATATACAAGACATTTGAAATTATTTTTTTATTGTCCAAATATATGATAGAAATAAACTGATTCTTTCAATGGTATCCGGTTGTAAATCACTCCTGACATCTGTCTATCCATAGGTGGTCTTCATTCATTGGCTGTTCAAATCTCAATCAGTAATGTCGACCAGCCCCCTCCACAGTGGAGTTGACATTGGCGTGCCTGCTGAGGCATGGTGGTGATTTCTAGGTATTTATCCCTCCACCTCAGAGCGTTGTTGCGGAGCTAAAGTGGAGGGGATTAAGTTACCCACTACGAAGCTCCGTTAATTCTGAAGAAGTAAAGATAACAATCCCTACTGCCTAGAGTGTCAATTTTCCACACGAAATAGTCATTATTTTCAACCAATTTCAGCAAGCACATAACTGTCTTCACTTCCCACGTCAGTATATAACCGCTATTTTTGTTATCTCCGCATGTTAAAACTCTATTTTGAAATTGAATTTTTACCAGTTTTGGGGTCTTTTAAACACAATCTGTTAATGATATATGTACCTTCTGCCTTTATTTCCTTCTTTTCAAAAGAGTACATGTAAATTGATGATGTTTTATATAGTTAAAAACATGCTTCTGCAAAGTGGGCAACGGATTGTAGTGAACATGCGACCAGAGTCGTATCCTGCTGCAAAAGGGTTAAGATCTCCACATTTGTTCCATATGTTAGCAATGAATAAGTTAATTAAGGTACTTAATAACTGCAGTACAGATTAAACTTGTTTGCAAATACGTGGAAATGAACATTGGTATAATCTTGAACATAAACATATTCGGGTTTTGTTGTTGTTGGGGTTTTTTTTAGGGGGGGGGGTGATGGATCCATGAAATGCACTTTTTACCTAAACCATGAAATTTGAAACCCACGAAAATAAAGTGTTTCACAGTATTTTGTTAAATTTTCTATCCAAACAACATTCTTAGTAGGCTATTAAAAACAATATTCAAAAAAATTTTGATAAATGAAAATGTCACTAATGACTACCGGTGGCAATACTTTGATCAATAAAAACCAATTTAATCAGTTTTGTCAAGTGAAATTCGTGTTTTTGTTCTTTTTTAATTCAGTTTCAGTGTAATCATCATAACTGCAATATGCCCTCTTGTATTAAAACGTGAAAAATGTCCATCTACTGTCACAGCTACGTCAGCGAGCATTTCTGTGAGAATTTGATTAAGTGACGAACGTGTTTTGATCTCTGTCTTGCAAAGTATTTGTTGTACTGTTGCACTCAATTAAAAGCAGACCTATCATGTTAATTATGTCTTTTGTATCAAATTAAATAAAGGGGGTGGAATAAAAGAAAAGTTAAGAGGCATTCAAATCCTACCTGTATAAGAGAGAGAGGTCACAGTTGTGTCAGGTCAACTCGTTTCAATTGATCAATCGAACAGTTACAAATATTTCTATGTAAGTAATATAATTCAACTACCTTAAATTAGCCTACTCATTCACATGTGATCAAAGATAGCAAGGAAACCAAGTGAAATGAGTACTTGATGAATACAAAGTTTTGTTTCACAGATATGGTTCATTATGGAGAAGCAAGTTCTGGAGCTTCTAGTGAACTTCAAATACCTGAATTGGTGTTCAGAGATTTCCTCAAATAGAAGTTTCACTATTGCAATGAAATCACAGCATAAATACTTTACTAATGTAACAAATTGAAAAACCCAAGTTTTGACATTGACGGTTGTTTCACAAAATAAATATCCCTAGTTTTTGTAAAGGAATCTTGTTTTGTTGTGAATTAATAACAACAAAAAGCAGTTGTGTAATACAATGTTTTCATGTACACGTGATGGTTGTTAAACCTCCTGGAGTAAAGTTGTCGGTGATCTTTCAGAGGTTGGGAATCTTGAAAATAAAGGCAATTTATATCTTTAAAAAAGCGAACAACTTTATTAGAAAAAGCTCTGTATTGACATGATTCCCAACGCAATTATAAAACAAGTATTCAGCCATTAAAGAGCCCAGTTACCACCCCCGCCGAGTTTTCTCAATGTCCAGAGGGTACTTTGATAGCTCCAGCCATGCACTGAGCAAATTCATCAGCTTGTATTTTAGAGTGCAAATGTGAAAACAATGTATTGTCTGGGGCAAGAGAATTGGGGTCGGAAGTTTACATCAGCATGGGATACCCTTCATCTGGTTGGTCTAAGAGTGTATGCTTAGTAACTGGAAATCGACCAATCAGAGAGGAATCCCATGCTTTCAAAAACACGGGAATTCCCCAGAACCACAAGGTGCTGCACAGGGTAGTTTCTTTACCCTGGAACTAGCAAAATTATGTTACCTTATATTGAGCCTTGCCTGCCTGAAATTGATACATATCATATTTATCTTCTTGGACATAACAGTTTAAACTTGTACATAAAATACTACTGAAATTTGAGCCAAAAGCAATATTTATGAACAGAACATACATACACTGCGATGCAGCATTGCTTAGTCACATGATCGCCAAATCTTGTGCACTTTGTCACTGAACACGATAGAATTATCATTGGTCTTTCCCATACAATGACTAGTAGCAGCATAAATTAGCATGCCTGTCTCCTATTAAAACCAGAATTGTAACATAGTTGTCTGCAAATTTCCTACATAGGTTGTTTGTCACATAATTGTTTGACCTCCAATGTCATAGGCAGCAAGACCAGGATTATGTGACCAAGCAATATGAACATTGTAATATTGGCTCGCGAGTCCGCTTATTAACCCATTTCAGACGTCATACGATTCCAGTCGTGCTTCACCTTTTCAGACAGGATACGATTCCAGTCGTATGTTCACTACATTCCGTCGACCACTTAGCAGAAGTGTGCATTTAACCATGTAATATGTCATTAGTTTACATGTACTCTTTTGAAAAGAAGCAAATAAAGGTAGGAGGTACACAAGTGCAGTGGCGGCATGAATTGAAAAAATGCCAAAAACTGGTAAAAAATTCCATTTAAATCTTGAGTTTCAAAGTGCAGAGATCAAAATGGTGATCAGTACTGAAGAAGCAAGTGATGTGCTTGTGGAACTAATTGAAAATATAGATGATTTCATATGGAAAATTGACATTTTAGGCAGCGAGGATCATTATCTTGTTCAAAACGAACAACACTGATGATAAATGGTTATTTGAAAATTTGATTTCAAACACGAGTTTTAATGTGTGTAGATCAACATGGCGGACAGCGCTGAAACAGCAAGTTACAGCAGTGATGTGGATGCCGATTTTGATGAAAATATGAACATTTTGTGGGCAAAATTGATGTTTTAGGCAGTGCAGATCATGAGTTTGACTTTGATGAAATGAACAGAGATGATGATAACTGGTTAATAGAAAATTTTATTTCAAAACTGAATTTTAACATGTGTAATTCAAAATGGCAGGCAGGACTATATTTTAGGCAGTGGGGATCATGATCTTGTTTGCATCAAATGAACTGAGCAGATGATGAATATTTAATTGGTATTTTTGACTCTGATATTGATGATGACGAAGACGTAGATGCTTTTCAAGCTAACTGGACATTTTGAAAACTTCATGTCTCATAAACTTCGCACACATACCGATATTGGGTGTGTGCATAATATTATGAAATTTTACTGCATTCCTGGAAATGGATCAAAATAAACCAAACATAATTCAGATATTATTACATTAAAATTTATTGTGAAATAAAAACACTGAACCAAAATGAAAAGCTTTGTCGACTTGCCAGTAAGGATTATTATGTTTGCTCCCCCATTTTCATGTGAGTGAATTTAATAAAATTGTAATAACTTTTGACATTCTGGATGGATTTGTATTTTTTTTGTCACCTTAAATTGTGTAAAATTCCCCCGATTTAATACATTTCATACAAACAGGTGTACCTGAAGAACATGGTTAGATGATTTTATATATTTTTATTGTATTCATGCTCATTTTACAGTCGTAAAAATTAACATGCAAAGCATAGACTAAATAGGTCGAAGTTGTTGATGTTGTAAATGTCTGAACAGAAAAATGTGCATCGGTTTTAAAATGTTCTTTCTTATATTCATTATATTATTTTACTTGTTGAAATGTCGTAATGGGACATTTTGTCACAAAACAATGATACAGTCGGTGATATTCTTTCTTCGGCAAGTATCAAACGTGTGAAAATTTTGGTATGACAACAATACTACTACTGATGATAATCAATTTATTAGTTTTGTACCTTGATGCATCTGGCAAGTGAATTTGAAGCAAACTACGAAAGATTCATTTTTATAGCTAAAATTTGTTCAAAATATATTTATATTAATCCTCAAGTGGGTTCTTAATGTAGAAAGGAAGGGTACTTCCTTTGGGTATGTAGGGTAGACAAACTGTTTACACACTTTATTTTGACAAACAAGTTTATTCCCGATGACCTGAATTCAGGTCGACAATGGTTCATCAAAAAAATTTCTGAAATTTGAAAGCAGTATAAAAAAAATTCTAATGTGTATACTTTTAATGTAAGCAAGACTCTGGCTGGAATATAGGCTGGATATGGTTGTGGGTAGATGCTGCTTTTATATGTTTCTGTCAGTTATTCTTCATTTGCTGATTTGTTGATATTTTTTCCTTTTAAAAAAAGAATTAGTGACATTGTTTAACATCTCGATTGGTTTGAAACTGGTGTTTACAACATTATTTCAATGACAATTATGAACAAACATTGCATTATTGTTTTTGAATTATTTTACATGTGAACTATTGCTAATGTCATATATTTGTATTCAATTAAAAGAAAAACATTATGAAAATATTTGTATGCTTTTTATTTATAAATTAAAAACACTGAAGTCAGATTTAATGAGAAAAATGAATTCTTGACTACAAAAAAAAGTTTAAACATTTTTATTGAACGTTTAGCTTCGGTTCCGTGATTGCCACATAATCTGAATACATTTATATAAGAAAATAATTCCAGAAATTCATGAATATTTTAGAACTTAAAAATTGCATCACTTTTTTCTAGTGGACATATTTTGAAAAACTTAACTCTTTTAGAAAGCTCTTAACCAGATCTGTGTGATGGAATACATTGTTTGCAGTTATTTCAATATCAGAAAAATGACTGGGGTTGCTACCTATGATATCTAGTTGGTCCAAAATGAAAACGGCCAATTTTAATTCCAACATGGCCACCATGGCAGCCAGTTTGAATTTTTTTTGTAATTGCTTCTCCTGAAAGAAAAATAATGGTGAGGGGGGGGGGGGGTCCACAAGAAGAATTTTTGTGATGTAAGGTTGGTTCTAAATGAAAATGGTTGCACTCTGATATCCATTATGGCTGCCATCTTGAAAATCTTATCGTTACTTCTCCTGAATGGAAGGTCATGTCAAGTTGATCCTAAATGAAAATGGTGCCGATTTGACGGTCAGTATTGTACAGCCGCCATCTTGTCACTACTTCTGAAAGGAAAGTCGTATTAGCATGGGGTTTTCACCAGAAGACTTTGGTCTGTTTGGTCATAAATGAAAATGGTGTCCAGACATTCAGTATGGTCACCACAGTGTCCATCTTGAAAATCTTGTTATAGCTACTCCACCTGAATGGATGGTCACTGATATGCTGCCTGGGCACACTAGTGCGAATTGTATGAATTCTCGCACTTGGAGAGCAGTGATGTGTGAGAACTCGCAGTATACAATTTTTATTTTATTGTTGACCCCTAAAGTGCTTGTCACAGTTTAAGTTGCGCCGCCATTAGAGGTCATGACGTGTCTGTTTTAAGGTAGGCAATTGTTTACACATCTGGGTACTTCGGCTTGACATGAATGGGTTGTTAAACTAAATTTGATTGGCACATTGGGCCCTGGAACAAGCATTCTGTTGTAGTTTGAAGAAAGTTTTCACAAATGCTTGTTTAAAATATGGGCTACCTAGAAAATCAAAAATTGCTGACTCCAAACATGGTTCATCTTAAGATGGAAGATTTCATTTTTGGCAAATACTGGCAGATGATATCGATGATGACAATGATTTTTAAAGTTTTTAAGTTTATCAGATGATTGCAGTTAGAAAAGTGTTAACTGGAAATGCTAGTGAGTGATTTTGAACTGAAAATTATGTTGAATACAAGTGAGATGTACATGCAGGATGGACAAAAACATATGGCATACTGTTCAACCCCCTATTCAGCAGTATTTCAAAATTAAATGTAGAAAAGGCAGAATACCAAGCCAAATTAAAATGCAGGCAGTTTTAAAGTAGTGTAATTTTCATTTCTGAAACAATTTAGCTCTGAAGGATCTTGTGGTACAAAACTAAATAGCACTCTAAGGGTTAAGATAAATTGAATAAATAAGGAACTAAAAAGAAATTAAAAAGTAAGGATATTTATTTGATCAAAATACCTCTGTCTGAACAAGCAGACCATGGCATTGATTGACATGAAACCCTAATACAGCATTTTTGGAACTGAGAAGAAATCTAGCATAGTAGTCAGCAAAGCACGGATTCAAGAAAGTGAAACTTTGGCAACGCTTATGTTAGTGAAAAATCGTATTTTGGAGCAGATATATCCGAGAAACAATACCTATGAGCTGTGGAAAATTGTACATAATCATAATGATCAGTTTCCCAACTTGTTCAAGCTGGCCAAGCTAGATATGTATATGCCTCGTCAGACTACACTGAATGGGGGTTCCCGGCACGGATCAGTAATCATACACAGATACAGAACGGTTTAAAACTCAGAAACAATCAACAGATTAATGCTTATACAACTAGAGGAGACATCTGAGGAGGAGTTGATTTCATTAGAGCGCTAATAGTGGAGCAGGAAGAAAGAGATATTAACCCTTTTCATACTGAAGCCCATTCAGACAGGCAGTTGTATAGAACTGGAAATTTTTCAGTCAGTGGTTTATGCAGCATGAGAGAATGCAGTGATGTTGGTCAATCTGGCTTTACAGGACAATTTTTTGAAATTATTTTTCAATGTTTTATACCATTTTAAAAAGCATAAAATTTTCCTTAAGGTCATATATTTCTTGACTGAAAATTTTCAGACGTAAAACTTTAGTTGAAAGTAAAGTTATGTAAGCAAAAATAAATGCTTTACATTTTTTTTTAATAACTTACTTTCATTGCAATTTTCCTATCTGCAATATTCATTTTACCTCCTCTATGTAATTGTATGAAATGGGGGGAATTTTATACCATTTAAGAAGGTGACAAAATAGTAAAAATCCATCAAGAATATCTAAAGTTATTACAATTTTATTAAATTTACTCGCATGAGAATTGGAGAACAAAGAACAGAATAATCCTTACTGGTAAGTCGACAAAGCTTTTCATTTTGGTTCAGTGTTTTTATTCCACAATAAATTTTAATGTAATAATATAAGAGTTATATTGGGTGTATTTTGGTCCATTTCCAGGGTTGCAGGAAATTTTCATAATTTTATGCACACACTCAACATCGGTATATGTGCGAACTTTATGAGAAGTGAAGTTCTCAAAATGTCCAGTTAGCTTGAAAAGCATCCACGTCTTCATCATCGTCAATATCCGAGTCAAAAATACCAATTAACTATTTATCATCAGCTCAGTTCATTCGATGCAACCAAGATAACGATCCCCACTGCCTAAAATATAAATTTCCCCCACAAAATTGTCTAAATTTTCATCAAAATCGGTATCAGCATCACGACCGCTTCAGTACTGTCCGCCATTTTGAATTACACACGTTAAAATTCAGTTTTGAAATCAAATTTTCTACTAACCAGTTCTCATCATCTCCGTTCATTTCGTCGAAGTGAAGCTCACGATATGCACTGCTTAAAACAAAAAGTTTCCCCACAAAATTGTCTATATTTTCATCAAAATCGGCATCCACATCACTGCCGTAAATTGCTATTTCAGCGCTGTCCGCCATGTTGATCTCCACACATTAAAAGTCGTGTTTGAAATCAAATTTTCAAATAACCAGTTATCATCAGCGCCGTTCATTTTGAACAAGTAAAGATAGCGATCCCCACTGGCTATAATGTCAATTTTCCACGTGAAATGGTCTTTATTTTCAACTAATTCAGCAAGCACATAACTCTCTTCAATTCCCTCTTCAGAATATCACCGCCATATTTTAACTCGGCACGTTAAAACTCGATTTTGAAATCAAATTTTTACCAGTTTTGGGGTCTTTTAAACACAATCTGACATCGCAATGTGTACTTTCTACCTTTATTTCCTTCTTTTCAAAAGAGTACATGTAAACTGATGACGTTTTATACAGTTAAACACGTGTTGGCAAATGTTAGTAAAAAAATTTTGTGAACATGCGACCGGAGTCGTATCCCGCTGGCAAAGGTAAAGTACGACTGGAGTCATATCCCGCTGTCAAAGGGTTAAAGAAAATCAAAATGTCTTCTCAACAACCACTGAATATATTTGATCAAATTCAGCAGAAAGCATCCTGGCAGGAAGACCTTTCGAGTTTGTACACAAGGATTCCAATTTGCGTTTCAAAATGAAATGACTTCTCAAAAATCACTTGACAGATTTGGACCAAATTTGACAGAAAGCATCTTGGTATAGAGGGCTCTCAAATCAGTACAAATAAGACAGATCTGCCAATGAAATATGGCCACAGCTACTAAAAATAGAAGAGAAAAAAAGCTGACCTTGACAGTTTTGCCTGTTAAAATCAAGGGAAGTAACTTGTAATGAGGATAACCGTAGGTTCAATTTTTAAAAAAATAATTTTATAGTAAAGGATTGAATCATTTTAGTTAATTAGTGTATTCTAATTAGCAGAAAAAATACATCGTTATGGATTAAATTGAATAATCTGTAATTGGAAGCTAAAGAAAAATATCAAATAGAAATATAACAAGTAATAATGTAAGTAGATGAACTAATGTATGGACAAGATTAGCTTGCAAATCATTGAAGTTCATGCAATTTCAATTCTTGCCATGTACCATCACCAAAGTTTGTGGATGACTTGATCATTGGGTGAGAGTGAAACAAGTTGATTTGGGGGTGTACATGTACCTTGGCCAAGGTTTTTGGAGGGCTGGCACTCAAAGTACGGAAGAGGTTATTGATTTGGGGGTCAAGGTAAAAGGTCAAAGTCATTGTGGCTCCCCCCAAAAAATGGTTTTGCAGAATAACTTGTGTTCTTGAGCGAGTTCCTTGACCAAACTTTGTGGATGACTTGCACTGAGGGTAATGAAGAAACCTATAGATTCTGGGGTCTAAAGATCAGAGGTCACAGTCATGGTAAGTCGGTTAAGAAAATAATGGTTTCTGGACATTAAGTTTAGTTCAGGTAATCTAAACATAAGAAAATACTTTTGTTACCAAATTTGAAATGTTGGAGTTTCTCAAGAATATCAGAGATTGTTTCAATACGTGGCAGTTAAAAAGAAATGGTTTTGTCTGTGATTGCTGGAAATTCTTTTTGACCAGTAGAGCATCAGTCCATTCAAATGGTCTTTTATAAATTTCTTGCATACGAGGCAAAAATATTTAG
The DNA here is from genome assembly GCA_029931535.1 of Margaritifera margaritifera. Classification (NCBI taxonomy): domain Eukaryota; kingdom Metazoa; phylum Mollusca; class Bivalvia; order Unionida; family Margaritiferidae; genus Margaritifera; species Margaritifera margaritifera. Next base: position 6,177,194 of record JAQPZY010001696.1, on the reverse strand, counting down.
AGCCACAGGCAACATAGGCATAAAATAATTGTGACAACCATAAAAAGAATTTTTTTTAAAAAAGTGTGTGCTAAAAATTAATTTTTTTTTATTCACAAGCATAGGAATTTGCACTTTGTGTATAATTGTAGTTAAAGATGTTTATTCTAGCACTTCTGAGCTAACAAGTTTGGGGGAAGTCCCTAAAAAGGCACAACAGTGTCAAATCATTTGGATAGTTTTTCTGTGAATTGTGTTGCAGGAAATAATGCTGTTGCAGAAGTCTGGACATTTGACCATGTAAAACTACTAATCAATGAGCAGTGAGAAACTGAGAATAAATCTGGTTTGGCTTAACTAACAAAGTAGCCGTTGGACAATGGTGGCAGATAGAGATAATTTGCTGGCTTCTGTTTACTAGTGAGCATGCAAAGGTTATCCATTGTGATGGGATGCCGAGTTTTATATTAACCTTTTTTCACAATCTAGGGGCCAATTACCACCTAATCCTGTATTTTACTGTCGGGTTCTGGCGAATTCTACAGAGTATTTAGCTTGTATTATTGCACCAACTTCATTGATAATGAATATTAAAGGTATATGGTTTCTGCTGAGTTTATAGATTATCAGTAATTGCTATAATCAATTTCCAAGCATGCATGCACCTGTTCGCTAAACCTGTCACTGTTGACATGGCAACCAGGTTGTTGATGAAAGCAACTAACAAGGATCTGATTGTGCTATTACTGGTTTCCTCTCTAGGCTTCTACATGAAGCCTACCAAATCAATATCTTGCTCTGCTTTTCTGGCTGTAGTATATACCTGGCTGTATGTTGATATTGTAATACATATTGCATCAGCATAGATTTCTACCATTGGTTATCAGCACAAGATTTTAAATATCATGCACAATCCCTAATTTATGTTGCTTCACTAAGGTTTTAACTTTAAAGTCAATAGCATTTTCCCATTGCCTTATAAAATTGTCAAAAATGTATGCATCCTGACATGATTTGTAGTTTGTATTTTAGTGCCACATCGAAAGTTCAGAGATATTATCTTGCCGAGAAGTGTTTCAAGAGAAAAAGATTAAAATCCTAGCCAGGTACAGGTGTAGGGAAAGTCCTTAAATGTATTATTTGTCCAGAATGGAAAATTTTAAATAAACTGCTAAAAAAAATTTAGTGTTTACTTTTGATTTATATAAGATTCTGAGCAAGTTACTTGAGATTTCTATTTGCCTAGCAAAAATTCTGAATATGTCCAAGGTAGCCATGCCGATAATGTCTTCTTTCAACCTTGGGGTAATTTTCACATTTCTTGAAAAGTTTTGTGTAACTGTTACATGCTATGTATGGGTCAGGTTGAACTTGTTTGTTGTTGTTGTTGCTTTGCTTTGATGTTATCTGCAAGCTTTAGACCTTGCCATGCAAACTTCTTATCAAGTTAGCCAGGGCTGCTTTTCTGTACAGCTGGCATTGTGCAATGTTAGTAAGGAGTATGGAGGACTTGAAAGGTTCAACTTGTCCTGCTAGGAGAATTTTCAACATGGTGGACAAATGCCAACATTGGATAGGCATTGCATTGAATTTTCTGATTTTTAAACCATGCTCTTCAGAGATTAACAAATATACATTACTTGCCCTTTCAAAAATATATATGGAATCCACATTATGGAGTAAATAGGCCTGCTATATTCATGGTAAATTGGCGTTGTATTTAGATTCTCCAAGCTCAACTGTTTGTTGAACAGAATTTTATATGCTTGCAGTGATATACTGATTTAAACTGTTAGCTTTGGCACATAGCCTCTGGCAGCTGGCAAAGTACAATTTTAGCTGAACGCAACCCGACGCTAGCCAGTAGAGAGCTAGAATCGTTTTTTTGTAACATATCTTTGGGCTTGTTGATATAATTATGATCTGTATCAGAAGTGAACTAATAAAAATGCAACTCTAAATAGCAGTAATTGTTGAAGGTAATGGAAGGAATCGAATGATATTATATTACTGCTAGCAGTTATTATGTCAAAAGAGCATTATATTTGGTCATTACCTTGTAACTTTTGATATTGTTTACTGTCATTACAAAAATGCCTAAAAGTGAAATGTTGTTTGTTTTAGGATCCAATGCAATTTTTGCAGGGTTAAAAAGTAATGTTTGATTTCTTTTGTCAAGTGACTTCTGAGTTTTTATTTATGTGGGAATTGTACTTCTGGTTGCATTGAAATGTTACTGTACATAAGGTGTAATGTTCCTTGTGGATATGAATAGAGTGCAACGCACCTCAAATATGAAGTGGACTTTTTATAGGAGCCATTTTTTCATTTCCTGTTTGAAGCCTTACTATATCTGCAATTCTGTATTAAGGAGTTACTGTGTTGTTGTTTCTAGTGTTCTAACCTTACTACAGGAAAACCTTTATTTAAAAACCTAGATCTTCTTGAAAGCAAAGGACAAATAAATACTGTTCAATGTATTGATAGGCTTTGTCAGGAAAAAGTACAGATGTGTTTAGAATTCTGCCTAGGGTTTGGCCCATTGTTTATATTGAGCAAATGAATATTTGTTAAACAGTTTGTAAACATTGACCTGGTAAATTATTATTGAATATCAATATACTTCAACAGCCTTAAAAATAGGGATCTTTTAGGTATTAGTGAAATAGCTTTGATGTGTTTGCTGCAACTTTCCAGTTATGTTTGCATTTCATTTAGCATTTTTCTTTCCACTTGTGCAGCTAATTGATTTGTTCTTAAAACCGAGTCTAAGAAAACTGTAGCATGCTAAATTTGATTCAACTGATTTAACATTATTTTATGCAATTGTGTTGATTTACCGTAATCTTGTGTTCTTGTCTTGTACATACTGTATGACCACTGTGCTATAACATCAAACACTAGGATCAGTACGAGCAATTATTGGTCAGTGAATGATACTAAGAAAAACAGGGTACTAGCCTTAAGGATGAACAAAAATGAATATTAGTAGTCCTTATGCATATCCAATAGCTCCTGTGTGAGTGAGCGAAGCAAGAGAATCTGCAAGGGGAGTCTTGGGAGCATGAATATTAATATTTCTTGCCTGAAATGTGCAAGTACACTCGTCATTGTCATAATGTCTTTGTTGCTCCGTAATTTCTTCTTTTCTACTTTTTTCTGAGGAAGGCAAACAATCCTAACACCTTCACATTTTAACAATTGGCCAGCAGCTACCGTTCAGTGACGGCATTTTAAAAAAATGTTAATGACCAAAGTGGGTAATTCGGGAGTTCAGAATTTTGCAGTTTTGGCAAGACTGATTTTGCCGCTTCTAGATAATGGCAAATTAGTATGCTGAAAGGTGGAATGAAATTTGGTGTGCAATCGTACAAAGTTTAGTATTTGGGCCCAAAGAGGACATCAAATGCTGGGTTAGATGAATTAGAGGATAATCTGATTGTGAATTGTGTTCGTCTAAACTAAAGTGGTTTGTAAGTTGACCCATACACATTTAAGCCATACTCGGATTTTAATAAAGTCCTGTATAAAATGAGCATGACGTTCTGGTCTGCTTCCCTGTCTGTATTTGCCGTAACTCCTATTAAATCAAGAATTTTTTAATATTTGTCCCCCTAGGTATTGAATAGGAAGAAAAGTTAGTTTAAGGTATTAAATAAACAAAAGTCCTAAGAATTTGGTCTTCTCCACAACAGAGATAAGAGAACCATCAAATAGAGTTTTGGGTCATCTTGAATTTTTGTAGTAATCACCAGAATTACGTTCAGTTTTAAATTTTGAAAATCTGAACCTGTTTTATTGAGCAATCAGTTCCTGAATTAAGGCATTTCTCTGGTGTTGAAAAGGGTGAGTGACAGTATGCATATTATACGGAGGATTTTCAGAAAGGTTGGTAGCTACCTAAACTCGGAAATCCATCTTCTACAAAAAATTATATAAATAGGGGTATACACCCCTAGGCCCCCCAAAAAATGTTTCCTATTGCACTGGTTTTAAAATTGGGGTATACAGGTAGGTTTTTTTCTTTTCCTTTTTTCTTAAACATATATAAATCAAATAATATTTCAGGTGCTAAGTACTGGGCAAAATCAGCTCAGTTAAATGCACAAATCAATTTCGGCAATGTGATTTTTTTGTTATTTAAAAAAAAATTGGGGGGGTGCAAGGGTTGTCAACGAGAACCAGGGATGGTCGGCCCACCGGAAACTCATATTTTTCTCTTCTTTTTTGGGGGGGCCTTTCCACTATGGAGCCATATTTCTGATTGGATTTTTGTAAAACTTTGAATATATGCATATACAGTCCTATGCCTTTATATTGCCATCGTGAGGGCCTGAGGTAATATTGTCGACATAAGCAAATGTTGAGAGGGGAGGTGAAAAAATTATGTCTCTTTAAACCTGCATATAAGTGAAATTTGTCTGTACAGGGTGACATGTCATCAATGAGTAGGATTTACACTTAGAGAAAATAAACCATGGAAATTTTGATTAAATAAAGACAAAACCAGTGTGAAATACACTAGTATATTGACATCTTTGTTACCTTTGTGTAATAAAATCCATAATGCGTTAAATACATGTTTTGGTCACATCCTGTTAGAAAAAGCGTGTATAGAGAAAAAGGTAGTCCTTGTTTGTCTATATACCATTGTCAACCAACATGTGTACCTAAACAATTCAATATGATATTCATTGTCACCAGTTGCACGTGGATGTAACACTGTCAACATGTTATGAATTTTCTCGAAATAGCAGTAGAAATGTTAATGACAAATGATCACAAAGCATTTAATGACTTTTTATTTTAAAATGTCTTATCCCTTAAAGTGCTAGTTGTGACACAAGTTGCGCTGCTGGTTGAGGTCTCGTACTGCTTGTCATGACTTTAGTCGTTTTTTTCAAGTAAGCAACTGTTTACACATCCCAGTACTTCAGCTTGACATGAATGGTTGTTGAACTAAATTTGATTGGTACATTGGGCCCTGGAACAAGCATTTTGTCATAGTTTTAATGTTGTATTCATCAAAGAAGTTTTACAAATGCATGTTTATGATAGGCAATACCTAGAAAACTGTAAATGGCTGACTCCGAACATGGTTCATCTCGAGATGATTTGATTCAGCAAATGCTGGCTGCTGATGACAGTGATTTTGAAAGTTTTGAAGTATATGAGATTATTACAGCTGGGAAAGTGTTACTGTAAATGCCAGTGAGTGATTTTGAGCATGAAAAAGATGTGGAATACGATTCCGATGTACATGCAGGATGGACAAAATCTGACTGCATGCAGGTCAACCCCCTGTTCAGTGGTATTTCAAAATTAAATGTATAAATGGAGAATATCAAGTCTACAGACCATTTATTGGAATTTCTTGCATCTGATCATAGATCAAATGAATCATTATGTACAGCAGAGAATAAATGGGGCAGACTTGATTGATGACAGCCATAAGAAAATGGAAGCCTGTTGAACCTGATGAATTTAAACTTTTTTTTCTTTGCATTTTTTATGAGAGTGAGTTTGGTGCATAAATCTGATTTTTCTTTTATATTGGACAGCTGAATATGTGATATCTACCCTGTACTTCAGCCCAAAAAAAACGAGTTGGATATATTTCTTAATATTCTAAGCAAGTAACACCTGAACCGTTAATGAACTTGACAGGTGACGGTCTTTGTAAACCCATAAGTGGACAATATGACAGACATATATGAGAATAAATAACAAGAAAACTGCAAAGCTTTTTGAATATTTATTACGGACTTTATGGTGTGTAAACTTGTGGTGTTCCTTGACTGGATGCTCATTAACTGTAACCTATTCTGTACCTGTGATTTTCACAACTTGGATATAAAGTTGTAGCAGACACGTATATATGGTTGAGCCTTGAAAGAATGGAGTCTTCTTTTAGACATATTTGTGATCCATTTTTGATCAGACTTGGAATATATGCTTATATCATTAAGATCTTTGACTGTTTCGGTAATGAGCGAGATCCATGCATATTAATGAGGTGATCATGCATGTGATTGGCTGTGCTTATTACCAATTGCAAAGTCATAATTCTGATCCAGTTTTATCAGAATTGGAATATGGGCTTGTATCATAAACATTTTGTGCAATTTTAAAAGTAAGATGGCTCCATGCATAGTAATGATGTGATCTTGCGTCTGATTGACCGAGCTTGTTACCACTCTTGAAGTCGTATTTTTGATCTGTTTGGTTCATTATCATCAAGATTTGGGATGACTTTGATTATGAGCAAGAGACTGGATATTATTTATATTTGTATCTTTAGAATATTATAAAATTTGTAAAATCAACATGGTAACAATGTTTGTGAGATTGTTTACACAATACGTGTTCTTACAATACTGCATAAGCCTGCCTAGTGAAATGGTCAACTGTTAAGTTATGTAAGGCAGGTGAGCTCTAACAGGCCCACTTGGTCCTCTTGTTACCCTTACATTTTTGGAACTTAGCGTTAAATCATCGTTATACAGCCCCGATTCTGCTGACTTGCTGTTAAACATACATACCCATTTACTAAGTAATGGCTGCATATGAGCATCATGCATCATTTAACATATACACATGATGAAAATTGTCAGATACTTCGGTGAACAATAATATATACATGCAGCATTGCCAGTGCTAATTGCTTGCCTTGGGTGAAGAGTAATGGTGCTTCTATTATTCTACCTAAGATGTGGTCTTTACTACTTGTATATGACATTACATATGAGAATGGCTCAATACTTACAGAAATTGTCAATTTACAGATGACTATATTTAATCTAGGCAACCATCATATAAAGCGGTGGTAGTGAGGAGGGGGACTTTCGCACTATATAGCCACTGTTGTGTGACATGCCATTATAATACACACACACACACGCACACAGACATATATACTCTGGTGTTACTGTCATCTTCAGTCAGGTTATTTAATTTTTTCTTGTCTTCTTTTTTTCCGTCATTTTTCTAAGTGATGGCATTCCATTCTGAAATTTAAATAAAAAATTTGTTTTGTGAAAAATACTGTCGAGTTCAAGTGGCCTTATTATCTAATAGTAAAATATACTTTCAAAGTAATAAATTATAACAATTTGATCTTGTACTTTCTTATGACCATCTAAAGTATAGCTGCACTTGAGACAAAATTGCCAGCATGTCATACAGCGTAGTAAAGTTAGAATTGGTTTTATGTGGTTGACAAAAATGTTGGGATAAAAAGGGGTAGTGTCACTGTCCGGGGTATCCTCACACTCAATTCCTGTCATTTATGCCCCTTCATTAATGTTTTAGGGGCATATAGCATTAGCTTTGTCCAGCCATTGCACCTTAGTTCAGCTTTGTGCTTAGGTCATGGAATTAATTTATTGCAAAAGAGGGGTGGCAGGGCATTCCTGTTCCTGAATGCATCTTTAGATATATATTGTTTTGTTTTAAATGGAGAATGATTAATTTTGATGCATGTGCCTATGATATGGATAGTTGTACATTTTCTGCAATATCTGATTTAAGTTTACAATTTATTAAATCAGTTTATAAAAGAAATGGATAACCTTTTTTTTATATTTTCAATAAATTTTTTTCAATGAGAAGACAATATAAATTGCACAAGAAGTTCATATCTGGCTTCTTTATTGATATTTAATTATATTTTCTCCTATAATGAGCCAACACAAATTGCTAGCTTTCCATTATCAGTGACAGCAGTATCAGCTAGATTGCAAAGTAGATTATTTCCCATCATGCACCACTCAATGTGATTATTAGCAAAGATAGATATTGAACCAACCTTGATACACCTTTTATATTACAGGTAAATCTACAGCAGCAGCAAAAGCAAAGACAGGTGTGTCCTAGGAAAAGCTGAAAGATAGAGGTTAAAACTTTGGACAGTTGACCTTTGCAAGTTTCACTGCACATTGCCATTTTTGCATCTGATACAGACTTTAGCAGAAAGACAGTATCACCAGATATGGAAGATCAAGGTAGGAAATTTCTATTAATTATGATAATGTCAGGAAAGGTATTCATACTCTTTAGAATGCTTCCTATGACTCAAGTGGATGAAAATGACTTCTGGAAAATATAGATTTAATGGCCTTTTGGAACAGTTTTAAATAATATTGATACTGGAATTACTAGATCTTTTTTATATAGTAGACCTTGGATATGGAAGCAGCTGACAAACATTTGCATTGTGGCTTACCACAACCAGTTAGAGATTGAAGATGTGGGTGATATTGTTTGTGAAAAGTTAACATTCCTATTTTTAGCTGTACTGTTCATACACCAGAAGAGCTCGTGGGATGGCCTGTTTTCTTTTCGCACAAGTATGTTATCACTACACCTCCTGAACTATTTGGAGGATTGCCATGAAACTTTACAGTTGCATTCATCCCATGGTCTAGTTTGTTCTAAATACTCGGACATCCAATATGGTTGCCACAGCAGCCATCTTGAAAATCTTGTTATTGCTCTCCCAGCTGAATGGATGGCCATATCAATATGGGTTTTCACTGACAGACTTCTCAGGGTTCCCGTGCAGGTCTAGAATTCTGGAAAAAAGTCTTGAATTTTAAAATTGCTTTTCCAGGTCTTGAAAATGTCTGGACAAATTGAAAAATGACCAAATCAAATCCGTGTCAGCACATAGACCAGTCAAAATGGCGTGACCTTCTCCCGCTCATTTATCTACTATATATGTGCCTCGAGATGTTGCGTTCTACAGTAACACCTGAAGAGCTCTGAAAACAAAGGTCACATTTCAGGTGTCCGGAATAACGAAAATTTAAGACTTTTTCAAGACTTTTTAATTTGCCATTCTTGGGCCGATCTTTGTGTGTGGGTCTTTGTGGACCTGATATTATTAGTGAAATAATGCCTGGACATTGTGTTTATGACCCTTTGTGGGAAGAGACTGATGACTTTAAAGCCTGGATAGGGCCGTCCAAACTTGTGACCAAAGCGTCATGTCAGCTATGCAGGAAACAAATCAATATTTCAAACATGTTAATTTCAGCTCTTAAAAGCCATATGAAATCATCTAAACATATCGAAGCTTCGTCAAGATCAGTATCCATTATTTCAAGTCTAATGCCCTTATGAAAGCAGCCAAAGAAAAAGAGACTGGGCTGGTCCAGTTGAGAGACCTCATTGACAAGAAGGTCTCACAGCTTACAAACTAGAAGCACGACTACATTTTTATGTACATAGTATAAGTAGTTTATCTGAATTCTTGTATAACATATATTGTGATGTAAATTGGAACTCTAATTTTTTTCTATATTATTCTGGACTATAAACAACAGATTGCAAGATTCTGCTAAGGTAAATACAATCTTATAGTTTATATTATACTTATTATATCTTCTCATTTTACTTGCAATTTTTAAGTATTTTAGCATCATTAGGTTAATAAACTTGTCACAGTTAGGTCTGGAAATTTTTATTTTTGGGTCTGGAAAAGGTCTATAATCTTCTAAATTTGTGGCAGGAACCCTGACTTGTGATGTCTGGTTGGTCCTAAATGGAAATTGTGCTGATTTGACATCCAATATGGCTGCCATGGTGGCCATCTTGAAAATCTTGTTATAGCTACTCCTGAACTGAAATTCACATCGACATATAGTTTTCACCAGAAGACATCTTCTGATGTGTAGTTGGTCCTAAATGCAAATGGTTCCGAACTGACATCCCATATAGCCACCATCTTGAAAATCATGTTAGTACTACTGCACCTGAATGGATAGTTATGTCAACGTGGGATTTTCACTTTGAGATTTCTTGTGATGTCTAGTTGGTCCTAAATGAAAATGGTACCAATCTGACATTCAATATGGCCACCACAGCAGCCATCTTGGATATCTTGTTGTCTCTACTCGTGAACAAAAAGTCGTCAGCATGAGGTTTTTAGCAGGAAATTTCTTGTGGTGTCTAGTTGGTCTTACAAAAATGTGTGCCAATCCGATATCCAATATGGCCATCACAATAGCCATCTTGAAAGTCTTGTCACTTCTCCTCCTTGATTGAAATTTGTATCAATGTTGGGTTTCCACAAGAAGACTAATTTGATATCTAGTAGGTTTTGAATGAAAATGGTGCCAATCTGACCTCAAACATGGCTGCCACAATGAACATGTTGAAAATCTTGTCAATAATGCTCCTGATTGGATTGTCATGTCAATATGGGGTGTTCACCAAAGTTTTCTAATAGTGTATAGTTTTTCCAAAATGAAAATGCTGCTGATCTTACATCCAATATGGCTCCCACTATGGCTAATTTGAAAATCTTGTCGCTGAAGAATATCAGATGGTTTCAACACTCTGCAGTTAAAAAAAGAAACAATCTTGTCTTGAATTCCTGTAAATTCTTTTAAGATATTGGTGTGCATCAGTCCCTTCAAGTGACTATTCTTTCAGATTTCTCTTTCTGGCAGGTTAAAAAAAAATAATATTACGTGGGTTGGTGTATACAGGGTTGCATCTAAGATGCACAATTGTGAAAATTCCCCCCCCCCCCCCCCCCCAAATTGAATATTTCACACAACATTTTTTGAATATGTGCAGGCATTATCACATAATAAATAACGATTGGGCTTGAATTTTCATGAATTGTGTATGCTTTATTTCCAAGAAATGTAGAAATTACCAATTCTGCTCCTGTACAGTGTTGCTATTGTGGACTGCCATTTCAGTTGGTTGAAGGGTGATGGTAACCGAGGAATGCTGAATTTTGTTGAACTATCAGTCAGGTTTCTTTAATGAAACTAACGTTTAATCACATTTTCCTGAATGTGATTAGACACAATTGCTTCTTTAAAAAAATTGCACTCCTAATTCAACCGACTGCAGCATTCCTCAGGTACCATCACTCTTCAAAGAACTGAAATGGCAGTCAACATAGCTTGAAAAATGCAACCACTAGATCGTGTATGGATTTGCTTAGATGAAGAAAAAGGGATCAGAGTAAATATGTTATGAATAAAGCAATTAGACTCTTAAGCTGAGCAACAGTGTCAGTATGGTCTGCCAACTATGCGAGATATTCTAGAAAATTTGGCCTCCAGTTTTCCGATCAGTGCCATCTGGACAGCGCTCTACAGCACAGATTGTTATAGCAGTGAGATCTAAAACAAAAACAAAAAAAAAAACCACATATCAGACATAATTTTTTTCCGTTTTAAAGTGGAAATTCCACTTTTCTCCTGACCCGAATCCAATTTTCCTCTATATGGTCCATTTTTTTATATCGTCTCTGATCCGGTTTTCAAATAATGGTCTGTCTGATCCCATTCTGCAACGATCATTCTAATAGTATTCGTTTTGTATATTATTTAACAGACCATGGCTGTAAAGAGCTTTCTGATTGGTCAAAAGTTTGTACTTGTCCAGTGAATCGTCACATAAAGGAAAGTGATGGAAATAAGCCCGCCTGCAAAACATGGAATCTCGAATTATTGATAGAGAAATGGCAAAAAAAGTTTGAATAAAGGTTTGAAAAAATGTGAGGAAATGAGAATGGCTTGAATGCAAAGTCGATGGGAACGTAGTTGGTCAATTTGGAAGAACACTGAAAGATTTCCAGAAAGATTTGAACTACTGTTACCAACTCTACGATAGTGTATAACGTGTTAAATGAGAAGGCATCGGACCAGTAAGATGTGGAAGTTAGAAAATTCCAAACCGATTCCTTTCCAGAATTTGAGGGACAACATAATAGATCGCTGGTGGGGAAGTGATGATATTGTTGCCAGATACCCGTGTCTATCAAAGATCGTCATGTCTTTATTTAGTTGTTTTCCTGGCCCACAAGTAATCATCCTTCAATGTCATGAATGATATTATTGATTTCAAATCGGGGAGGATAAACAGAGAAACCTACAACTCGGTACAGAACATCAAATATGCTGTGAAGGCATCCAGAAAAAGTGCAATACAGTATTTTAAGAAGGATTTCTTACATAAGAGGGTAGAAGCAACTCTGTGTTAGAATATGTGAAAAGGAAAGCAAAAGAAAAATATTTGCCAAGGCTGAAAAAAATAAAGAAGCAAGACAGCATATCGGTATCAACACGTTGTGTCCAATGGGGGAAAAGACAAGTGAATATATGTAATATTTTCATATAGTGTATGTATATAATTATAAAATTTTACCATGAAAGAAAAAAAAACATTCAGTATCAGAAGAGAAAAGTGTGATTTACATGTAATATGTGCTGCAAAAATTTACAAATTATTGTGACTGAATTATTATGTGAACACTGACATGAACATGTAATAACTTCAGCACTAATATTTTTAGAGAACAAGTTGATGTGACAATGAACATTGTGAAATTCTTAAAGTATTGTTTAAAGTTGGGTAAGTTTGTTACTTTTCAAATGATTTATTTGTTGGAATGAAGTAACACTTTCGCAAAATATTGTGATAATAAGGGCCACCAGGAGCAGTTTTGTATGTTCTTGGTGTGTAAAATGCATTTTTTTGGCTGGGGCCTTCGGACCTCTGGACCCCCTGATCAGGAGTACCACCCCTTGAGACCCTGCTGGGGGAGTACCCCCAGACCTCCCGTCACAATTTCAGTTCTTTTCTCTCAAATACCAAAATCATGTCTGTTCAATAAAAAGTATGAAATAGAATGTCATAAAAAAGACGTGATACAGTTCATTAGAAGTTGAGTAAAAAAAAAATTTTTTAAAAATGTTGTTAAATGCTATACCACGTAACTTCAGGCATATCTTGGTAGATGAATCTCGTGACCTATGTTCATTTTAAACAATTCAAAGCACACAATGCGAGTCATTACCGGTATGTACTGTTAACTATCGAAATAGCTATTCCAAAAAATTATTTACTGAGGGGAGGAATATGAGTTTTTTGGATATGATTTTTGTTGTTGGTTGGTTGGTTTGAACAGCACTTTTAATAAATTTTTGGCTATATTATGCCAAGGAAATGAGAGCCACCGTATATACTCACGTATTATCTGATACCAACTGCAAACTGCATAAATCCAGATCTGCCATTGCATAATGCACCTGCAGATCTGTGTCTATGCAGTTTGTAAGGACTAAACATTAGAACAAGCAACATAGACCCTGATCTGCCGGCGCATTATGCGACAGCAGATCAGGGTCTATGTTGTTTTGAGTTTGGACTCCTCTTATAAGCGAGTATTTATGGTAGGTACATTTGCAAAGGACACACCAAGGTACAAGGTTCTCTCACCTGTAACGCAGGTCCCTTTTATGGCTCTTGTTAAGAGCATTACAAAGAGGGAACATGGTAGCTTCAGATACTTTCAGTTAAACCTTTTCACCACTAAGTATCTACAAGGGAAACACTACCATTCAACACTAAGTAACTTTCAAGATCTTTTTAAATGTAGGCAACATATTTTCAATGACTTGTATAAATTTAATTTCTTGTGATAGGAGTACATATTTGGTACCATTGTAAAGAAGACAAATTCAGGTTTCTGAAAATATTCTCATAAGCAAGTTTAGTCTCACACAGATGATTATACAGGTAAATCAAAAGGTAAGTTAAAGGTAAATTTCACTGTAATCTCTATAAAATGTTGAATAAAGTGTTTAAAGAGTAATATCTGGACTGTTTTTGATCCATTGTGGTGTTCTTACAAATCGTGGCTTGAAGAAAGGCAATGTTATCTCACAATTCAAGCAAATCCAAAGGTGTGTTAACAATATTTCTACAGGTGTTTAAAAACTAAAGTATACAAGGTTTTATGTTCATTTCAATGGAAATAGACATGAAATAAAACACATATTTTGACTGTGAACCAGATTAATTTAACAAAAATCCAAGGCAGTTCTTTGGCAAACACATCATTTACATGTACATGCACACCTGTGCAGGTACAAACGTCATTGCAGCACAGGGGAACATCACATTTCTCACAAGCCATTGTTGTTTTGGTCCTTTTGTAAGGGTTATCCCTCACTGTCGTACCAGGGTGGCTTGCCAAATAATTGTGATGTTTCTTGTTGCATACAGTGCACAACCTGTCTGATCCACCTGCACTTGGTAGCCAATGGCCTTTGTCATCAAGTCGACTGTCATTGTTGCTTTCACTTCTGGGACGCTTGAAAGGGCGTTTAGACCTGAATGTTCCAATAAGAGCATGAGCAACATCAAGACGAAATGACATTAAGTCCCTTTTCCTTTTATTAGGAGGAATATGATCAATGGCAGTTCCCTCAATGACATAGGCATTGTACAACGACTGCTTCCGCAACTTCGCTTCTACTTTTCGGTACCACCGCATAGACTTCTTGGAACGATTTGTCCTAGTATTCTGATCAAGCCTGTCTACTCCTCCCATGTACTGTGCATAGGCAAGCACAGTCGGTGTTGCTGGAAGCTCGTTCTCAGTCCCATCTTTGTTTCTCCGTGCTGTGGTCAAATCAGGTTCAACAGGTGCATGGAAAGATGACAGGTAGTGTACAATTCTGTTGTCCTTCCAATAAGATGCAAGTAATAGACCACACATGAGCCAGTCTGATGGTCCTCTGGCTAGGCGTCTTGCTACTGCATTTGACAAGACTAAGTCCTTTTCGAAATCCCTTTCGATTTGTGTGCACTGTGCCACAAAGGTAGGTATTTATGCGATACAGGTAATCTGCTAACTGAGGACTGGTGTAAAAATTGTCAGTGTAGATGACATAGCCTTTCATTTGCAAAGGTCTTGTTAGTTCAATAACTACTATGGCTGCCAAACCTAGATTTCTGTTCATAGGAGTTCCATTTTTCCCAAGGTAGACTTCAAAATTGTAGCAATATGCTGACACTACATCTGCAACCACCCTTAACTTGATGCCAAACTTAACAGGTTTGTCTTTCATGTATTGTTTGATTCCAAGTCTTCCTTTAAATGGCACCATGGCTTCATCCACAGATATTTCTCTGCTTGGAACATATTCTGACATAAATTGCCGATGACAGTGGTCTAATATGAATCTTATTTTGTGCAATTTGTCACCTTGAAGATTTTGACTGGTATCATCACTGAAATGCAGGTAGTGTTTTACCTGGACAAACCTGTCACGTGACATAATTTCTCCGAAATTTGATCCAACAAGCCAGAATTTCTCACTTTTATACCAATACAGTTCATCTCTGTCGAATTTCATAACTTCCATCAATATCAATAGGCCATAAAATGCCTTTATTTCTGATAACGTGACATCAGTCCAACCACCTTTGTGTTGATTTGGATCAGTCTCTCGCTTCAGGTGTGCGTTGGTATTTGTAAATCTTGCTATTTCCGAAAACATATAGTCGCTATAAAATAGCTGAAAATATTCAAGAGGTGTTCCTGATCCAAATACTCGTGTTGGACCTACACGTTCGGAAAATGGGTGAATATTACGTTCCGATTCAGATTTAGTCCACTGACAAAATTCAGGTGTCTCGTACACATCGGCGAGTTCAAAACCTTCAAATTCCTCATTGTCGTCACTATCACCAACAATATCCCTCCATTCTTGTTGTAAATGTTCCCTTTCTTCTTGGTTTATATTTAGAAGATCAAAACTGCCGATATTTTCAATTATTTCGTCCCCAGATAATTCCGATTCATCATCAGATGAGTCCGCCATTTTGGATGTACTTAGTCGACCTCGAAGATTTACATTTATAGATCGCAAAAAAAACTTTCTTGTAAAGAACCTACCTTAAAGTCTGAATGTATCCGAATAGTATGCAAATGAATCAATGTACGAAATAAATATTTACTATAGGGGAATCCCCGATACTGACCAATTAGAATTTATCACCAAAACGAGATAGGTATGTGAGACCGGAATACCGGTCTACAGTGTTGAGCGGGAGTTATTGTTCCTGGACCGCTTTACCGGTCTGTAGTGTTGAAAGGGTTAACTCCAGGCTATTAGTTTCCTATCTTGTGCATGAACCCCAACAGAAGTAGGGGTTCAGTTTATTGCATTATTAATGTAGGAAGGTAGTATAGCCCATTTTGTCCATTCTTCAAAAGCAGGTGAAACATACTTGTCATTTTGTATATATCAGGCTCAGATTTGGTGGCATGACGCCATATAAATACAAGTTTTGTTTTAACCATTTGCTGACTTAACTCCAGCTCTTATTTGCATTTAGCTTGTGGAGTCCAGTTAAAATTGACATATATGAGGTACATAGACAAGTTCAAAAATTGTTCAAAAATTCATGTGGAAAAGTTAAATAGATTGTGTCAATTTAAGATGTGTGAGTAAATAAATCAATGAAATGACAACTCATAAATTCATAAAAGTGTATAGAAGACCAAGTTTTGCTTATGCTGTACCAGGCTTTAATTAGCACACAAGACACTATTTTGAAGAACACTTGAGTTATGGATAAGTATTGGGTTTGCATATTTTTAGGATATTCAGTTTAGTTTTGAAATAATATAGTGATGTTACAAACCCAGTCAGTTCCTAACCAGGGAGTAAAATCTGCAAATCGTCCAAATTTTAACAAGAGCCAACTTCCTTGTGGGAAAAGGGAATACTGGGGCTCTCAGGGACTCGAGGTTCTGGGTCAAATATGGGTGAAATTCTCCAAGGACACCATGTTTCTCCATGTAATATGTCCCCGTGATGTGCCTTATTTGCCCTGTGATACCCCCTTTTTATATATTTGGTCAGCCATGGCCAATCTCTTGAATAGCTAATGTATAGACTTAGATAAACAGGCATGAAACCAATGTGACTAATTATCAGTTATTCCTTCTCTGATGTGATGACTTCAAATAAACAATGTTCTTTTGAATGTGTGTATATAAGCACCTGCAATTGTTCAGAAAATGAACGATGCCCCTTGTTTTATCAGTGTTTAAATTGGTAACGATGCATATATAAATCGTGCAATTAATCAATGCTTTCTCAAATTTTTAGTTGGGCAATACTGTCCAATTATGATGATGATGCAATAATAATAATAATAATTACTTCTACTTCGTTACATGTGATATAGACAGAAACTATAGTATCACTAGACATTTTCTAAAAGAGTGCAGAAAAGTACTTTGTGTTTTTATTTTTCGGGAAACTGACTTGAGATGAAAATGACACTAATGCTAACAATTAGCAAAACAATAGATGAAAGTGAGAGCACAAGTGAAGACAACAAAAAGAACTTTAACTTGGAATGTATATTTAATGCAGACTCTGTCTCAAATACAGTGAAGGACGCTGGTAAAAATGGTGGCAGAAATTAGAGACCCGAGTGGGAGAAGAAGTTCTCATGGTTTCAAAAGATGTTAACAGATGGTACATTTAAAAGCAATTTGTGAGTGGTGTAAAACTGCTGGAAAGCAAAATTCTTTCACTGGAAATGGAACACAAACTTGCAGATATCAGCCTTTAGCCATCACAAAGTTAACCCGGATCATTTAATTGTTGTTGAGGTTTGCCGTGCAATGCAAAAGAGACAGACAATCCTGTATGCCATTGAGAAAACTCTCAAAATTGGTGTGATAAATGACAACTGCAAAGCAGCACAGTTCTGTACAATGAAACTGTGAATATATTGATCAGAACAATGGAGGAGTGTCCTGTACTTGAAGACTTCGATAACCAGAATGCCGTAAATATATTTGTTAAGTGAAAAAACAGTAAAAGTAAAGAAACTGACTTGTTTGAAAAACTACTTTGCAGATGGTTGAGTGCAGTATGAAGTAAAGGTTTTTGGACAATTACTCGAAAATAGGTTCTCTCTAATGTTATCTTATTAGGCTGAGAATATAATCCATATATGTAATAAAATAATGGTCATGTACTTTTTAATTTTCCTTTCCATCTTTTTCAAAGTGAGGGACTTGTGAATTTATTCCAGGGACTCTCAGCAATAGGCTTGGGACTCCTGAGTTCCATGAGTGACGAGTCCATACTCCTTAATCCTGAAACTCGGTTGAGAGCCCTGTGAATATTTGTGTGGATGGTGTATATGTATGTATGTATGTATGTATGTATGTATGTACAACAGAAGGTGCTTCAAGAGCAAGTGTTGTTTCAGCCAGGCATTGTCATTGTGGGCTTACCTTCTTGTGACCCGTGACATGATGCATAATTAATGCATGACCACAGAAATGTAGATGGAAGACACTATCACCTGTTGGGTTTTAGGCTGAATATAAATTCCACTTCATTGATTTATAGATTTGCCAAGAGCAGGAAATCCCCATTAGAGTGCCATTAATATGGCAGGTGAATTTATGGGTCATAGTTCTGCAGAAGGATAACAATAACAAGGAAAACATTTTAATTTTTCAGTATGTAATGACTGTATATAAATGATGTATTTGGTTTGAGGGTGAACTTCTGGTCATGCAACTTGGGCACCAGAAGGGTTCTTCGTGAATCATATCAATTTGTAGTGGTCATTATTATGACAATGTATTGGTGCCCATAGTGACTGTACCCAAGGGTAACTTTCTAGATTGGCCACCATTGGAGCATATCAGTTCTGTGATGGATACATTAGTGGTACACAAATTAGCAGATGTTCTTGAATATTCCTTGCTTAACAGCTCAACTGGTCATAGACCAAGGGAGTTTGTGGGATGGCCTGTTATCTATCTGTCTGTTAGCACAAGTTTGATATTGCTACTCCAAAACTATTCGGAGAATTGCCATGAAACTTTACACACACATTCATCCCATTGTCTTGTTGGTCCTAAATGAAAATGATGCTACTCAGATATCCAATATGGGCACCACATAAAATCTTGTTATTGCTACTTCTGAAAGGATTGTCAGATCAGCATGGAGTTTTCACAAAAAGACTTCTTATGATGTCTAGTTGGTCCTTTATGAAATTGGTGCTGATTTGATATCCAATCTGGCAACCACGGTGGCCATCTTGAAAATATTGTTATTGATGCTCCACCTGAATAAATGACCTTATCAGCATGAGGTTTTCACCAAGTGACTACTCGTGTATAGTTGGTCCTAAATGAAAAGGTGGCAATCTGACATCCTGTATGGCTACAATGGCAGCCAGCTTGAAAATCTTTATATTGCTACTCCTACTAAATGGAAAGTCGTCTCAACATTGGGTTTTTACCAGAATTCTAATTATGATGTTTTTTTGGTCTTGAATGAAAATGGTATAGATCTGACTTCAAATATGTCTGCCACAATGAACATATTGATGATCTTGTCAATAATTCTCCAGAATGGATTGTTGTATCAGCATGGGGTTTTCACCTCAAGTCTTGAAAGATGTCCAGTTTGTTCTAAGTGAAAATGGTGCCAATCTTACATCCAATATGACTGCCACAGAGGCTAATTTTAAAATATTATCAATCAAGAATTTAGAGATGGTTTCAGCACTGCAATTAAAAAGAAATGGTCTTGTCTTGAATTCCTGGAAATTCTTTTCAGCAAGTAGAGCACCAGTCCCTTCGTGTGTCTCTTGTTTCTGCTATAATCAAACAGTTTTTGCAAAACAAAATATGCCAGGATGTTGTATTGCAAGAATTGTGAATTTAATTGGTACAAAGTTAGAAAATAGCCCTTGTTTTACATTAAGCGAACTTGTGTTGAATATATACTTTACTCACAGTATGATCACTAAATCAAACTGTATTCCACCATGCAATATTTTTTATACTAAAATTTCTAATCCTTGTAATTGAAATTTTGTTTAAAGTTAATATCAAATGTTAAACATTTAGATCATGACTTGAAGAAACATATTGTACAGTAATATTGAAAGCTATTAGATGCATTACATGCCATCCTGTTATGCAGCACTTGTTGTTCATACAAGATTGTATGAAAGACAATTGCCTGTACTTCATTCAATACTAGAAGCTCATAGTGGTGCAGTGGTTAGTGTGCTAGGCTAGTGATTGAAAGGATGCAGGTTCAAATCCTACTATTGGATCAGCCTGGGTCAGCTACCGAGTTGTGTCCTTGGTGAGGCAGTTTGCTCCAATTCCATTGGCACTAAATAACCTAATTGTGTTGCTGTGCCTTAAAATGTCAAACTTGTCAATACTAGCCATGTCTCTTTTTTTGTTGACTGGGGGATATTTTCAGTCGTCTGTTTTTTTGTTTTTTTTTCATGTAAAGTTTTTTTAAGGGGGGGGGATGGTAGAAATACTAGAAGGTAGTTCTTTCTTTTCTATCTTTACGGAACCTTTTATCAATCCAAAGTTGATGAGTAGTACTTAAAACACAGTATTGAAACTCTGCATCTGGATTCTCCTTCTTGAGCTAGATCTGTATGACTTTTCTTGCATTAATGACAATCTGCCCAAAAAGAAAAGATGAAATTTGTGCAAATTCACAAAAATTAAACGTCAGCTGGACAGTGTACTAAAAAAAGACTAAATCCGGTTCACAGATTACCAGTAGGCTCACAGACTACCCAAACACACCAGAAATTGATGCAGATGCACAGGTCCCAATACTGTGTCTAATATATGCAAAGGTGAATCAACAGTAGCTCAGTGGTAAGCATGCCAGACTAAAAAACAGTCAGTTGCAGGTTCAAATCTTGCACAGAACAGCCTGTGTCGGCTGATTTGGTTTGGCTCTGTGCAAGGCACTTTACACCCATTGGTACAGCACTGTATAGTCTTTATTGTGCTGATGTGCCATTAAATATCAATCAATCGGTTAATTGATCAATCTTAATAGTATCAATTGATCTTGATAGGTATAAGAACAAATTGATGACCTATTATAGTGAACTTGAAGTCTGTTGATATTGATCTCTGTGTAGGAGAAACTTGATATTACTGCAGAAGTACTTCATCTATTTTTAGGTGCCTGGGAATTTGAATTTATGTTCATTGATTTTAATTACCATGATTGTATTCTTTCATTGATTAATCTGTCCTCACCTGTTCAATAGCTGCACAATGCTCCAGGATTAATGATAGTTTCTTGGTGTCAACTATCGGTAGAAATGGCAACTGAATAGGAGAGCAGAATGTATAGTTTAAGTATTTCTCAGGTAGAAGTCTTTTTTTTTTGTTGTTGTACAAACAGAGATCTATCTGCACACACATGAAGCAGCTTGTGTCAGTTTCACATCAGCAGCAACATGGTGAGGCTCAGGTGCTGGCAGTGTCTGATTGGCTGTTGCTAGGCAACCATGTCAACAAACGTGCATGCAGTATACTTGCTGGCAGGCTGGTGTCCATAGTTTAATATTTAAACAGCTATTGACATGGGTGTAAGTAAGAGAGGGTATCAGTAGAGGAGCTGGCATGGGTAAAACCACCAGTCGTTCATTAGTGTCTCTTAGATCTGAAAGATTGCTCTCATGTGATGACCTTCTAGTAGGAAAAAAAAATGGGAGAAAGAGAAGCTGGAGTATGAAGTGCTGATGATGATGCTTTACAAATACATATAACCTCAGTTTGTGCTTCTCCTTGTATACACTTTTGTATAAAGATGGGCAGTTTGAAAGGTAATGTATCATTTTTCTTTGTAATATATCCTAACATGAAGGTAATGTGGGATTTCACTGGTAATAACTGACTTTGTTATACATAAAGAAGACAAGATATGCGGTGCTTTCATATTCATTTGGTGTAAATTGATCAAGTAAGAGATTATTAAAGTAACTGAAAACTTTGCTGTAATAGATGCACAAAATTACATTAAACACAACTTTGCCAGTATACCTATAAATTAAGGTCACCAGTTCATAAAGCCAGTTTTTGTTAGTTCCATGGGTAATCTTCATAGAACGGTTTGGGCTGGGAGGTAGAGCAGATGAAAGAAAAGCAACAGAAAAGATACTTTTTCAGAAGCAACAGACAAATTATTTCTTGACAAGTGATGCAGTTTCGCATAGTTCATGACACATGCATCTGATGGGTAGCATAATACTAAACCATATTCCGGATGCTTTCCAAGGATGGCATGTATTTATTGACAACCACTTCTATCATTATTAAAAGCAGAGTTTAAAGCGTTATGTAGCGTAGATTGGAAGTTTTTAACTCTGTTGGTCATAGACCAGAAGAGTTTGTGATGGTCTTTCGTCCGACATCTGTTGTCTGTCCTTTAGCAGAAGTTTTTTAATGCTACTCCTAAATTATATGGAGGATTCCCATGAAACTTGCACACACATTCAATCCATGGTCTAGTTGGTCCTAACTGACAATGGTGCTGCTCAGATATCCAATATGGCCACCACTGCAGCTATCTTGGAAATCTTGTCACTACTCCAGGATGAATGATCATATCAGTTTTCACTAAAAGGCTACTTATGATGCCTAGTAGGTCCAAAATGAAAATGGTGCCAATCTGATATCCAAAATGGCCACAACAGCAGCCATGTGGAAAATCTTGTCGCCATTTCTCCAAGATGGCTCGTCATATTGACATTGTGCTTTCACCAGAAGACTTCTTATGATGTCTGGTTGGTCCTAAATGGAAATGGTGCCGATCTGATACCCAATATGGCCACCATGACAGCCATCTTGAAAATGTTATTGTTACTCAAAAAAAAAAAAAAGTCATATCAACATGGGGTTTTCACCAGAAGACTTCTAATAATGTCTTGTTGATCATAACTTAAAATGGTGATCTGATGTCCATCTTGAAAATCTTGTTATTGCTACTCTTAAATGGAAAGTCATTTTGACATAGGGTTTTCAGCAGAAGAGTTCTATGGTGTCTAGTTGGTTCTAATTAAAAATTATGCAGATTGACGCTCAATATTTCCATCATGGTGGCCATCTTGAAAGTATTGTCTCTTCTCCCAAAATAATGGTTATATCAACATGGGGTTTTCACCAGTCGACTCCTTATGATGTCTAGTTGGACCTAAATGAAAATGGTTCCAACAGTACAGCCAATTTGGCTGCCACGATAACTGTCCTGAAAATCTTTCTGTTGCTACTTGCCTTGAATGGATGGTCAACTTAACATCACCAAAAGACTTCTTATGATGTCTATTTGGTCCTGAATGCAAATGGTGCTGATCTTAACATCCAGCATGTCCACCACAGTAGCTAGTTTGAAAAGCTTGTTATCGCTGAAGAAAATCCGAGATGGTTACAACACTCCGCAGTTAAAAGGAAGATATGGTCTTGTCTTGAATTCCTGGAAATTCTTTTTGTCCAGTAGAGCATGAGCCTCTTCCTCTTAGAGGGACTCTTGTTCAACATTGGTATCTTGTTTGGATAAAAATTTGGGGCCCCCCCCCCCTTTTTTTTTCTTCTTTTTTTTTATGCTATGGTGGCAGACCAATGAATTGCCCTGCCACCCAGGACAACTGAATTTTAAGCTTTGGCAACCAAAAGTATCACAGCCCAGTTGCAACTAGATTTTGGTTTATGACAAGTTTGATTACTATAATGCAAATTAAATCTGCTGTCTTCAGATCTATTGTCGTTAATTCTTACTTGGTGTTCCCAATAACAAAAGGTTTAAAGTTGACTTGGCATAGTCACCTATGCCTTAAAATCCCACTTCAGGTCTGACTAATGTTGCATGGAGCTGTGCAATGTAAGATGCCAGTTTACTCTCAGATGCTAATTAGGGGATTGTAAAACAGCAATCACCCAAGGAAGAAACACAAAGAGCATATTTTTACTCATAATTGCGGTCTGTCAGGCAGACACTAACGTGCTGGTACCTATGGACAGCTGACCAATACTGTTGCTAGCAAAAGTGCAAGATGTCATGGGTGAACTATAAACTTGTTGGACATACCCATCACCTGTGCGACTGTCTATCATAGACAAATTAAAAATATTATAATTTCAAAATCTATCACCCATTTTTTTATGAAATTTTCAGTATACACTAAAAAAGTTACACTAATTCACATGGGTAAGTGTCTAAATAAAATAGATTTTATGTGATGTGCTCTGCTAATTAGTAGGTCAGGTTATCTCTGTTCTGCTTTATTCTCTTTAGCCACCATTTCAGGACCATCACATAGTCATATTGTAGTTGTTTTCATATCCCTCCACATCAGAATATTCAAGTAAAAATGAAAATAAATCTTATATAGAGATGCATACTGAAGGAAAGGTTGGCAACTAATTTTCTAGATGGGTAGGGGTGCAGAATATAAATTTGTCTTTTTTTTCCTCGATGCTATTAAAAATATGTTTAAAAATTTTACCTTGCCTGCAAGAATAAATGCTAATTATCCTTCTGCCATGGTTGCGTGACTAAGGATGGTAAAAGTAATCCTGAAGAAATCACTGAATTGAAACAGAAAAATGTAATGGTAAGACAATTTCCAAGGTCGTAATCATGTGTGTACGTTGTGGAAAGACCAAAGGCCTGTGGTTGGGCTTGTTTTTAAGTTGTTCATTAGTGAATATCATGTATACAACACAGTTTGAAGTGCAGAACTTTCGAAAATTTCATTTTCTGGATTAGGTTGGTTCCTAATCAGGAAAAATAGTTTTGGCTAATATCATTTGCAGTATGTGTAATTTTGCATTATTGTAGTCGTCGTTGCCCATGAAATTATGTAGCACAACAACATGTACAAACAAGTGGCCCACCTAGGTGGAATTTATTTCGTAACATCAGGCCTAGAATTTTACATAAATTTCTTTGTAGCCAGAAGGACTGGTAGACAGAAAATTTACTAGTTGAGCTGGAACTTTATTAGCCATCGGACTATCGAAATTACAAAAACTACTAGTCCAGCAAGAAATTTACTAGACTCGTCTGATAACTCATGCATATTCTGAGAGTATGTATGGAGAATTCTGTGAGATGATTATTATGCTCTACATTGTGCTTTTATCTTCACTGCAGGTATGAAACGTGAGAGGGAGGATGACAATTATGATGATGATGAAAACGATCAACCTAAAAGGAGGAGAGATGATGGCAAACGTGCTGAACTTCGCATTCTTTTGCAGAGCAAGGTCAGTAAAAAATGGATTATATGTGACCTGTATATACAAGTTCATCAGTGTTTGTTGTGTCCAAAATTTTTCTAAATGTTTTGTATCCTAGTTGTGAAATTTAATAGTTTCTTTGTTTTGTTTTCTTTTAGATACAAAAAATAAGTTGCAGTAACCTTTTTGCTGCACACTAATGACTGCTATAATGTGCAGGTATTTAGCCTCAGTTCCCTTGTATTGTTGCTTGTTATCCCCATACTTTTTGAAGAAAATTTTTGGGAATTGCCATGTTCCAGAGATGCTGTTAGGGCACACGAGTGCCCAAATCGCGCAAGATTTGTACGAATTCGCGCACTGGAAAGCAGTGATGCGCGAGAAGTGCCGCAAATTTGTTTAAAGCTGCGCATATAAAAATGTACTCTGTGCAGTATACAATTTTTATTTAACTGTTAACCCTTAAAGTGCTTCTCGCGGCATATGTCACATAGCCAGTAGAGGTCTCATAGTGTTTGTCTCTTTATCTGTCTTTTCCGGTATGGAACTGTTTACACGTCTGAGTACTTCGGCTTGACAAGAATTGTTGTTAAACTAAATTTGATTGGCACATTTGGGCCATGGAACAAGCATTTTCAAGGTTGAACATTTTATTCATGAAGAAAGTTTTACAAATGCTTGTGTAAAGTAAGGGCTCCTAGAAAATCCAAAAATGGCTGACTCACAACATGGTTCATCTTCAGATGACGATTTCGTTCGGCAAATACTGGCCAATGATAGCGATGATGACAATGATTTTTAAATTTTTGAAGTAAACGAGATTATTGAAACCTGTAAAGTGTTACTGGAAATACTAGTGAGTAATTTTGAACCCGAAAATGATGTTGAATATGAGTCCGATGTACATGCAGGATGGACAAAAACAGATGGCATGTCGGTCAACCCCCTATTAAGCAGCATTTCAAAATTAAATGTGAAAAGGGCAAAAATCTAAGCTTAATTAAAATACAGGCAATTTAAAAGTGCAATTTTCATTTCTTTTCTCAAACAATTCTGCCTTGAGGGATCTTGTGCTACAAAACTATATACCACTCTAAGGGTTAGGATAAATCGAAAAAATAAGAATAAAAAAAGAAATTAAAAAATAAGGATATTTGTTTTCGATCAAAATACCTCTGAACAAGCTGACTATGGTATTGATGGACTTAAAACCCTAATACAACATTGTGGAACAGATAAGAAATCTGGCATAGTAGTCAGAAAAGCATGATTAACAAAAGTGAAACTTTGGCAGAGCTCTTGTTAGTGAAAAAATTAAAATAGTATTTTGGAGCAGAGATATCCAAGAGACAATACCTATGAGCTGTTTAAAATTTTACATAACAACCATAAAGAAGTTTTTCAACATGGCTGTCAAAGTGCATATTGAATTTGTTTTTTTAGCCTTCATGTTTTTGTATTAGCTCATTTGCCTGACAGATTAGTTTGAACTTGACTTTCAACCAACCGGATCACTGGATTCATGACCAAACTAGACTACATTCTGTTGGTAAAATACAGGCCTCGACTTGAATTGAGAAATTGAGGATAAAACATGAAAAGCTATATAAATTGTCATTATTAATATTCACATTGTGTGTGGAGGCACATTTATGTACCCACACACGTTTCCACAACTGGGATTGCCTTTTGGTTGTCTTTAAGGATGAACAAATATGGGAGAGTCCACAATTTGCTGAAGATGATGGTCAGTGTCCCGTGTTCATATAACAGTGTAACCCCACTATAGCATGCCTTATTATAACAAGAATTTGGATATAACACTATCGAGGTGTGGCTCCTGAAATTTTACATTAATTTCACCAATTTTTTTTAAGTAATTCAGAGTTTAGTGGAAAAAAGGGAGTTTGATTTAATAATTTGGCAAGATATGTTATATTCTTTTGGAAAAAATGTCTCATCAACTTTGTCTTTCTTTATTCAAATAAAGATGTTAAAAGTTGCTATTTGTGAATGTTCATTTCAGTTGTATCAATAGTCAATCACTGCTCTTTGATCTTAGCTTATCTTTGAAAGATGTTAGCTCTTTAAAAAGCTGATAATTGTTAATCTAATTATTATTGAATCATCAACAATAAGGCCAACGACTCTTTTTTGTGAACAACTCTTTTTTGTGTTGGTCTTGAATGCATCCTGTGTTCAATCATAGATGTTTGCTCAGTTAACCAGCATGCACAACCAAGCACCAAACAATGCAGTGGTCAAAAAATGGTTTCTCACCCGAATTTATAAATCGGTTAATTGACCTCCCTAACTTAATAATTGCTAATCATCAGTGTCAATCTTGTAGCTCAAGGATGTTGAAAATGTTTGCACTGCTTTATAAAAACACCATAAAATCAAGCTGCTATTCATGTGCACATGGCTTAGCTTTGTTGTCAGACATTCATCATGCAATCAGTCAACCAGTGGATCAAATTGTCCATTAAAAAAAACCCTCCACCCCTGCCTCCCACTCCACCCCATTGACTCATTTGTTAATTCATGCTGTGGTCAAAAGAATTGGGTACACTATTCAGATTTGTATGGAATCCTAACAGGAAATGTTAGCAGTTTGAAATGTACAGACATTGCTTACCGTAATCACGGTAAGTCTTGGGACACCCTTAATTATTTTAAAAAAGTAATTTTTTTATGACCTATAAAAGTTGGGACACGAAGTTAAAGCAATTTTTTCATGTACTATAAGTCTTGGGACACCTAAAAAAAAAAAAAAATTCTACTGATCGATCGGCGTATTTTATCGATCGTAACCTCATGTAAAATAAACAGGCCTTCGTGGTTAAGGGACTCTCACTATGAATTATTACATGGAAATATTATAAATTATTACAATTTGTTTGAAGAGTCAATAAACATATCGAATTTTCTCTATTTTCTTATTATTTCTATGAAATTAAAATATGTATAATTTAATCAGACGATGACAAGAACTGAGCATTAGCGGTATGTTACACCCATTTATCAATAACTTCTCCCTATTGTGCTCTAGTTTACTATTGTCAGTTTGTGCATTATTGCATTAAAATTGTCGAAAGTCACCTGTAATTATTGGGGAGGTTTTTTTACCCTGAAAATGAAAATACCAAATTCATTACAATGTGATACCAGGATGAGAACAATGAAAATGGTGTTTATTTCAATTCTAGCATTTATTGTATGCATGTTTACATCATGGCATCACCACGTGCACATTGAAGATTTTACTTGTGATGAATGAAGTACATACATTTGATTTGAATCAATGGCACCACTGCACTAAACTTAAATAATATCTTTAAAATACGATAAAGAAGTTTAAGAAATAATTCTTTTAAAATAAAAACTCAGTGGTAGTTTGCTTTGATGTAAGTGACCTTAATTAAGTCCTGTTTACTCAGTTACGGTAATCGTGCTAATATTACGCAGTAGAAGCCAATCACACATCAAAGTACCGGCATTGCCGCTGGACAAAATTCCTCTTTACCCAAGCCTGTTTCAGGGTTTTAACAATTAACTGGCCTGGATTGCTGTCGGAAAACAAAAGACAAATCTGCCAATTATAAACAAAGGAGACGCCAAAACAACCAGCTTGCCAAAATCAAAAGTGGAATGAATAATGCGTGGAAAATTATCATTTTGTGAAGCCGAAACACTAAACTAAAATGGATCAATGATGCTCTTAATCGATCTATTCAGAATTTTAACATATATTATATATGACAAGTTATTTGAATTTAGGCTGGTTATGTGCTTTATAAAATTAAACGCGTGCCTTTTCATATAGATTACATCACTTTGTAGGATCGCTTATACCACTTCAAAACAGTAACTGTTGAGCGCGTGAATCCACATAAATGAAACAGCAATGAACGTGTAGCTGAAATGTTATCTGGAAGAATGTGATTTGGTAAAAATGATGAATAAAGCAAAATCTGCATAGAATATTTTTTGAAATAAACAAGGATATAAGTAACGCCAAGTACGATTTGCACTGTGTAAGTACTGTACACTATAGTACAGGTCTTCCCTTAAATATATGCGGCCCATGAATTATGAAGTCTTTATTTACTTTTATTTTAAATCATGTTGGAGAAAACAGAAAATATGCACATTCAAAATAATAACATAAACAATCATAGTATTGTATAACAGTTTATTGACGAATGACGTGGTAACTGAACGAGCTGGTCACTGCTGTGTGACGTATGGCGATCTTCCCAATTTTGTCTTTACATTTTTTTGTCTTCAAGTTTTGGGACACCGAAAATTTTATATATTTTACAGGCATATAAGTCTTGGGACAAGAAAAAAAATGATTATTTTTTCGTGTCCCAAGACTTACCGTGATTACGGTAATATCCTTGACAAGTACACATGCATACATACTGAACTGTAAATGTTATATGCTGAATTACTAAAATGTATTCTTCTTTATGCTTATTTTCTATGGAATTATTATGGATTCACTGTTATGGATGCAGTGACATTGGATAGGGAGTACATGTATCGATACTTTAACTATTCATGCTATGCATGTATGTACCAATGCATTGTTGTCTGCTTAAAATCAAATATTAAATATGCAGTCATTGTGTTTTCACTATTTCTCAATTAATATGCATTGATTTATTGATTTACGCTGGTAACTGGGCCATTGAAACACAAGCTAAGCTTATTATTACACACGCACACAATTTGTAGAGCCTAGGGTATGTGCATACATCATTTTCTTTCATTAACTGACTTGTCATGATGTAGCGAGGTTTCACTGTATCTATACTGTTTAATACTAATCTAGTTTGCAGTTGACTACCCCAAGTGGGTTTGACAAACAATACTTTAAGGATAAACAAATATGGCTGAGACCATAATTTGCTTAGAATGATGGTCAGTGTCCTGTGTTCAAATTACAGTGAAACCCTACTATAGCACATTTTGTTATAAAAAAAATTTGGATGTAATACCATCATGGTGTGGTTCTCAAAATTGCACAATAATTTCAAATTTGATTAAAGATTTACACGAGTGCAGTAACCCTCTTTTCTGCTCTTTTGTTTTTGTTTTATACAGGAAATATATATACTTACCACCAGTGAGAAAACAATTTCATGTTTTATATTTTAGAATGCTGGTGCCATCATTGGAAAGGGAGGCAATAACATAAAACGTCTCAGAACTGAGGTCAGTATTGTCATGACCATGTTTTGTAACATCTAGGTTTTAATCATCAGTTACATCTCTCACACAACATTTGTTTTGGAATAAAGACTATACCATGAGTAAATCTAAAGCACCATACAAAAATGAATACACTGTCCCCGAGTCCTTCTTTTTTTTTTTTTTTCCTTTCTCTCTTTCCTTATGAAAGAAGGCAGTATAACCACCAAGAGAAGTTGTACAATTCATTGGTCTCTCAAATGGATAAATTATCCCATTTGTTATTACCATTTGTAAGTGTAGTATATGTACCACATTAGACCATAAGTGCCCATTGTTAACTTGCAAAGAGAAAGCACATAAATTATCCATGCCTGTCCCCATTATTTTGTTGAAGGACAGCAATTTCCCAGTATGCTCAAGATATTAATGAGTTAATGTAATTTGTGCTCCATTATCAATAGCCCATCATGAAAATATTGACAATATAATGGCCTTCTCATTAGCTGCTGACAGCTGGCTCAGAAACCTTCAACTTTAATATTGTAGTCATCTACGTTTGTCAACACTAACCTTTTTTTAATTTTGTTGCATAGACTTCGCCTTGTATTTTTAATTTTGATCCGGCTACTTCAGAAGATAATGAGAAGGCTAATATAATAATTTATGCCTTTCACTGGTTTTGTTATGATGAAACTCATTAGGACTCTGAATGCCAATGTTATGTCCATATTGTTTGTCCTGTTTTCTCCATAGACCTTTCCAGCCTAGATTATGAAGACCTTTCAACAGTTTATCTCCATTACAGATTGTCATTTTAAATATTCTTTTTGCTGCCATTTAAATATGACCATGTCTTAAAAAGTTGTCTGTCCCAGGTTCTTGAGTATTAATATATTAATTGTAACAATGATTTAATTATCTTTGATTTTTCCCTCATTGTCCTTTTAGGTCCAGACGTGTGTTGAAAGCAGTTCCATTACATATCTTTAAGTAACTGTTTATATTTTTCTATGCCCGATAATAATTCAACTCTTGTTTGTAGAAGCAATTATGCAGCTGTTTATATTTTTTCCATGCCCAATAATTCCAATCTTGTCTTCTAGACGCAATGTTCAATTATTTTGTTATCTCCATTATTTTCCGTGCCCCACAATTCCTCGCCCTTCTTAAAACACCAATGGCCTTGACCCTGAATGTCCTTCACCCTGGAACGACCCTGACCCATGAATGTCTGGTCCCAATGGTCCATGATGCAGTACAAAGCAAGTGTAACAGTTCCCGATAGCGACGGCCCAGAACGGTATGATTTCACTCCCTACTGTGTAACTATACACTTGAGTGTGCTGTTATCATCTGTATGCATAGCTTTTTTTTTTTTTTTTTTTTTTTTTTTTTTTAAATTTACATGCATAAATTACATGCATAAACATTTAGCCTTCATGGCAAAAAAAAAAAATAAAAGAAGAGATGTAAGCTTCTCATGTTTATTTTGAAAGTCCTAATGATGGCTAGTACAATCCATGGTCCAAGTCCCAAAGGAAATCTTGCAAGAGGGTTGAAGGGTGGGAATCAGTTGTACAGTAGTTCTTTCTCTATTTCTTCCTGGCTGTCCATTTTAGGATTCTTTAACTTGCAACAGTTTATGATGTATATTTTTATGATGACCCGCTACAATGCCAATTAAAACACTAATTAAAATTGTAAAGAACTTGTTGTTTTAAAGCTGAGATCTGATCATTGAAGCTGACAGTATTTTATTAGCATTTCAGATGTCAGCTCTTTGTAAAGTAATGTTCCAATCTTTGTTATTTTTCATAAAGAAATTCTTATATGTTCATTTTTACTGTACATGTACACATAATACAGCAAAGTTTTATATTTCAGATTTGAATAATTTTGTCTTGTTTCTTGTTGCATTTTAATGTTTGTATGAATTTTACATAAAAGATCAGGAAGTTAAAGTAAAATCTCAATTAAAGTGAATACATATATTATCGAGTATATTTTCTCAGTACATCTATGCAAATTGTTCATTTAATTTCTAGACAGTACATTAAGATTTAAAAAAAAAAAAAAAAAAAATTAGTTTGCTTTTGTCTATTTTTATTTTTATTTTTTATGAACTTTTTTTCTGATCTTTTCTTTTTGTCCCACTAAATTTTCAGAATTTTGACAGTTTGTGCAGACCTTGGAACAGCATTGGATTGCTTATTGGACATCATCCCAACTCTTGAAGACGTAAGTTTAATTACTTTTTTTCTTCAGTTCTCTGTTTAAGAATAAGAACAAAAATGGCCTTCCATGTATCCTAAATTGTAATCTCGCACCTAAATAAATAAAAATAATTAAATTTGCATAATGCAGTTGTAGAACTTAAGGTATGGGTGTACAAATCTCCTCCCCTAACTTGCTTTCTCTTGAATAAGAGTCAGAGGTGGACAGTCACATTTTAAATCCATGCATACCTAAATTGTCATTTTTCCTGTTTTAAATTATTCATGGGTTACCCATATTTGTTAAGTTGGTAGTTGCTACAAGGTATGAACTTGAAGACTCCGGAGAAAATGATTCATCATTTAACTGTGGGACCCCTTTCCCCAATCCACAAATTTAAATGCCCAAAAAATAATGTAACTTGGCTCAAATCCACAAAAATCGATACTCTTGGGCAAAAAAATGAATTCTCAGTACATACATCTTTGCAGTACAAGAACATGAAGGATAAGGATTTTGACTGTGAGATCCGACTTTTGGTACACCAGAGCCAGGCAGGATGCATCATTGGTCGCGCCGGATTCAAGATCAAGGAGCTACGAGAGGTAAGGCACTGTGCATGCCACAGTAGAACCTTTCATATGTGATGGTCACTGAAAATTAGCCCACTAAATGAATTGATTGTTCTTTTGACAAGATTAAATGTGTCCGTCTTAAAAAATTGTATTCCCTTGCCAACAAAGTTGGAAAGGGTCATGGATTTTGCCTGATTGTTTGTCAACTCCTCATTATCTCAGATCCTATTTTACTTACACTTACGAAAATTAGTATGTGGATACATCTCTGGAAGGGTATCTCAGACATGCCAAAACTAGGTGACTTTGATCTGATTTGCATCTTGAAGTGACTGTTGTATTTTCAGCTATTCGTTGATTACACCCACAATATCTTGGACCCTATTTCACCTACATTTGGGAAAAATGGTTAATGTGTCTCGATGACAGTAATCATACCAAAACTAGGTCAATCAGACATGATTTTCACACTTGAGTGACTTCTTTTTTATCAGTGGTTTATTATCATCATTTTTTACCCAATTTCACCTATTGATGAAAATAGGTATGTAATTGCATCTCACAGAAAATAACTCTACTAGAGAAAAACTCTGTCATTGTGTCCTAATTTTCACACAGGTTACATTAAAATGTTCAAGAATCCACTTGTTATACTTAATATCCTGTACTATATTTTACCTACACTTGTGAAAATTGGTATATGAATGCATCTTAACGAGTAACTCAATCATACCAACACTAGATCAGTGTAAAAATATATTCATACTTGAGTGAAATTTGTATTTTTGATGAAAAATGTTGATGCATATCTAGGTGAGTAAGCCTACCATATCAAAATGAGCATTGTGACCTAATTAAGCCTAAAATATCAAAATGAGCATTGTGACCTAATTTGCATTTTTTTTTTTTTTTTTTTTTTTTTTTTATATATAGCTGTTCGTTTGTTAAAACACCCTGGAACCCAATTTCATATACACTCATGAAACTTTGCATATGGAGGCATCTCAAGGAAACTCGACCATATCCCAACTGGCCAGTGTGACCAATTTTCGTGCTTGAGCAACTTGAGTGGTTTCAAATATGTGTTGGTTACACACTCAATATTTTTGACTCTATTTTACCTACAGTGTAACTCCATGATACCCAAAATTGGTAATTGACCTAATTTTCAGGCTTGAGCTATTCTGTTATTTTTGTCTATACCATCTGTATTTTGTCGGCTATTCCAGATTGTGCTTCTATTTGGCGACGGGATTTGTGTTTACAAGTAAATACCTTATTTACTAATAAAATGATGAGTTCTAAGTTTCAAGATGTAATTGCAGTTACATATTTAAATAAAACTGTAAAATTTCTCTTTTTTTTTCACAAGAAAGGCTTTGAGATAAAAGGCCTTATTGATTTCATCGTGTCCTTTTTTTTATAACAGAAAACTGGTACCCAGATAAAAGTGTACTCCCAGTGCTGCCCCAATTCCACTGAGCGTATTGTTGCCATCCAGGGCAAGCCAGAACCTGTTGTCAACTGCATTGATACCATCTTCGACCTGCTGGAAACTGTATGTATTCAAGCTTTATTTTGCTGTGCATGGGAAAGATAACTTGAAAGTATGTGATACCAACATCCCTTGTGGTCATTTTTGTTATACAAAGCCTCGTTCAGTGTTTAACATGATGATGATAGGATTTGAGATGTAATTGGTGGTGGTTGTTAGATGTGCATAATTTTGCAAGAATTTAAACCTACCCAGGGGTGGTAGGACTAAGGCAGGGGTCTCCAAACTACAGGCCACATCTGGTCTGCAGCTTCGATTTGTCCGGCCCGCAAAGTGTCGTACTTTTTTAAAACGATTTTGCATATATTTAAATTTTTCAGTCACTTCGGCCCGCAAACCCCCTTCATAAATCTAACATGGCCCTCGTCTTATAAAGTTTGGAGACCCCAGGACTAAGGGATGGATGGGTGGGTTTACTAGTAATTGAAATGAGCAGAAATGTGTAGGGTCAGTATTATTTCACTGCATATTTCTGTGGAGTCCATGTTCATAGTAAGCAAGACATAGTGGTTGTTTTACAACAATGGCAGAGAGGTGCCTCTTGATATGACATGCAGACTATGACCTTTTTGTAGTGTCTATTTGCACTTTTTCTCTCAATTCAAGATAAATATCTTGGAATATCTTTCCAGTAAATAATTAAAAAATGTAGATAGTGCACTGAATTTGTAGTAATTGTAGCTAAACTGGTACTAATATTTTGCAAAAGGGCTTTCACATTTTCAGATGATTTAAGTGATTTGTGCGTCAATTTGCAGTTAGAAGGAGCATACCATACACTGTACTGAAATTTAAAGAATTTGACAACACTTGCAGGAAATAAAAATCTAGGTACTTGGCTACAATTACTGTACTCTGCATTCACCACGTTATCTGGATTTTGAAATCAATTCGTTACAGGGGCAAAATTAAAAACATTTACCTCAAATTGAGCAGGTGTGCATACTTTTTTTCTGTACCAGTATCCATCTTTGAGGACATGCATTGCATACCCTGAAAAGATCGTATAGGTTTTAGGCACAATAGAAGAATGGATTTATTTGGGAAAGTCACGTAGCTCCTTTTTTCCATGGCATGATGTAGATATGTACTAAAAATGACATTAAAAAAAATCAACCAACCCTTTTCAGTGGTGACTTTTGGTGTAACATTACTATCTGCCTAAAATCTTTACCCTTATATGTTATGGTTTCATGTCTTGCCTGCAACTCTGGCATCGGCAGTGTGACCATAAAGATTCTCTCTTAGAGTTTTATATCTTCCAGAGTATGTACTATGTTCAACAGAAAGATTGGTGTAATATTACTACATGCCTTAAGTCAGTACCTACAGTAATATGCTATATTACCTGCAACCTAGGTATATCTTCCAACTAAGTTGCTGTATTGAACTGAAAGACTGGTATAATATTACTATGTACCCTGATTTGCCAGGGTTTTTATACCTAGCCAGCATAAGTAGTCTGGTTGAACCAGACCTCGTGTAGCTTCATGAGATGATGGCCAAATAATGGTCTGGGGGGAAAAAAAAACATGAGTTGTCCTTGTAACATCAGAATAAGGCATTTCCAAAATTTGGGAAAGTGATTTGATTGGTTGATGAGATAGGGTGATGTAATACATCATTGTGATGATGAAATGACATGCTTTTTGTAATCGGCGACAGTTTCATTGGCTGATGAAGATGCACCTTCTTGATCGGCATCTATTTTTTAAAAAAGATGTTGAAATATATACTTTTAACAAAGATGCAAACTCCAATTTCATTGGAGAAACTCCGAGAATTCAGTCATTTTTCCAAGAAAAATCCTAGCTCTGATTGGATATTTCTGCCATTCAGAAAATGTTTTACTTCTGCAAAAAGTCTTTCAAAAAATAGACAATAAAGGCATTATTAAACTCGATCTCTCCCACTTCCATGTGTTTGGTCGCTTACATGCTCAATGATACATCCGGTTGGGCCACTTGTACCATTCACACTTGGCCTCATTTTGGGATTATGCACCACTTGATAATGAATGGATGCCATCAAGTGTAGCAGTCATCATTTGGCTGTGAAATCTTGAATTTTTCTAAAAATGCCATCTCCTGAGTTGGATCTGCAACCAAAATGAAAAAAGAGAAAGCACAAGCAGAGATTTCATGAGAAATATGCTGACAATTTTCTTAGCATGACAAAATCTATAGTACAAGTCTCACAAGTCATGTAGGCATTCAGTACCAACAATTTCAGTAATGGGTGTAATTTTCTAGACTATCAGTACCTTTTAACAGGGTCTGCAGCGGCCCTCAAAAACCTTAAAATTTAATTTTGACCTTAGAAACTTAAACAAAAGGCTTAAAAAATTAAAGGAAACTTAAATAAAATGAAAAAAATAAAAATGTGAAAAAATGATGAACAGCTCTACCCCGACCCCACAAAAAATGCTTTTTTGCGCATGGGTTTTCGTTAGGCTAGCGGTAGAGAAAGCGTGTGAATTAGGCAAATTAAAGACGTCTAGTCATTTTATTCTATCATTCATTTGATAGACCTATGACAGCATATTGTTGACAGATCATCAACAGCGTTAGCATTGCATTCACTTCAGTATTTGCACAGTTAAAAATCCGTTTGCTTCAGTCTTTTGTTCGGGTTAAGATTCTATTACCAGAAGTGTTTTAGGGTGCATCAACAGAGAAAGAGGCCGTTGTGTCATGGTCTCCTCTGACAACACGCCCATTGTAGTATGTCTCCGGTGTCAAGGAGCCTCACATGCCCCTTCTCTTTGCGTGGAGGTGGAATCTCCTTTGCTGGATACCTGGGGAAGAAGAACGTATTAGCGGATAGTCTGTCCAGGTCGGGCAAAACAGTCCTCATGGAATGGTCTCCTCACCGCTCTGTAACAAAGTGTCCCTTTTCTTTTTATGGGGATGTTCAGATATTTAATAAATGTTATGCTCACCATGGAGATAATCTTGCAACTGCTTTGTGTCTTAAACCTGAAACAAAATTTTAAAACCTTGATAAAAACCTTTAAAAGAAAAACTTCAAATTTTAAAAGTTAATTTCTAACCATATTTAAATGGCGATTATTCACTTCATTTCGATCCTCATACATTCATATTCCTTGGAAGGTCATTTATATATCATTGACCTTCCTAACTTTGTCTCCATCCTTGATTCGTGCACCATGTTTCTCACAACCTTGTGCACTTGTTTTTAGAGCCTGACATCATCAACTGGGTTGCTAGCATTAGTTGAAATCGACACTTAAGTGCTGATTAAGAATATTCGATGAAATGAGATTTAAATATATGCTCGAATCAAATTGAAGAAAACACAGTGAAAATATTCAATTTAACTAATGCCACATTTGTTTCAAGTTTGTGGCCCTGGAGCGAGTATTACTGTTCAAGCCAGGGCTGCTGTTCACATGTTGGTTTTCTTTACCTTTTGATTAGTAGGCAATCCATGACCGAGATTTCTGAAATGGCAAAGGCAATGTAAAAACTTGGTTACTATAACATGCACTTCTTATATTATGTTGGAAAAAATAAATCCAATGGAAAACTATACAGTAATATATTCTTCATTGTATTATTTTAATATGGGGGGAAAATTCTTTGCTGCGACATAGCCTGAAAAAAAAATTCTGTTAAAAATGCTGCATATATTTAAATAGCATAATTTTATTGAAATAGGTTGAAAAAAAAAAAAAGTTTCATTTTTTTTTTGTTGTTGTTGATACTTTTGTCATCATTATTTATAAGCGTTTTATTGCAGTCAATATGCATTTGAAAACAATGAAATATGTTACAGATGCAAATAATAATAACACAGACACCATAAATGATCGATTTCTACACCTTGGCCTAATTGTCACCTTCCAATCTTAAGTCATGTGGCCTTTATTTCAGGGGCATGAAGCATGGACGAACTTTCGAAAATAGACAAATTTTGACACACTTAGAAAAATGGTAGATTGCAAAGGATTCACAGAGTTTATAAACATTTTCCAATAATGAATAAATTACGTAGATATAGTTGAACACTTTATATAGTGATTTTAATAGTTTTTCACAATACTATAATGCAAGCGTTCAAAT
This sequence comes from Margaritifera margaritifera, assembly GCA_029931535.1. Taxonomy (NCBI): domain Eukaryota; kingdom Metazoa; phylum Mollusca; class Bivalvia; order Unionida; family Margaritiferidae; genus Margaritifera; species Margaritifera margaritifera. Next base: position 6,138,707 of record JAQPZY010001696.1, on the reverse strand, counting down.
TCACGTTAATGGCACAAACCATGGCACTTCAAGGATACATGCCCTGAGAAATACATATGGCAAAATCAATGTTAAAGTACTTGGACATCTTTGGACAAGGTCAATCTAAAGGTGTGATCCAGCACAAATTGGATTGAATGTTGCACACTGTAATGTCACAATGAAAGCTGCATGTTAAAAAAAAAATCATACTACCCTGTTATCTGTTATGATGGACCCGATGTCCTCTTTTCTTGACCCATCTTAGTACCCAGCCACCATTGTAAAAGTCCATAGCGATCAATAATTTTCATCTGGAAGTTGTTTGATAGCATTTAAGGTACAGAGCATTCAACAATCGAGATTGAATAAACTCTGGATAAACTATATTAGTATTAAATTTTAGAACAACAATGAATATTTAATTTAATTTGAGTAAATGCACCTACATGACCACATTGATATACACTTTAGACTTGGTGATGAGTTTGCATTATGCACATGGTGTAGGACCATAATTAAGATCGCTTTGGCACGTATTTGTGGCATTGCTCAGATTTTATTTTTCTTTGGGAGTTAGCTGTGCTCAGATTAATTATTCTCTAGGGTTGGCATCTCTGTTTAAAGCCTACCTTATAATTTTGGCAGAAATTATCATTGGAGATGCGTCTTGATAAGTTTTTGGATTAAGAGAAATGTCCTTATAGTTCCACTTGTTCAAAGTTGGAATGAAGTACCTTCTATCAATAACAGTGATCAATTATGCATTTTACCAGGCTCTGTATGGTGGAGGTCTCATAGAGCCATACTAGACTCGGGTTGAACTATGTAAGCAGAAAGCTATATGATGATTACTCTGATACAGGTGAGACCATTTATTCTTAGTAACACTTTTTTGAAGAAGTTTATTTATTTTCAGGCACCTCCTAAAGGTCCCAATGTTCCATATGAACCACACAATTATGACGAGTATTTTGCTGCAGAGTATGGTGGTTTTACAAGGGCAGATGGGGGTCGAGGAGGAAAGGCACCAAGGGGACTGCCACCAGGAAGAGAAGGAGGCGGATTTGGGGGTTCCCAAATGGGATCTGGACGAATGGGATCTTCTGGAAGGTATGCGTTGTCTTCATGTAACGTGTTAAATTTATCTGACTTGTTTACGTTTGTTCATTTCCTTATTGCAAGTATACGGGTATCATTATATTTCGTGAACATAAACTATTTTGCAAATAAAGCAACTAAAACAAGGACTAAATTTGCAAAAATACTCGTATTTAAATGGGTGACTCAAAAATCAATATGCATAATTGAATATTTCTTGGTCTGGAATTTAAATTTTTTTTTAATATATTTTTTTTGTTGTTATGCCTGCAAAACTTGGGCAGTATGTGAGGGTAACTTTTCCAACATCATTGTTGTTAGCTCGAGTGGTCATAGACCAGAAGAGCTTATGGGATGGTCTGTCATCCAACGTCTGTCTGTCCATCATTAGCAAAAGTTTGTTTTCGCTACTCCTTCTGAACTGCTGGATTGCCATGAAACTTTACACATACATTCATCCCATGGTCTAGTTGGTCCTAAATGAAAATGGTGCTGCTCAGACATCCAATACGGCAGCCATCTTGAAAATCTTATCGCTACTTCTCCTACATGGATGGTCGTATCAACATAGGGTTTGTACTAAAAGACTTCTTATGATGTCTAGTTGGTCCTAAATTAAAATCATGGTGATCTGACATCCAATATGGACACTATGGTATCTTGAAAATCTTGTTATTGATACTCCTTCTAAATGGATGATTATATCGACATGGGGTTTTCACTAAAAGACTTCTTATGATGTCTAGTTGATCTTAGTTTTCATTAAAAGACTTCTTATGATGTCTAGTTGATCTTAAACGAAAATGGTGCAGATGTGAGAGCCAATATGGCAGCCATCTTGAAAATCTTATCAGTACTCCTCCTACATGGATGGTCATATCAACATAAGATTTTCATTAAAAGACTTCTTATGTTTAGTGGTGGTGGTGGGGGGTTGCATTTAGCTCATTTTCTTTGACACTTGTATATAGTTCTGAAACTTGTATGCATCATGGCGGGTATTGCATATCACAGGCAAAAAGATATCACAGTGACCTACTTGTGACACTCCATTGATCACTTTTGCATTCAGTTTGGTTTCTCTGACACTGATGCATAAACATTCATGAAAGTAGATCGGTACCTTTATCTTGAAGAATACTTCTCATTACAGGCAAAAGTAGATCAGTGACCTACTTTCCTTGCTTTTGTAACTTTCAAGATTTGTGGATTATGCCGTTGTGGAGCAGGAGCGATGCAGCATTTGTGTGATTCTTGTTAAGATGAACAACTCGTGGGGAAAAGTATTCTCCAGAAGTATGGAACACATAATATGCTTGTATAAAAATGTTAATGATTTTCCTAAATGTAGAATTTTATGTGAATTGCATTTCCATCCTATATGAACAGATAGCAAGACTTTAGTATCAGTTTTCCAACAATGGTGATGGCATCATTGTTAAGATTGACAACTATTTTCTCTAGGTCCTTGGAGAATACATCATTCAGAACTTGAAGAATTTCTCAAAACACTTGTTTATAATATCATGTAGAGAGCCAAGGTGGATCAGTGGTTAACATGTTATACTTGCTACAAAAAGAGTACAGGTATGAATCCTGCCCAGACCATGCTGGGTTGGCTGCTGTTAACTTTTGGAGCTGCCGTTAGCTGTATGTCTGGCACTGATACATGTATGGTCATTCAGATTCTAAATCACATTCATTTATAAGACTATCATCCACATCCTTAAAAAAAATTGTTTCAGAATGACCTACTTCTCCCATTGTGAATTCTTGGATCATACTGCAGCAGAGTGGGCAAGATGCAATTTTTTAAAATTTATCTGACCATAAAACTTACTGTTACAGAGGAGGGCGATCTGGTGGTATGGGTCGCATGGGAGGTATGGGCGACATGGGAATGGGTTCTGATGACATGGGCTTTGGTGGTAGATCTGGAATGTCTGCTCCCCGTACCCGTGGAGGAATGTCTGGCAGTGGTGGAATGATGGGTGGAATGAGAAGCGGAGCTGGAAGTGGGTTGGGTGGAGGCATGGGAGGAGGAGGAGGAGGAGGAGGCATGGGTGGAGATCGTAGTATAGGAGGAGGTGGAATGTCCAGAGGAATGCAGGGAGGCGGTGGTCGTGGAGGAATGAGGTAAGATGGACAATGATTCCCATATGGAAAATAAAAAAATTAATTCTGTCCCTACAGATTCTTATGACAAGTCATACAAATTTTACCAATTGGTGTGGAATTAAGGATTTGTGTGACTGATTTGTATCATAATACAGATTAGGGTTCCATGCCTCAAATAAAAGAAATGAAGATCTTTGTTATTTGAAAACTTCGTAAGGTCAGCTTTAAAGTAAAGAAAGTGTCATTGAAATTGCTTACATAAGATGTTTGTAGAAATCTTATGATAAAGATAGATTTCAGACTTGGTGGGTATTATTTAAAATTCTTGTAGACTGTAAACCCTGCATATCCTGTACATCTAGCTGGATTAATATGTTGTCAGCATTATTTTAATAGCATAGGCCATTAGTGCAATGCTTAAGAAATAGTTATTATTGTTACGTTTTACACGTCAAAATTTTTTCAATTATTATTTTTATTTTTTATCTGCAGAAGCACCATGAGTAGTGGAGGTGGTGGTTTTGGTGGTCGCGGTGGAGGTAAGTTGGAAAGAACCTCTGAAATACAACTGTGAACTTGTTTCTTTTGTTGGTAAAAAATTTCCTAGTTTTGCAGAAAAGGACATTTCTGTCGCATCTTAAATTCATGAATTGGGAAAGAGACCTTTTCGTTACCACAAAAGAATTGTTATTCTTAAGACTCTTTAAACTCGTTGTTTTATAGTATCCACAAAAGTGGACCCACAAAGAAGAGGGAATTCACAGTAAATACAAGAACTTGCCCTTTAAATATTGGATAATATTGAATTTACTATATCATTGTTTACCTTATCCTGATTGCTCATGATTTTTGTGGAGCCTTTGTTTAACAGTTGGCACAGTATAGATATTACTTTTTCATTGAAGTTGGTGTCAGCATTAAGATATTTATTAAAGTTGTTAAAAGTGTTGTAACTTGAATCTTGGTTCCTACATTCAACTTTAACTGGAGCACAGTGTTGTTGTATGCCTAAAATTTGTACCCAGATATGCTGGGATTAATGTTTTGCCTGTGTAGGTATGTTGTAGTCATGTTATTGTGAGCCTAAAGTTGTATCATGATTGCCATTTTTTAAAATATCATTGTGATACTATCATAATGATTATGCTGAGAACAATGCAATTTGGCAATCAACTTAAGGACAAGGTTACCACTCAAGAAAATATCTAGGTTTTTTCCACTTTACCATTGCCACCATTAGACACTTGCTGTTTGTATTTGATAAACATGTATTGATTGAATTGTACAGATGCTAAGGATACAGCTGATTGTGGTAAACGTGCTACTCTGTATTAGTGCTCTATATTGCGTTGTATTTGAAAATGATCAACGTATCACCAATCTTTATTTTTTCTGATGTCGCGCAGAATCTGAGGACAATACAGTGCCATGGCGACATATGATAACATCACTAGCATATAGTGGCAATGTAACAACATCATTGTTAGATTGAAGACCTAGCTTCCTGAGGAACCCTTGTTCTCCCCAACCCCTTTTTGTGTGTGTGTGTGTGTGTGTGCTTAAAATGGTAACTATTTTCTTTCATTCTTTTCTTTTGATTCTTTTAATACAGATAGTTTTGGTGGTGGCATGGACTTCATGGATGACAACATGGTATGTTTGACATTTCAAAGATGAAGATAAATACAGTCTAGCTTCAGTCATTCTATCAAAAGTTGGATTATTTCAAGTGTTATGCAAATACAAGATTTTGAATTGCATTTAGTAACTGTTTCCTTATTAGTATCTTACAAACATAATACTGTCTGCACCTATGTGTAACATGCACCTAAATGCAGATAACGTAGATCTGGATCTGCTATAATGTGCTTGCAAATTAGGGTTTGTTGCTTTTTGTCAAGCCTACCTTGGAAAATGTTTTTTAAATTGAGCAAAAAGTTAAATTTAATATCAGTAATACGTTTATCTGTTACTATTGTGTAGCTTACCCTTTACACAATGGAAGAACCCTCGTCCATGCCAGATGGACCATCCTCTTGTTTTAAAAGTATTTGGAACACTTGCATCACCCCAGTCTGACTCCATGTCATAGGCCCGTGCACAAAAACGCATCCTCATTCTTTTCTGGACAACATATTGTCGACATTGAAAAATTCTCACTTGAGGAGAAAAAATTCCTATCGGCAATGGTTTATTGCTGTTCTGGGCCTTGTATTGATATTCCTCATCATTAGTGGACATGTTTTGTTTTTTTTTTATTGTCCAGAGTGATAATTTTCAGTGTTTTTGGTCATGATGAGCCCCCTACCCCTCATGGGTTCAGAAATTACCTTATAGAAAAACAAAAGTTGTTAGTGAGTCCTTAAAATTCACTTGAATATAATCTTAAACTCATCAGTAGTAGTAAAGACAACAATGCAGCTGATGCAACCCTGGTTGTTATTTAACATCATATAAAGTGGGGGTAAGTGTAGGCACAAAAAAAACCCCATGGGACACCCACACCATGTGTCTTTTGTTTAAAAATGTACACAAGTAGACAAATGTCCAATTTGTTGTTTATGGTCTGACAGTGTCTGGGACCTAGCCGAAAACAGGTGTACATATAAAAGGAAGAAAGTACATTCTTCCTCCTCCCTGAGGTGGGATCGGCTGTTTGCTTACGCATTCCTCCGCAGGTACTTAACAAGTTCAAGGCATCCACAGCTCAAATTATCCTGATGGCACCTCTGTGGTCTAAGAGGTCTTGGTTCAGTCATCTCCTCAAGCTATTGATAGACCAACCCAGGGTGTTACCTCAGAGGAAGAATCTACAGCACAAGGAGACTCCTCTTCACGGCATCCCCCAGATTCTAAACCTTCATGCTTGGCTCATCTCAAGCAATCTATCTGCCAGGCGAAGTTTTCAAGCAAGATTGCCGACTGTATTGTCCAGGCCCGTAGATGATCTACCTGTAAGGTCTATAATGCATATTGGAGAATCTTTTGTGATTGGTACACTAGGATATGTGTCAATCCTAGCTGACCCTCTCTTTCTGCAGTAGCAGATTTCCTACTCGTCCTCTTTGAGGAGAGATTTTGTTCGGTCTTCACAATTAAAGGTTATAGGGCAGCCCTTTTGAACATACTTGAATTCTCCTGAGGTCAGACTGTTGGATCAGATCCTCACTTGGCCGATCTTATTAAGAGGAATATCATATGTGGCGCCCAGAACGGCAATAAACCCTGGCCAATAGGAATTTTTTCTCCTCAGGTGAGACTTTTCCGATGTTGACAATATGTTGTCCGGTAAAGAATGTGGATGCGCTGTTGCGCATAAGCCTAAGATGTGGAGTCAGACTTGGTCAATGCACGTGTTCCAAGAACTTTTAGAACAGGAGGATGGTGCATCTGGCACGGACAAGGGTTTTTACATTGCAGAAAGGGTAAGCTAAACAATAGTGACAGGTAAGTATTACATAATTAAAATTAGTTTTACTCCCCCAAAAAACTACATTTTAACCCCCACAAAAACTACATGTTTCTAGCTTTCTAGCTAAATTAAAGACCGGCTTGACAAAAGGGGGCCTCGCTTATTTGCTCTTTTATTATTTTAATCAAGCAGCATGGATCCTTACCTGCCAGTACACTGTGTGCAGTCGGGAGCACTGGAAATTGGATCAGTGAGACTATTCTCCAAAAAGTTTTCCATCATTCATTTTTTATAGAACACAAACTAAACAAGAGGATGAAGTGTGATGAAAAAAACTTTAATTCTGTTAACATAAATATATATGATTAGAGAAATTGACCCATCCTTCATTTGCCTCATTCCTTGGACTTTATGCAAAATAATCTTACCAGGCTGTAATGCATAATTTTTTTTCTTCAGATAATTTATTTCCTTGAAAATATGCAAGATTTTAAAACTGTTTACAGTATATATTCTGATGTCCACTTCATGAAATTTTTCCTGTTTAAATTAAGATACTGTTATACCCTGTATTGTACAAGTGTCATTAATGGTCCCTGTTAACTGTCTGTCTCTATCCTTCATGGAGTGTTTTTTGTTTAGCTCATTTTCTTGTACATGGTGGTCACAGTGTTGTACACCATTCTGTATGGATGTACCTTAGTTAGGAAGCACTCTACCGCCCATGGTAGGTCAGGTCAACATTTTTTATTTTCTAATTATTTTGGTCTTAAATGTTTTATTGATTGGGGTTTGTGTTCTACACTTTTTTTCTTTCCCTCTTACTCTCTTTTATAGGGTGGAATGGGCCAACAAGGAATGATGTTTGGAAATGAGCCTAGCTCAAACACCCAAGTTACCATACCTAAAGATGTGAGTCACTCTCTCTCTCTCACAACATTTTCATGCCTAATGAGAGGGCATATAGCATTATCTCTGTCAGTCTGTCATGTCATGTCACATGGGTTACACTTTTATTATTCCGAAAAAACAAATTTTGAAGGGCTTGGTGGATTGAAATTGAAGTTGGTAAGAGGTTTGACTTTTTTTTTTTTTTTTTTAAACCTAGGTATAAGTTGATTTTTACTGTTTTCAGACAAAAGTTAATGGTCCATCTTTGTCCTAAAAGTTGGCTGTTGTTTTTTTTTTTTTTTTTTATTATTATGCACAGGAACTTGATGGATTGAAATATAATTTGGTACAAGTCTATTTATATTAAGAAGACCTGGGTCAAGTTTAGTCACCGTTTTTAGGCAATTTTATGGAGTTATAGCCTCTATTCGACATACAAGTTTTCCCTTCAATGTATGCTAAGTGCCTTTTGAAAGACTTGATGGATTGAAACCAAATTTGGTATGCGGCTTTATATTGAGAAGACATATATAAGATTTATTCTTTGTTGCCTCACCTGCATGAGCATGTTGAAATATAGCAGTCACTTTTGCTCTCCCTGCAGTGTCCATGTTCACGTTTGTAGAAGTCAGAAAAGGTGCTCATACTGAGAAGTATACGGATGCAGGTGATACACCGGGTTCTGTGAAACTTGATAAAGTTTTCTGACAAATTTTATCGAGTTATGGTCCTATTGGTGGGAGCATCTGTGGTTTGTGGACATATTTGTATTTTTGTAAATCTCGTACATCACATTGTTTTTTATTCCTTCATTATTTATATTCATTATATAGTTACTGAAGTACTGAAATATTACTTTTTATTACATACTTGACTGTGAAATACAGAAAATTATCGGTGAAATATTTTTCATATTTTTTAAAATTCCTATATTTTCACGTGAAAAATGTATCCTTATTTTTTTCACATGTGAAAATGCAAGATTTCCCAGCATGCTATGCAACGCTTAATTGTGTGTGCCAATAGAAGTGATATTTGCAGCAAGAAAAGGAGCATTTTGTGAGCTTGAGAAATAAATGAAAACTGCATTACTTCTCTGGCTTGGAAATTATTATTTGCCAAAGAAAGTTGACTCATCACTGTTTGCTTCTTTACAAAGTTATATCTCTTTTACTAGCTTGACAACAATGTGAAAAACCCACGGTGTTGCATTGTGCAATTGGACTTGCTTTTGTAGTCAAATAATGTTTTTAAAAAAGTGTACAAAATGTCAAAAAGGTTATTTATTGCAACAGATTAGTTCATCCCAAATAAATAGATCTCTCACATCGCTGATAATTTTAAGTTCAGCTAATAAATGCAATTGAAATTGAGGTGAACTTACAGAAAAGGGGGTGGGGTGCGAAAGAGTGAGTTTAATCTTGGAAGTTTTTATTGAGAACTCAGTTTGGTATATAATAAAAAGAAATTTTTTTTCTTCCTACTTTAATACAGAATGTATTTTATTTTGTAGTTCAACAAACGATATATTTTAACTTCTGGCTTTGCCACTCGTTAAAATATCACATTTATGGTACTGCATGATCAAATACATTCTGTATTAAAGTAGGAAAAGAAAATATCCTCTATATATCTGCTGTGAAATAAAATTCCCTTTGATGGGAACATTGGTTTGTATCACTGCCAGTTGTATATCGTTTTGGTAGAAATCCATAGTAACCAGTATATTTAAATGATTTTGAATCATTCAACATCCATACATACACCATGACACTCCAAATTGCACCAGTTTTATTCCCAAGTTTATATTATCAAATCTGAAATGTATTAAAATGTATCCCTATTTTCAATAATCAGAATACTTGGCATAAAAAAATTACCTTATCATGCTTTTAATTTTTTTTATTTTGTCTTTTTTTTCTTCCCCCTTCTGCTGTTCATGCACCAGAAACAGCTTATGGGATGATATTTCGTCTGTCGTCCGTCCGTCGGCACAAGTTGTCACAACTTCTAAAATACTACGAAGATTGCCATGATATTTTACACATCTATCCCATGGTCTGGTTGGACCTAAATGAACATTGTGCTACTTATACATCCAGTATGGCCACTTCAGTGGCCCTCTTGCAAATCTTGTTATCACAACTCCTCCTGAATGGATGGTCATATTGACATTCGGTTTTCACTAAAAGACTTTTTATGTCTAGTTGGTCCAAAATGAAAATGGTACCGATCTGATGGCCAACATGGCAGCCATCTTGAAAATCTTGTGATTGCTAATCCAGAGCTGAACTGAAAGACATGTTGACATGGTTTTCACTAGAAAACTTGTGATGTCTGATTGGTCCTAAATGACGGTGGTGCTGATCTGATGTCTAATATTGCCGCCACTTGGGCCATGTTGAAAATCTTTTATCACTACTCCTCCTAAATGGATTGTCATATCAACATCAGGTTTTCACTAAAGATTCCTTATGATGTCTAGTTGGTCCTAAATGAAAATGATGCCAATCTGATGTCCAATATGGCTCTACAGCAGCCATCTTAATAATCTTGTTCTTACTACTCCTCTTGAACTTAACGTCATATTGACACATTGTTTTTACCAGAAGACTTCTTGTCAGGTTTAGTTGGTCCTAAATGAAAATGGTGCCGATCTGATCTTCAATATGGCCGCAACAATGGCCGTCTTGAAAGATATAGATGGCTGGTCATATTGACATTGTGCTTTCACCAAAACTCTTCTTGTGAAGTCTTGTTGGTGCTAAATGGAAATGGTGCGAATCTGATATCCTATATGGCCACCATGGCAGACATCTTAAAAATCTCGTTATTGTTACTCCAAAAAAAAAAAAAAAAAGTTGTATCAACATGGGGTTTTTCACCAGAAGACTTCTTAATTTGTCTGGTTGATCCTAAATTAAAATGGTGATCTGACAGCTTGTAAATGTTCTTCTCTTAATTGGAAAGTATTTTTGACATGGGGGTTTTCTTTAGAAGAGTTTTTCCAGTGTCTAGTTGGTCCTAAATGAAAATGAAGGAAGAAGACCCTCAATATGGCCACAGTGGTGGCTATCTTGAAAATATTGTTATCTCTACTCCTCCCAAATGGGGTTTTCACCAATGGATTTTGGGTAAGGCTGACATGACAGCGGTCTTGAAATTTTGCTGTCATTAATCTCCCCAAATAAAGGGTCGTATTGATATGGGGTTGTCACCAAAAAATGTTCTAATGATGTTGACTTTGTCTTAAATGAAAATGGGGCCAATCTGACATCCAATATATCTACCACAGCATCCGATTTTGCTGAAGAATATCAGATTATTTTCAACACTAAGTAGTTAAAAGGAAGTAGGGGTCTTATTTTGAATTTGGAGAAATTCTTGGCCAGTAGAGCGTCTGTCCCTTTCGAGGGACTCTTGGTTTGTTCGTTTTGTTTTTTTTTTGGCATTTTATGGCACAGCAACATTTTTAAGGTTATATAATGCCATGGCAAGTAAAGTGACCCACTACAGCATCTGTGCTGATCCAGTTGTGGGAATCAAACCAGCACACTTGGTCGCGAGTGCAACACCTTAACCACTGGTCCATCATGGCTGCAGCAAGTGGTGGAGTAAAGCTTTCTGTTGACATCAATCCTGAAATCTGAAACAAATATTTTCTTGTGCCCAGTAGCTCTTTGGGGTTTTAAAGTTCGACTATATTTTTGTATGGTTCTTTGTCCTAGCTGACATTTAGTCTGAGTGGTGCATATCAGAACATGAGTGACTAGAGTGCTGGACAATGGAAGTAAAATGTCTTGCCCTGACCCTTTGGCAGGATTTAAACCCACAACCCAAAGGCTTCGAGTCATGTGCGCTGTCCAACACTATATTATGAATTTGAAATCAAATTCAAAATTTCTCAAGTCGGGGTGATATCTGTTGATTTTAGTTTCAAATAACAATTATTGCCTCGTGTTAGCGTGGAAGGAAGATTTGTCAACCCTCAGCAGGTAGTGAGTGTATCCCTTAGGTGATGCCTAAGATAACTTTGCTTGTCTAGGATTAACAAATTGAAAAATTGCAAAGAGAGGGTAAAATATCATTTTTAATGTGTATTCTAAACATGAATTTCTCCATATGAGGAAGTGTAAATCATACCAAAGACCTGTCATTCAATTTTTGTGAATGCAATAAAGTTAATACTCTGGATATAAAATTTGTGATTTGTTCCTTAACTGTAAGCATTTAGCGATTTCAGTATTTTTCTTCAGGTAATAATTTTCATGGATTTTGTGGTTGCCTTAAAACCACGATTTTAAAGACCCAATGAACAATTATCTTTCTGTAGAAAAATGGGACTTCTTCCACAAATTTAAGTACTGATGAAAATGTCATTTTTCCCAAAATCATGAAAATTGATACCCACAAAAAGAAATGAATTCACAGTATCATCTAATTATGTTTCTGTTAACAGTAATACAATTTGTTTGATGTTAGGTTTTGTACTAAGTTTCAAATTATGTGTGATTGTGAAAATTCCATGATCTACAATATCAGGTAACCTTTTCAAACTTTTGACTGTGCCTTTTTTTTCCACTTTGTTTTCTGTAGTTAATTATTAAACACAGTTGGTACTTGAATTTCTTCAATTTACAGCTTGCTGGAGCAATTATTGGTAAAGGTGGCTCACGAATTTCTGAGATTCGGCGACAGTCCAATGCCCAGATCGTGATTGATGAAGCTCTTCCAGGGTCCAATGATCGCATTATCACCATCACTGGAACTGAGGAACAAATACAGAATGCACAGTACCTTCTTCAAATGAGGTGCACAACTAAAATATTATCAAAAATGAAAATACAGTCTAGATCCTCAATCTTGTGCTTTCCATATACAAAAATGCATTCATGTTTTGCTCTGAGTCTGTGGAAAGAATGAATTTGATGTGGCATAGGTACATGTCGAGGCCCTTGGTCGAAGATATATTCATATACCATATCAAATGAGTTATTTCCCCCAACTGAGCAAAACAGGAATGTGGTTCTGTATTTATTACATACCCCCTATTTATACTTTGCCGATGTTTTCTGCTATAAAGTGCGACTGGAATTTCAAAACAAACAACACTTGTAAAAGTTTGATTCAGTGCAACAGCATGTTGTTTGTGAAAATAACTAAATAGCTCCAGTTTTGATGCATGATTTGGAAATGTACAAAATGAACAGCTGTATCAGATATGAGATCAAACCATGTAAAATCAAAATGGGTATGTAATAAATTTCCCAAAACCTGATTATTGGATAAATGAGAACAGTGAAGCCCCATTAATCTGGACTCCTTTTAAAACCCGTCACATTACCGATACGACAATCTCTTAAAACAGATTCCTGTTTATGCCTTGAAACAATTTGTTTATCTAAATTCATTGTTAATCCTTCTGAAAATAGTGGAAATTAAAATATCCAGGGTAATGGAGTTTCACTATAATTTGGAATGTCTGCACTAAGTTGTAATGATTGTGAAATGGAAGTCAGAGGAATGAGGCTAGACTGCAAGTTAATCCAAAATATAGCCAGAAATCAGAATCAACGCTTTGCATGCATGATAAAAAACAAAACTGTGACATTCTTCTGTAAGAGACCAAAGATTTTTTATGTACAAGACTGTTGCCCAAGAAAAGAAAAGTTCAAAAGCATGCTGGTCAAGTAAAAATCTACATATTGTGTCATAATTTGTGTGGTTTATAAAGAACAAAATTGGAGAAACAACCTCAATTTTTGGCAGAGGAAAATTTTACATGCTGCTGAATATGATAAGAGTTATGGGTCTTGTTCAGTGCCCCGATTTCCTTATAATAAGTGTCATATATATTGGATGTAAACCAAAAATATGGCATGGAGACATTCCACTGCAACCTGACTTGTCAAAAAAAGAAGAAGATAAAACCCCAACAGAAACAGCTTGTTCAGATTTGTCTAATGACCCTCTTGGCTATCTCTATTAATGAAAAGGTTTTTTAAAAAAAAAAATATTACAGTAGATCTTTATTTATGTAAAGTTTGGTTTAGCATGCCTACACAGAAAAAGGGAAATCTTCAGTTTTGTCTGCATTTTAAAGGGAAATGTCACGGTTTCACTGAACACTAATTTAAAAAAAAAAATTCCTTTCTTTCTTATAGCTAGGCTTGAAATAATTGCATGATATTCATTCAAGAATTTTTCAGATATTTCAACAGTATTTTGTATATAAAATGTACATCGATCGGGAGCGTCACTGGTGAAGGATTTTTTTTTTTCATGTATAGAGCTTTTGGCATCCATTTACTTTTGAAGAAGTTGCAGTTTTGACCATTTAACTGGAATAGCAAAGATTGCTTTTTGAGCTGTAACGGAGTCAAATTATAATCACTTTCTATATTAATACAATTTTGTAAGCATAATCAAAGGAATGTTGAAAGATTTAGGGCAGTTTTCTATTAGCACTTATCTAGGACTATTCTCAAACTTCCAGAAGGAAGCAATCTAGTTGAAAACAATAGTTTTACTTGCATCTTTCAAATTCAGTGCCAAAATCAAAAGATGTTATGGTGAAATCTGGATGACGTCTGGATTTCTCTGATAGAATTTAAGTTTATTTCTGAAACTAAAGGCTAAAAATCTAGCAATCTGATTGGAGTAAATTTAAGATTTTGTTGAATTTGATCAATCAAATATTTTTAAACTTTAGACTTTAAGACATAATGTGAAATTTTGGACAAACGTTTCTGTTACATCACGAATAACAGCTATCTAAGTCTCAATAGCCATCATATTCGTATACTTTCAAATTTTAATTTGTTTTATCTGTGAAGAAATTATTAAAAGTTGTGTCATGGAATCAGGTTACAAGATTAGTATCTTGTATACAAAGGACAAATATGTTCCCACTCTATTTCTGCATTTTTCAAGATAAAAATAACTTTTGAAAATCAATTATGGTTCCATTTTGGAAGAATATATGGAGAAAGAAGAAAGGAAAATAATTTAAACTTTGATTTGGGGTGGGGATGGGTGTTACAGGGAGGCAAAAAAGGAAAAATTGTTCAAAAAATAACAAAAAAAAGACCTAATTTCATCTTTGCTTGCTAACACCGCTGGCTAAAAGCTCTACGCATGTTACTCTCTTAAACAGACCAGCATGGTGATGGATAACCACTTATACTCTCCCACTAGCCAACAACTGACCCTTGAATGGTGGCGGATCAATATGCTTTATTAACCTTTGGCTCCTGGTCTGGAAGACTAGTGATTTTGTTGTTGTACATTGGGTTAACAATAAATCACTATCTTCCATGACTGGGAGTGTGCCTTGCAGCTTACTAACTCCAAATATTATAGCAGCATTCACTCCTCCTGCTACTCATATATCTACTCCTACACCAGCTGCAGCGGCAGTATTCCATTCTACTGAAGGTACATTATAATTACAGGCAATGACATCAAATCTGTAAAACATTATGTACATGCACAGTAGAAACTCTAATACTTGAATCTCCAAGGGACCAAGTGAATCAGATAGAGAAATCCGAAGTTAAAGGCAACAAGACTTAAAATAATTATAGACATTATGCCATGTCTGAACCAGTTCAACCAGTCCAGAGTGTTGAAGTCAACCGTGTTTGGCGCATGAAGATTTTACTATAGTTGTTTGTGATATTTCAATATAGTTCGATTTGGTTTTTCTTATCCCTATGCGTGCCTGTCATTTTTTTTGGTTTTTTTTTTTTGTTTATTATATATATCAAATTTGTAATAGTAAATTTGTTACTAGAAGGTGCTAATATTTTAACATTGTGAGTATATGCAAGTATGTACAGTTGTACATGTTATAGGCCACTTAATACGAGACCGAGACACAAATCAGTGATGACACAAAGAAAGAATGAATGCAAAATTACACATTAATGACAAGATGCCTGAGTATTCTTCGATCTTAAAAGTGTAAACATGAGGATTTATCACTATGAAGGTAGTCTGTAGCTTTCTAGTTAGATTTCCTGTGATGGGACACTTACCATTGTTGTTGAAGCATAACAGAAAATGCATTGATGTTTCTTAAAAGTTAATGAGTGAAGTGTGCCAGATATTTTTGTATTGATTGTTTTAAATTGTATTGCTCCTTGAGCTTATATATCAACATACAATAATATACAATTATTGACTTTTGATGAGGTTGATGCAAGAATTTATCAACCCCAGAAAAGTGGTATTAACCGAGGCTGTAGGCCGAGGTGAGTATCATTTTTCTGGGATTGATAAACCCTTGTATGAACCAATATCAAAAGTTGGTAATTGTTTTATTATATGACTTTTGATTTCCTTCAGTATTTCCCGCACTTATAGTACTAAGACAACACACGATGAAGTTTGAAGTCTATACCAAATGAAATTGCATAGGAAAGGTTCGACAGAAAGTAAGCTTTTAGTTCATTCTATTAGATGCTAATATACAATTGTTGACTTTTGAATTGGTTCATACAAGGATTTATCAGTCCCAGAAATGTCATATTTATTAAGGCTGTAGGCAGAGGTGAATATAATTTTTCTGGGCTTGATAAATCCTTGTATTAACCGAAATAAAAGTTGGTAATTGTTTTATTATATGACTTTTAATTTCCTACAGTATTTTTTGCTTTTAGAGTACCAAAGCAGCACTTGATAAAGTTTTAAGTATGTACCAAATTAAATTGTAGAGGAAAAGTTCAAGAAAAAGTGACCTTTGAGTTCATTATATTTGACAGTATGATTTATATGAAATAACAACAAAAAAAAGGATCATAACAATAAAGATAAATATCAAATGTTCAGATTTGTTATATTCTTCGAGATCATTTTCAGTGCCAAAACATGAATTTGAAATGAAATTAAAGATAGGCAAAATGAGAGGCAGACAAATGGACAAACCAATGGACAAGTGACAAAAAAACTGTCACAAGTGTTGTGTGAAACATACTTGAGCACAGTTGCCTCTAAACAGAACGCATTTTGTCATTAGCAGTTAGTCTTTGAAGTCGTCCTGTCTATGATATCATGGGCATAGTCACTTCATAGACTGACTCAACTGTCAGGCAAGCCTTTGGACTCTGTATTGCCCTCGCATGTGCACGTGAGGTTGATGTTGTACAGTTATTGACTTTTGATTTCGATTGATACAGGGATTTATCAACCCCTGGAAAAATAGTATTCACCGAGACCACAGGTTCATGTCATTTTTCGGGGGTTGATATCGGTGTATCATCCTCAATCAAAAGTCAGTACTTGTTTTATTATATGACTTAATTTTCCTCCTGTTCTTTTGCCTTGATGAAAGAACGCTCATTGAAGTTTGAACTGTTTGAGAAAGGTACAGTAAAACTGATATGAATTTAAATACCAAAATCATACAAATAAATCTAAGAAACAGAAAATGTTCAGAAACCATTCCCAGAATTCTTAAGTTTAAAACAAATGTAAACACAGAAGAAAGGATATACAGCTTAACAAACAGATGAACTGAAGAACAGGCAGAAAAGAGTTCAACTCCGTTGCTGATTAATGATGCATACCTATTCCAGAAAAATTTATTACAAATGAATATAGAGCACTGACCCAAAATAATGTTAGGTAAGCTGTTGGAATCTTCTATCACCCTTGCATGCGCATGTGAGGGTAATGTAACGCTTTAGCAAAAATGGCTTCTGACGATTTAACCAACCAAGATGCTTCAAAAAGCAGGGAGTCATATAATAAAATCTGTTAGCAAAGACGTCTTTGGTGATTTAGCCTATCAGAACACAGCAAAATGAGAAGTCATATAATAATCTTTGTATTTCTCAAGGTTTATATAAAAATCTCTATGCTTGCATTTGAAATTCAGTTTGCATTCTGTAATTAAATGAATCATGGAAAAAATCCTCTTTTTTATATATATAGCATCCAGTAATCCTCCTTCCCATCCATCCGTCCTTCCATCTGGCACAAACTCATTATTGTGACTAGTCCTACGGTTTATGATTGATTGCCTTAAAGCCTGGTAAATATTATGGTCTTCACCTGAAGATGCACATATTGACATATCGCTTTGGTCCTGCAATTTTTTTAATGGTTATTTCCTCTTGTAGTTTAATGCAGGGTTGTACAATCTCGTTAGTACAACCAGTCCCCCAGTTTTAGATGGATTGCCTTCAAACTTGGGAAATATTATGGTCATTGCATGAAGATGTGTATATCGACAAGCGACTTTACTCACACAATTAATATTAGAGTTGTTGCCCTTTTTGTCTTGTTACTCTGGTAGCATAACTAGTCCTGCAGTTGTTGATGGATTGTTGTGCAAGTTGGTAAATATTAGTCATCACCTGAAAATGCACATATTGACAAATCACTTTGCTTACAAAACTTTTTTTTCTCGTTTCTTATGCAGCTGAACACAGTGTAAGACGGAATATTTGTGAATGCAACTTGTTTTGGCCATTTGTTGTGGATTTCTGTGAAATTTCATACATGTTATGGTCATCATTTAAAATGCACATTTTGAGAAATCTTTGTGCTCCCTTGATTTTTTTAAGAGTTGTTGCCCTTTTTGACTAGCAGCTGGATACAAGTGTATGACAGAATTTTGTGAATGCAACTGTTCTTGCAGATTTTAGTGGATTGCTATGAAACTTGTTATATATTATGGTCACCATCAAATGATGGCATGTTGACCAATTGTTGTACTCCTTATTTTAACTGGAGTTGTGAACATTTTTTTTTTACTGAAGTCTCCTCTTCATCATGGGGTAGGGGTGAGTTCAGGAGAGGCAGGGGTTTATTTATGTGAGCAAATTGCTCACCATTCTTTTAGTTAAATTTGAATTTTTAGCTCGCCTGGTTGTAAGGCCAAGTGAGCTTATGGTATGACCCAACATTTGTTGTGCATTGTACGTCCGTCAGTAATTGCTATATTAAACTTTTCAAAAACTATTGGATCAACTTTGACCAAAATTTAGCATGAAGGGCTCTCAGATTTTTACAAATAGTGCCGATCTGCAATTAAATATGACTATCATTTTGAAATGACTTCTCAAAAACCTCTGAACAGAATTTGATGAGATTTAACAGAAAGCTCCCTGACAGGAAGACCAGAACAAGTTTATATAAATGATGCTGGTCCACCTTCAAATATGGCCACCACTGCTAAAATTGGAGGAAAAAAACCCGCAGATACTGAATATAGAAAAACTTTTATAAACATCTTCAACAAAACTCCTGAATGGAATTTGACCACACTTTTTTAGAAAGCATCCTGAAATTAAGACTTATCAAATTTATACTGTTGATGTTGATCTGTCATCAAATATAGCCACTGTCAATAAAAATAGAAAAACCTTTAAATGACTTCTTTAAAAAATGCTTAATATTTAACCATTTCTGATGCAAAACATCATGGAGGGTTTTGCAGTTTGTGCAACTGATGCAGAATCATAAAATATGGCGTCGGTTTCTCAAGTAGGAAACTTTTAAACAACTTCTCCAAAACCACTCAGCAAAATTTTACCAAATTTGACACAAAGCATCCTTGCATAGAGAGCTTTCAAGTTTTTACAACTGCTGCTGATCTGCCATAAAATACAGCCGCTGATACTAAAAATAGAAAAACCTTTAAATGACTAACGATCAAAAGGGTGCGGGTTCAAATCCTACCACTGGACCAGCCTGGGTCAGCTACCATGGTGTGTCCTTGGGCAAGGCACTTTACTCCAATTGCCTCAGCACTAAATAACCTACGTGTGTTGCTGTGCCATAAAGCACCAAACCAAACCAATTATTGATTAGCAAGATTTATTATTTATACCATGGTTTTAACCATTTGTTCATGTAACGTGTACACCTACTGCAAAGAGCATACATCTTGATCTGCTGGTGTACTGTGCAATGATAGATCTAGGTCTAGACTTTTAATATTTTTGTGGGCAATGTACCCAAGTAATAAGAGTAATTTAACAAGTTAATTCTTTTTTTATTATGAAGAAATTGCCATACTATATAACTGTGTAATGATTTTTGTCCGCCCACCATGATGAAGCTTGAAGCAATCACTTTGTCATTTGTGTGTCCATCTGTTTTACTGTCCATGAGTTGTTACATCCATTCATGTCCTAGGTGAACCTCAATGTTAAAGTTTTAGATGAACCTCGGTGTTAAGGTTTAGATCAACCTTGGTGTTAAAGTTTGAGATGAACCTCAGTATTAAAGCTTAGATTAACCTCATCATTAAAGTTTAAGATGAACCTCCGTGTTAAAGTTTAGCTTAATCTCATTGTTAAAGTTGGAGAAGAACCTTAATGTTTAAGTTTAAGATGAACCCCAGTGTTAAAGTGTGAGATGAACCTTGGCATTAAATTTGAGATGAACTGCAATGTTAAAGTTTAAGATGAACCTCAGTGTTAAAGTTTAGATTTAACCTCAAGATTAAAGTTTTTTAATTGAATAAAAGATGGGTTCAACAGAATGGAGTCTCTTGTCCAGGGTATTATAAAGACATGATCATTACATTATGGAGTCGTTTATACCAAAGTGTATTGTAGCACTATGAATTTTGTGATTCATTCGATGTGAAATGATCCAGTTGTGACTTTTGTCTCTTATTAATAATGAAAAAGAAAATTGCTTTGCAATATTAATAATCACGGTCAAGGAAAATGGTAACGTCTGTGAAAAGTATATGAGACCTTAGGAAACCTTCACAATTTATGACCTGCCGTAAACTGGCAGCACTGGATTTCAATTGTGGAAAACTGATGTAATTTCAATAATTATGTCATTGAAAAAATTTATTCACCACCATTACATTTTTGTTTGTGTATTTGGTAGGAGGAATAAGTGATCTTCAGCCTGTGCAAATTTAATGAATTTTGAAATATTCATTCAGCTACTATTTTATGGGCAATTAGTGCCTGTGTACTTTTTATCTCCACCACCCCATCCCACCCCCCACACACACACATGCAAGTGTCCATCTGTCACACTTTTTTTACTTGATATCTCCTGAACCCTTTAAAATACCTTCATGAATTTTTTTTTTTGTTTTTGTATCGTGACCAGACATCATCTTGAAGTGTGTAATCAACATTTTAAGAGGTATCCCCATGTTTATTACGAATTGTGTCCATCCATCAGTCCCTCAGATTCTCTCCAATTAACATCTCCTGAACTGTTGGAGATAATGTATGAAACTTGGTATGCATTTGTATTGTGACAAGGGTTTCTCTCCCATATAAACGTTTTTTTTTTCATTTCCTCAGCATGATATAACCAGTAATGTGTTTAAAGTACTATGAAATATCAACATCTGTTTTCGATTGAACTCTTCCTTATTTATTGCCTGGCCTGCAGCAATTTATGGCAAGACAAATGTATCACATTTCTGGCAGCAGGGTTAGTGCAGCAACAGTGGTAAGATTTGTTAGAAGTTTTGCCTTAAAGTTTCTACAAGTGGAATAAAGTGGGGTCACATCAGAGACTGATAGTCAGGCAAGACAATTCACTCTGCAGAACCCATGCTATAATTTGATGGATAATATAACGATATAAATTTTCTAATGTTTGTCTGCAGTAGTAATTATTTTGTTTTGTCTTTTTTCAGTGTGAAGAAATATTCTGGAAAATATTAGAGGAAGAGAACAGAATAAATGTTGAGCATTTCTGTGCATTTTTGTTATTTTCTGATTTCATTATCATCCATGTCCTGGTGCAAAAAGATTGTAAATATATGTTTAAAATGTGTAGATTTATGTAAGTTTTGTTCTGGAGATGGAACAGTTTTCAGCTTTTAATAAGAACAAATATTTAACAAGTACTATTTGACTAAAAAAATGGTGACAGGGTTACAGGTTAAAATACAAAGGTTACATGGAAGAGCTCATTTTGTAGGTTAGGCATGTGCAGGCTTTTACAAAGTTTCAGATTCTTTCAATGCAAATTTCTACATATATCTGTTTGCTTACTGACCAAAGTTCAACAAACTTTATGCATTGGCTTAAGGAAAATAGAACTCTAAGCTCATTTTGTAGGAACTTGGTAGACCTTCCATTTAACATTTAACCTTTGCATTGTTTCTTAGTCGGATACCATTTTTTTTCATCTTGCCATTAGTAACCAACCATATGAAACAACAATTACAGATTTTTCATTTCCCCCATTGTGTTTTCAAAGGAATTCATTGCATGCAAATAATGTATATTTTAAAAGGAACATTTTTATGTAATGTTTGGGGTGGAATTCAAGAATTGATACATGGTTAATTATGACTCAAATTGAGGTTTTTCCTGAAATTTATGATCATGATTGCATACACCAAAACTACTTGTATTGATTAAAAAATACATGTATAGTCTTGTTATTTTGAAAAAAATTATTTCCAGATTCATCCAAATTTTTACAAATGCAAGAAATTTAAATTCTTTGACATAATAAAAATCACATTTACAGAAAGCTGTTTGTATTTATCTATTCAGAAGTTATATCCTGTGATTTGCGACAATTCAATATCGACCAAGTTAATGACCAAGAATCTGTTTTCCCTATGGCACTAGCTTCGTAATCTCCATTATCAATATGTAACATTTAAATATTGGACTATGATTTGATGGCAAATGGTTTATTCTCCTCATGATGTTTGTTTATAATCTTCATTACCATTGGTTATGAGTCTTCCTGTTTTCTGACGAACATTGTAACACGCGTCCTAAATTCTTGTGTCCATCATTTATATATTTTTTAAATGTCTGTTCTTAGTTGATTTTAGATCAGTTAATTTTATACTTGAAAGTCGACATTTGTACAGTTTCTTTTTAATTTAAAATCCTTCACAATAGTATTATCCTTGTGGAAGATGATTTGTAAGTCAATGTGGTACTTGATACCTTGATTAAACAATTATAGAGAGGAAAATTAGATATGGCTGATAAATGTCTTTATTATGGAATAAAAATGCCACTGAGTGACTGATGTGTTAGTGTTTTCCATTTCAGTCTGTTGAAAGTCTAAAAAAAAAGAACAGAAATCTTTACATTTGTATGCTCAGATATGAATATGGAAGGGGCATCTACTGCCGATGTCCATCTGTTCATCGTCCAGTCCATCCCAGTTTTGTGCTTGCTCAGTGTTTTGCACACTGTTATGTACCTTTGAAGGTATTGCACCTCTGCAAGTTAGACTCCATCATGCCAGAAGTTGTTCAGTGTGAGCAACATTTTATAATCTTTTTTTTTTTTTTTTAGCTCTACTGGTCATAGACTAGAGGAGCTTATGGGATGGTCTGTTGTCCGTCATCCATCCATCGGTTAGCACAAGTTTGTTATCACTAATCCTACTAAACTGCTTGGAGGATTGCCGTGAAACTTGACACGTATTAATCCTATGGTCTAGTAGGTCCTAAATGAAAAGGTGCAGCTTGGACATCCAGTATGGCCACCATAGAGGCCATCTTGAAAATCTTATTTTCACTATTCCAGAATGGATGGGCATGTCAACTTGGGGTTTTCACTAAAAGGCTTCTTATGATGTCTAGTTGGACCTAAATAAAAATGGTGCCAATCTGAAGTCCAATATAGCTGCTACAGTGGTCATCTTATAAACCTTGTTATTACTGCTGCTCCTCAATGGAAAGTCATATTGACATGGGGTTTTCACCAGAAGACTTCTTGTGAAGTCTAGTTAGTACTAAATGTAAATGTTGCTGGTCTGATGGCCAATATGGCTGCCGCAGTGGTCATCTTGAAAATCTTGTTATCGCTACTCCTGAATGGATGGTCATATCAGCATGAGGTTTTCACTAAAAGACTTCTTGTGATGTATTGTTGGTCCTAGATGAAAATGGTGCTGATCTGGTTTCCAATATGGCTGCCAAAGTGGCCATCTACAAAAAATCTTGTTAGTCACTACTATGAACAAGAAAGCAATATTGCCATGGAGTTTTCACCAGAAAACCTATTATGAAGTTAGTCCAAAATGAAAATGCTGTCCCAACATGGCCACCAAAGTAGCCATCTTGAAAATATTTTCACTGCTTCTCATGAAGGGTCATATCAACATGTTTTTTTTTACTAAACTTGTGATGTCTAGTTGGTCCTAATGGTGCCATTCAGACATTCATTGGGCCTGCCACTGTGGCCATTTTGAAAATCTCACTATTTCTCCTCAATGAATGGTCATTTCAGCATGGGGTTTTCACTGAAAGACTTCTTTTTTAGTTGGTTGTAAATGAAGATGGTGCAGATTCAAATTCTAATGTGACTGACACATTAAAATCTTGTTGTCACTACTTGTCCTAGATGGCTGGTCATATCGACATTGTGCTTTCACCAAAAGACTTCTTATGATGTCTAGTAGGTACTAAATACAAATGGTGCCAATATGATATTGAATATTGCATCCATCTTGAAAATCTTGTTATCGTTATTTCTGCAAAATGGAAAGTCCTATCAACATGGGGTTTCCACCACAAGACTTCTCATGATGCATTGTAAATCTTTATCGCAGAAGAATGTCAAAGATGGTTTCAACACTCCACAGTTAAAAGGAAGATATGGTCTTATCTTGAATTCCTGGAAATTCTGTTTAGCAGGTAGAGTGTTGGGACTCTTGTTTTATGATTCATTAACACATTTCGTCTTTAAATACATTACTTGATCACAATACATTAGAACATCCATTACCTCACTGTACAAATCCAGCCCTCACAAACTAAAAAGACATTAACCATGTCTTTGACTTGCTTAAGCAATTAAGATGCTAAAAGACCGTCTGGTTGTAAGATGGAACTCGTATGAGAATGTTCACCTATTGGATAGAGGGATTGGGATGCCAAATCCTGTAAATTGCCAGTTACTTCATCAGCATGTGCATGGACAACACAAGAACCTTGCAAATACCATCCATTTTTAACTTGCATCTGCAAATTCAAGGAAAGCTATTGTACTACCCCCGGCATTTTTGTCTGCATCGGAGTCTGTGCATAAAAAAGCATATACATGTGTGCAGTCTCAATGGATCTCGACCATTCTTTCTTTCCAAGTCCTAGGCAACAGTTTGTACTGGGTTTCATGGGACCTACACCCTTTGTTAGGGGTTAAGGGGGCAAACTTTATACATGTATATACTTTAGTTGTACATTCTTGGTCAAGCTTTTGCATTTATATATACTGTTTTACCTGGAAGTCTGAAACTTGGTGAGGGGATACATTTTGATGAGTTCTACTCTCATCACAGTGGTAGGTCATTGTGACCCATACTTCATGCTTTACTGACCTTGATTACATTTTTGTTTTCATTTTTGTTTCATGAGTTTTATTTGCTATAATCATGAAACTCGACGTCTGCATGCATATCTTTTGTAGTACCACATCCTTACAACAAAAGAAGGTTACTCTGACTTAAATTTCACATTTTACTGGCAAAGGTTAAGTTTTTGTGTTTTGCTCGTGACCAAGTTATTTGCACCCTGTACACGTGCTGTTTTACCTAGAATCGTGAAACTTGGTGTGGGGATGCATCTTTATGAGTACTACACCCTCATTACAAAAGTTGGTCTCCGATCCATATTTCATGCTTCACTGACTTTGTTTAAATTTTAAAGAATATTTCTCTAGCTCTTCATGACTGAATCATCAAACTAGAGGATTGTATGCATCTCTAGTAGTACCTCACTCTTCCAATAAAAGGTCACTAGGAAGTTTTGCATGTAACTTGTGACCAGATAGGTATTTTGTACCCTGTATACATACTGCTGTTGCACCTAGAATCATGAAACTGGTGAGGGGATGCATTTGGACAAGTACTTCACCTTTATCACAAATGTAGGTCACTGACCCATATTTCATGCTTCAGTCTTTGGTTCAGTTTGTGTTTTAACTGTTCATCCTTGAATCATTAAATTAGATGATTGTATACATCTCTTAGTTCCTCAACAGTACGAACAAGGTCACTGTACCCAATGTTTCACTTGTTGCTTGCTTCTGGTAAGTTTTTACATTTGGCTCATGACCAAATAGGTTTTTTAATGCTGTATATGTAGAATCGTGAAACTTGGTGAGGGAATGCATCTTGATGAGCACTACACCTTCGTTCCAGTAGTAGATTATTATAGCCATATTTTATGCTTCACTGACATGTTCATTTCTCAGACTCGTGCTAGAATCTTGAAATTGATGATGATATGCATCTTTGTTAGTACCACCCCATACAACAAAAGAAGCTCATTGTAACCCATATCTCATCTTTGACTGGCTTTGGTTAAATATCCTGTCTAGAATAATGAAACTTGGGGATGCATCTTGATAAGTACTACTCCTTTATTGCAAAGAGCTCTTTGCGACCTTTATTTCATGCTTCAGTGACTTTGTTGAAATGTTTAAAGTTGATTTATTGGGTGCTGTTTACATTCAAAGCACGTCACTTGATAATTGGATGCATCTTTGTTGGTACTACACCCTTTCAACCAAAGAAGGTTGCTGTGACCTACATTTTTTGCTTTACTAATATAGGTTCAGTATTTGTACTTGGCTCATGACTAAATAGATTTTCCAATGCTATATACACCCAAGCCTATTCAGAAAGAACTTTTCGACCAATACAGTCGGAAGTAGGAATAATTGTGTTTATTCCATTGTAAACTTTCCATATTAACGAGGAGTCACAGTGGCTCAGTGGTTAGCGTGGCTGACTCCTGACCGAAAAGGTGCGGGTTCAAATCCTACCATTGGAACAGCCTGGGTCAACTACTGTGGTGTGTCATTGGGCAAGGCACTTTACTCCAATTGCCTCGGCACTAAATAACCTACTTGTGGGTGGCCGAGTCGTCTAAGGTGCTCGCCTTTACAGATCACTGACATCTCACCTCTGTCCTCGTGGGTTCAAGTGTTGGGCTCGGCCAACGTGGGTATGTGAAAAAGCTTGCCAGTGGGTCGGTGGTTCTTCCCGGGGTTTTCTCGGGTTCTTCCTCCACCAAATATACTGGCCGCCATGTATAGCCTATCATGCTGAAAAATGGTGTTAAACCCATAACCTACTTGTGTTGCTGTGCTGTAAGGCACCAAACCAAACTAATCTATTAATGATTATGCATTGTATATTGTGATATGTTACCCTCAATGGGTTAACTGTATATTGCACATGTGAATGAGTATGCTTCAAATGTGAGGCTTCAGCTGTAGGTAGGTGGCTAATCAGCCTAATCAATGATGTATGAAGTGGCTGTTGCACCAAAGTTATTTGAAGCCTGTGACTTATATAGTAAAATCGGGCTTCTAGGGGTGGACACCGGTAATAGCTTTTGAAGCAGATATAAAGAACTGATTTTTAATTTTTAAAAAAGAACCTGGTTTTTTATATGCCAGCCATAAGGTGGAGAGTATTATGTTTCAGCGTTGTCCATCCATCTGTTACCAATTTCATTTCCACACAATAACTCTAGTTCACCATCTTCAGTTACCAGACTCTATGGATGGTTTTGCACTTGCAGTAAGGAAGAAGAAGCCTATTCATTTTGGGATCAAAGGTCAGGGTCACTGTAAGAAGAAAAATGGTTTCTGCATAAGAACTGCAGTTACAAAACTTGGTGAATGGCTTGCACTTGGGGTAAGAAATAACCCTATCAGTTTCAGGGTCAACAGGTCAAAGGTCAAGAGCACTGTAAGTGAAATGAAGAAAAGTGGTTTCTGTACAATAACTTCAGTTCTCCATCTATAGATCAGTTACCAAACTTTGTGGATGGCTTGCACTTTGGGTTAGGTTGTGGGCTCAAAGGTCCAGGCTATTGTGACAAAAGAATAAAAATGGTTTCCACAAAATAATATTAGTTCTGCATCACATATATGGACCAAACTTTGTAAATGGCTCGTCTTTGGGGTAGGGAAGGACCCACATGATATTGGGGTCAAAGGTCAAGATCCTTGACTGAAAGAAGACGAATGATTTCTGCACAAGAACAGTTCAGCATCATATACCTGCACCAGACTTTTTGGATGGTTTGCATTTTGGGTAAGGATGATGCCTATTGATTTGCAGGTCAAAGGTAAAGGTTACTGTGACTAAAAGAAGAAAAAATGGCTTCTGCACAATAACATTAGTTCTACATCACAGGACCAAACTTTGTGAATGGCTTACACTTGGTGTAAGGAAGTAGTCTATCAAAACTTTGGGGTTGAAAGATTAAAGAAGAAAAATTGTTCCTGCACAAAAATTTCAGTTATCGCCATAGCGGACTATTAAATGTGGCGGGTGTATAATGTGCCATTCCAATAAAAGTCAAGTTCTAAAAGGATGAAGATAATGAATTGCAAAAAACTTAAGAAAGGTAAACCCTGCCAAATCTTAACATGTAGGCTATTGAGTGCTGAGGCAATTGGAGTAAAATGATAAAGGTTACGAAAATGTAACATCCTTAAAATATGGGGTCAAAATGTTTTACATAAACTGCATTCTCTCAAAGTATGAGATTTTCTTGACTGGAACATCATCATAAAGTTTCTTAATTGAGTTCAGTAAACTTATGTTTCACAGGTTGTCGGTAGACACTAGCAATGTATGCACTTCGGTAGAGGTTCACCCTTCAGGAGGTATGCACCAGTCGTGTATGTGTGTGATCTATACATGATGGGCTCAATACCACCTCGTATCTGCAGTTATGTATGAGGGATGCCATTCTCTAGTCATATGTTTGATGTTCCAAAGTTTGTTGTGGAGTTTTCATTCCACATATGTTAAATATTTAGAAAATGTCAATTTATATAATATTTGAAATCGTTATATGGAATCTTCCTTTCAGAAATGGGCGACTGCAAGGCAGCATTGGCTGTTTTGTCGGCCCGTGCATTACCCTAATGTGGCTAGGCAGTCAACAGTACAAAATACTTTTTCCAGATTGTATGAGTAAATCGTGTAAGATTTGGGATATTAATGGGTTGTTAAATAGAAAGTTATTTCAAGGCTTTCAGTGTGGAAAGGGAATATAAAAAGCTGAAGAAGTTTGTTTTTTGAGAGGTTTCAGGGTAGTTCAAAGATTTTAATATGGCTCTAAGTTCTGCAGTAAAAATGGAGACTATCCAGTAACCAGCACAAATTGCAATGGCAGTTGTAACCTTGTCTTCATCTTTTGAACTGTATGTGAAGAGGGACGCATGGCTCTTATTTCACTGCATTTACCTTACTCCGAGAAACGAGACGATTGGTTATTTTGAATTGGCAAAAATCAAATATTATTTTGGGGATGTTTTCATAACTAAAGTGGTGATTATTGAACATAGAATTTTGCAAGACTTTATTTTTGCTGTTTCCAAATGAGGATGAATTCATATGCCAAAAAGTGGAATGAAATTTGTTTCGAAGTGTACAAGGTTTGGTATTTAGACCTAAAGACAACATGGTCCTTTCCGAGCATGATGCTGGTATCACTGTTGCTTATCACCACAATGGCAGGAAGTCACCAGTTTTCCCAAATATACCAAACATTTTTATTAGTGTATTTAGAGTTGTATCGGGGGAAGTGTTTCAGAAGTTGATAGTGGATATCATCTAGTCCTGATGAAGTGTCATGGGCTCGTTCAAGAGTCTTATAGTTCTTTGAGAGTGAAATAGTGGCTCCAAGGTGAGGTCTCGGTATAAAGCTGCATACAAACGAGGGTCCAACATTCAGTAGCCATATTCACTAAATGATATAGGAAGCTGGTAATCAAATTCCACTGCATATAACATTTCCAATAATTAAGGGAATTGAGGTGTAGAAACAAAAGTAGGTGGGTTGAACAATCAGTGGCCACAACTCTGCTAAATGATACTGCAGATTGAATGCAGAAAAATCTAACCAAAGGTGGCGTCAACATAAAGTCGCATACTAAAAGAGTTATTGTATAGAAAAGGGAAAGTTGGTGAGTCTGACAACATGAACCCTTACCTCCACCAAGAAATGAACATGTACCTAAACTACAATGACAACCAAACTTTGCCGAGGTCACATTAAGATCAAGCTTCCTGCTAAATTTATTTAAAATCCCAAAAGAAAATCATTCATGTACAGAAACGAAAGTGGGTGGGTTTGACAATCGAGAGCTGTAACTCTGCCAAAAGATGTAGAATGGTGATAATCTCTGCCAAGATACTATCAGTTTAAAGCTGTCTACCAAATTTGGTTGAAATCCAATCATAAGTAAAGGCGTTTATGGGCAGAAAGGAAAGTGAGTGGGTCTATCTGTCAGGGGCTATAACTTAACAATCAAACCTGGAAAAAGCATCATCAATATCAAGCTGCCTACAAATTAGGGTTGAAATCCAAATTGTGCACAAATGAAAGTGGTTGTGTCTGACAATCAAGGGCAATAACTCCACCAAATGATGCAGAATGCTGACATTAAAACTCGGCCAAGCTATTGGGATAATCATGCTGCATACTAAATTTGGTTGAAATCCAATAATTAAGGGAGTTATTGTGCACAAATGAAAGTGGACGTGTCGGGCAATCAGGGAAGATAACTCTGCTAATCAGTAATGTAGAATGTTGACAACTGAACTCGGGCAAGGTCTCTTTAGTATTTAACTGCATATCAGATTTGATTGAAATCCAGTAATAAGTAAGGGAATAATTATGCAAAATCAAAAGTGAGATAGATGAATGGACAGATAGCTCCAATTTAGTGTCTCCCAACTTCTATGAAAAGTGGGGGGGAAAAAAAAACAACATACAAATGTATAATCTGTGAAAAATTTATTGACAACTGATCCACAGTACATCAGTATTTTAGTCTCAGCAAAATACATGTATATAAGAAACTGCAGATGAGAAGTACTTCTAAAGTTATCAAAATTCATCATCTGTGCAATCAGCAAGTTTAAAATCTGCAACAAAATAGTTTATGTCAAAAGCAGCTGTCAAATTGAAAATATATTTTTAATTCATCATGAATTTGTGAGAGAACATTATGTTTTTAACCATTATAAGTTAAAAAGCATGCAAATATTGACCCCCAGTAAGTTTCAGTAACAGTAAATTTCACCTGATGTTTTTTTTTATCAAACTTTAATATGAGTTTATATCATCAAGATCTTGGACAAGTTCAATAATGAGTGTGTTCCATGGATATTAATGAGGTGACCTTGCATCTGATTGGCTGAGCTTGTTACTGGTGGCCATATTTCAGATCTGATTTTGATCAAACTTGGGATATGGTTCTTGTATCATCAATATGTCAAACAAATTCGATAATGAGCAAGATCCACACATATTAATGAGATCTTGCATCTGATTGACTGAGCATGTTACTTATGTAAATACTATATTTCTCCTCCAATTTTGATTAAATTTGGTAGATAGGTTTATTACCATCCTAAATATTTTTCATAAATGTACAAACAATACAGGAACAAAAATAAAAATGAATCCATTCAATCACATTTCCTCAACCCCCAAAAATATAGATATGACATCTCACCTCGTCAACAGAGCAAATGACCCATAGACCCATGTGCTCAATGAATACATAATTGGACATCAACCAAAATTTATATGAAACAAATTACATAATATGTTTGTTCAACACAAATACATACTTTTAAATTTATCTTAGTTAAAAATTGTTTAGCACAATATCTATAACCTATATACTTTATCCCTGTTTAACATATTCATATACTTTAATTGACAAGCCATTATTTCTGGACATAATCTTGTGCTGCACATAAATACGTTTAACATTGGATTACTTGCATCTTGACCTCTGAATAGTGCATATTACGCCATTTGATTTATAAATTATTTTTGACATTTAATGGTGTAACAAAAACCCAGGTTTTTACAGTCAATGGTTTTTTCCACAATTATTTGTTACTTATTGATCCTTCAATACTAAAAGTTAGCCAAGTGCCCTAATCTTTCTTCAGTTTGAATAGTTTATAACTGAGAAGAGTATAATTAATAAATCTCTAGTAGTGTATGTTAATGTTAACAATAACACTGAAATAAAAGCAACATTTATACATAAAGGGGAAAAAAAAACAAAGTGAAGATTCATATTTAATGCATTTTGGCTGTGGAATCAATGGTACATATAAGGACTATTAAAGCTTAAAATAATTAACAGTATTGAATAAAAATAAAAAAAAGTGTTGTCATTTTGAAGATGGAATCTACAGTAGCTATATCAATTTATATCAATTAACAAAAGAAAAAAAAATTGCTGAGTGGATGGATTACTTTATGGACGTTATGTACACCAGCCTGATCATGTCCAGTCCTGATGTTCACAGTTTTAAAAATTACCAGTTAACCATATTTATTTAACAATGATGGTAACAAATATTCTAACTTATTTACTGTACCACTGATTGCACAGGTAGCCATGTTGCATGGTCTGAATTTGTTTCTGTTATCATACTGCAAGCCTGAATTTTGAAATTCTCCCACGTTTTGTATAACTGAATAGAACAGTACATGACTACTGTTAGGAAACGTACAGTATAGTTACATTAATCTAATGAAGGCAGATCTAGAGAAGGTTCAAGTTCAGATCCCCCTCCCCTTTTCCACATAAAATATTAAAATTTTCATTCAAAAACAACAGAAAGTTGGCCATTTTAAGCACATGAATCACCTTTGCTTATGATAAAATCCTTGTAGAAAAAAAAAATCATGGATCCTCCTGAGTTGCACATCCCAAAAAGAACGTTTAAGAAACCTGATTATCAGATAAATGAATTTGATTTTTCCAAAATATGACAATCATTAAATCTTTCCAACACTTGTTATGAGTCCTAAGGGTGTTTGCTGGTGACAAATTGATGTTTCGAGTGCAATAATGATGTCATAAACACTTCATCGTTATCTAATCAGTATGAGGTCATTCATTACAGCTTGGTACTAG
Source organism: Margaritifera margaritifera (assembly GCA_029931535.1). Taxonomy (NCBI): domain Eukaryota; kingdom Metazoa; phylum Mollusca; class Bivalvia; order Unionida; family Margaritiferidae; genus Margaritifera; species Margaritifera margaritifera. The sequence continues at coordinate 6,106,310 of JAQPZY010001696.1, read as the reverse complement.
GAACTACTGACACTGAACATTCTTATGATGTAATAATGACATTGTTCTTTCTGCAATTGAATGATAAAGAGGAAATATCAACATAGGTACATTCTAAGGAAAAATACTTTATTGTAAAAGAGATCAAATATCAACTAAATGTTTACAAAACTTGATTACATAGTTGTCAATTAACAACCTGCCTTGTATGGACTCACTGTTTATATACTTCACAGACCACAAGTTTTGTCTTGCCTCCGCAGCATAGGTGAGACAAAAGGATGACTTTTCTGATGTTGGCATCATTGCTATTTGCATAGGCATCAAAGCTAAGTTTTGCATTTAGCTCAGTTTTTCTGACATTGTTAAATGTGCAGTCACAAAACTTGATTGATGTATTCGTCTTGGATGGTACTACTCACCATGAGCAAAAGTATGTATGAATCTTGCATTATGCTCAATTTGTCTTGACCCTGTTCTAGGCACAGTGATGAAACTTGACAGGTACTGTATATTCATCTTGGAGGGTACTACTCACCACAGGCAAAAGTAGGTCACTGGCTTTTTCATGCTCATACAATTACATTTAGCTCAATTTCTCTGACATTTCTATGTACAGTCATGAAACTTGATGGTTTATGTTCATTATGGTGGGTACTACTTACCATGGGCAAAAAGTAGGTTACAGTTAACCCATTTTCATGCTTTGTTGATTATGTTTAATTTTTCCATCTAGCACAATTTTCTCTTACACTTTTTCATGTACAGTCATAAAACTTGATGGTTATATTCATCTTGGTTGGTACTACTTAATATATACAAAAATAAATCACAATGATCAACTTTTCATGCTGCACTGATTACACTGTTATTTCATTTACCTCAGTTTCTTTGACACTGTTCAATGCTAAGTCTTGAAACTTCATAGGTGCATTCATCTTGGAGGGTACCACAGTGACTTAGTTTTCTTGCTGTAGTGATTTTACAAGAGTTTTTAATGTGAAGTGGAGCAGGTGAGACATAGCATTCTGCAGAATTCGTGTACTGTTATGTCATTATTGGCAATCAACCAATCAGAAACCACTCTTTCGCTCATTCTAAGAAGTGACTGACTCAGTTTTTAGCCTTAAGGCTTTTGACTTTGATGGTGAACAAAATCTTTGTAGACTAATTTTTTTTGAAAATAACATCCTAACGTTTATTCCTAAGATTTTCCAAGATTAATTTTGAGAAATTCTATGATAACACAATTGGAGAATTTTAGTGCAAGATGAATGATAAAACCCAAGTAAACCAGATTTTTTTAAATATCAAGGATCTAGCCCATATGTTTAAATTATAGATGCAGTTAATAAAAAGTGACACAGCCGAAAAAGGCCACAAAACGACCTTTTGTTCCTAAAGAATAATATGAGAAAAATATATGGTCTTCAGTCATTGAAAATTGTGTGGATTTTCAAATACCATATATACTCACATATAATCCAGGTCCAAATGCAAGTAACACAGACCCTGATCAGCGATTGTATAATGTGCCAGCAGATCAGGGTCTATGCTGTTTGTTCTACTGATTAGTCCTTACAAACTGCATAGACCCAGATCTACCAGCACATTATGTGACGGCAGATCTGGGTCTATGCAGTTTGGAGTTGGTATGAGCTTATACGTAAGTATATATGGTACATTTTGTAGAGCCTTGTGCAACAAAATGTACAACAACCAATACATATCTTGTTGTTATTAGATTGTGGAAACTTATTAATGCAAAGATATCTCCGACATTTCACTAGTGATAATTTTTAAGAAAAAGTTGGATAAACATGGATTTTTGGTTTGGTTTGGTGTTTTATGGCACAGCAATACAAGTACTGTATATACTCGCATATAAGACGGGTCCAAATGCAAACAACATAGACTCTGATCTGCTGTCGCATAAGGCGCCAGCAGATCAGGGTCTATGTTGTTTGTTCTACTGATTAGTTCTTACAAACTGCATAGGCCCAAATCTGCTGGCACATTATGTGATGGCAGATCTGGGTATATGCAGTTTGCAGTTAGAGGGAGTCTGAGGTGAACAGGCTGTAGGAGGGAGTCTAAGGTGAAGAGGCTGTGTTTATTTCAAGCCTAAAAAGAATCACTTATCTGATGAGACAAAAAATAATACTGAAAAAAAGAAGTTTTCAATTTCTCCTGCCGAAAATAAACATAGAAATGGTCAACTGACACATGATTTTTGTTGTTCTAAAATAGAAACTATATATTTTTTTCCTTCTTTCTTTTGTTTAGATCAATATGGATATATGGGTATTTGAACAAAGGAACAGATTTATTTTCCTCTTTGCTGCTTTGATCTGAACATGATAGTAAGATCTGTTCATATGTATTTGATATAAAGTAGCATCTGTGAACAGTTTGGTAACAACATGAATGAGATGGAATAATTGTTTGATTTTAACAATATCATGTCCAAATATATAAACATCTTTTAGCCTGAATAAATGAGATTTTATACATTAACATAAAAATCAAAATGATACAACTTTCTATCAGCTTCTATAACTATACACTGATGATAAATAAACTACAAGATTATAAAACATTTTAACAATTAATGCATAGTGAATTGACCCTACTTTAACCTTTTGTTTACATTAATATATTTCTCTGATATCTACTTAAAATAGCTTTGGATACAATTCTTTTAAAAAAATACACTCTATAGCTAAACTATGGAAGATATATGATCTGTGAAATAAACTAAACTCTAATACTTCCAAATTAGTAATTTATAAATAAATTCTTATATTCATATGACATTTTATAATTTGTAGCTATAAGCTTGCATACTCCACATGCGAAGTTTGAATAAAACATGTTCATTGAATGATCAAATAGTTTTGGCTGGAACTTCTATTCTAGTTTTATTTTATTTATATAAATGGTTCCTCTTCATTACTCTTTTAACGTGTATAATGGAAGCCCCTTCAAAATATTTAATACATGCCCTTTGAAAGATAATGTGCAGTGTCAGTCTTGAGCAAGAAATTTGTACAATTTCAAGAAGCATTAAAAACAATGTAAAACATCTAACTACAAACACAGTATAATGTTGCTTACAAGATCTAACCACAGAATTTAAACATGGCATCAAAAATTTTAACATTCACAAATTTATCAAGAATGAAAATAAAGAAAGTGGAAATTTTTTGCATCTTCCTATCTTTAGTTGTCTTTCTAATCTAAATAATGTATATCAACCTAAAATTGTCATATACCTAAAGTCATGACTTTTTTCCCTTTCTTTTATGATAGAAAAAGTTAAAAATACAGAATAATTCCTGCACTGCATGCTATGGGCATGGTGATAGATTTAGCCATGGAATTTAGTTTGAAAAAGTTAAAAATACAGAGTAATTCCTGCACTGCATTCCTAAGCATAGTGATAGATTTAACCATTTAGCCATGGAATTTAGTTTGAAAAAATGTACAAAAAACTCGTTTATTGTTGTCATGGTCTGATGAAAGTCTCTTAAAATGGCTTTTTATACTAATCCCAATAGTTTTTATTTCTGATTTACAATGATACATTAAGGATGCTTTTGAGGAGTCCCTTTTATCATGAAGAACACTAGTTTCATGATATGGGCAATGACTTTGAAATCCAATTTTTTTTCTACCTCTTGTTTTCTGCATCTATCTCTCTGTCTATTCCTTGATCTAACAGTCTATTGGTCAGTCAGTCCTTTCTATAGTCTGAGATGGGGTTGCAGAATTCAGTGGGGATATATTATCCTTTCCCCCCATTTACTGATGGAGATGGAGAGAAAGAGTGAATTGTCTTTGTGATGAACTAAAATACTACAACTTTTTGTTTTACACATAGAAGAGCATTAGATATTTGTGTGAAGAGTTTAGAATATATCACTTGATGATTTTCAGAAAACCTGGTCCTTGTCTCATCAAGCCTACTCGAGCTTACAATATTTTTTATTTATATTTTTCAAGCCTTTCAATTAAATTGCAGATAGCAGCATGTAACTTATTCTGATAGAGAAATATATTTTAAGTGCATTTTTTGCAACATAGTATCATTGTTTTTCTTGTAACAATGTTACAAAATCTCATGTAAAGTGTAAGTTAGTTGTTCAAGTCATGGTGAGGTGAACAATTTCATGAATATTGGCAATGGACAACTATGCTAATTGTAGTGACAATATCGTAAAAACACACTAAGAAAGAAAATATAAAAACAGAAAAAAATGAATACTTTCTGCAGGATGAAATCATTATACAGCATACTATTTGAAAATCCTTAACTTTATAAGGGACATGATAGAGTTAAAAGGGGAGACAAATCAAGTTGCTGACATCAGTACAAAGGCGAATCTAAGGCAATCCAGTGTGACATTTCATAGCATATGATTCACTAAACCCCTGTATCCACAGTTGTAATATAGCTTATCTATATACATATATAGGAAACAATTACTATTTTAAAGAATGTTTACACTGCAATTACAGCATTTTAAAAACGTGCCATGCTTGCAAATGAACATTCATCATTTATATTAACAATTACATATAAACATGTTGTTCTTTCATTGATAAAATATATATAATCTGTACACCAATAAGGTATATTTATAACCTATAATTTGAAACTAAAAGGGTGCAAAATCACATCAATATCCTGTGCCATACTAGCCAGTGCACACTGGGAACATAAAATGTAGCATCAAGAAAACATCACTTAAGATGCAGGCATCATGATCATTAAAGACCACTTACTATCTCTAATCGCTTATAAGTCAGGTTCAAATGCAAACTGTACAGACCCAGATCTGCTGTCGCATGATGCACAGGAAGAGCTGCGTCTATGCAGTTCGTTAGGAGTAATCAGCAGAACAAACAACATAGACCCTGATCTGCAGGCACATTATGTGATGGCAGATCATGGTCTATGTTGTTTGCAGTTGGTCCTGACTTATAATCGAGTATATGCAGTATATTACATTTTTTATTTACAAGTATATAGTATATTTGTCAACATCCAAAAAGCCTATGATGCTGTATGAAATGTAAAATTAACGAGGACTGGAAAAGTTGCACACAGAAAATGTCTGTGAAAAAGGATACTGGAATCAGACATAACTTTTCAATGAAGTGAAACAAACCATCACTAAGTAGCAAATTTTGGTTCCCATTTCCCAGCTGGATTAGACAGTATCCCTGATAATGTGGTATAGTAATACCTGACTTGAAAGACCTCAGTTTTGGTGAGATCACTTTTCATTTAAGACCAGATTCTTAATGCACGGATCAATTATGTCATATGTGATGGCCTCTACTGACAGACCACGTGTCTTGAGAGACCATTATTCATTGGAAAAAGAAACAGTCTCTTAAGACAGGTTTAAATGTTCTATAGATCTGTGCACAGAAATTTGTTGAAATATATTTCATAAACTATGACATTTTGTCAAAAATGAAAATTGTTGTTTTTCATCAAACAACCAATTACCACAGTGTTCAAGAACTTGCCATGGTTAGACCTTCTGATAAAATATTCCATTATTTTTTTAAATCTTCAGAAACAGGCAAATGTTAAGGAATCTGACAAAATGTAATTTTTCATGAAATATCATAATCTATGCGATGTCGTAGACCCATTACAGGTATTCAAGATCTTCACTCTGCAATTAAACACAGTGCTACATTTAAGTTAAGATTTCTGGAGCCCAATATCTGTGCTTTCTAATGATTATGTCCCCTTGCTATGATTATCAAATTAGGATTTATTTCATTATTGGAGGACATATGAAGTTTTGGTGGGAAATGTTACCTAAGCTTACCCTAAATGCAACAGTGACACAATGTGGCATGCAGATCTATACAAAATCATGGACTTACTGTAATATACAAAAGAATATATGCTAGCATTATTTGGCTGGTATTTGAAAGGTCTAATGTTTTATGAGATATCCCGACTGATTCTTACCCAAGTGTAACTCTATGCAGTGTGTTGAGTGATTCCAACACCATTACCACATACAAAACACCCTACACCATTAAGACTGTAGTCTATGGAGGCTGGTGAGAAGAATACTATAAATTTAAGTGATGCCGACCTGTGTATTCAGATGGCATAATTTGATCAAATGACATTGATTAGTATTTTGCATATAAAATAGCAAGACACAATGACATGACCATGACCCTATCTCCAGGTACAATATGACTCGGTGAAACGGCTTTAACCTCAACCTCAAATGTAAGGACATAGTATTCTTTCCACTCTCAATGTGAGGATGAAGAGATTGGGTTTCTTTGTTTTTTTTGTTTTTTTTCTCAGACAAGGACCACCATTTTGCGGAGTTGACTGATCTCTTTGCGTAATTGCTCTTCCAGAAGTTTCCGCTTGCCATCCAACACAGTTTTCATGTTACTGATGCTCTCATGAACCGTGGAGAAGCCATCACGTGTGTCTCTCTTGACCTTTGAGATCTCATCTTGCTGCTGACGTAAACTGGCATCAAGTCGACCTATCACTTTAGTTTCTATGTGCTGAAAACAAAAATTATGAAGAGTTATTAGAAGTGCTAATAGAAATACTAAAAAAACTTAATAAGGTGTAAAATATACAAGTCCCAAGTTGTTTATGAACACTTTAGGGTCAATAAAAATCATTCACTGTAACACTGTGTTTGTTTAAACAAAGTGTTCTACACTTTAATACATCTTTAGAGGTACAAACTGTGTTCTTTTTATATATGTGCAGAAATTCCTAATGACATGGATTGACAAACCACACATCTCTAGGTACGTGGAAGGTCTCTCACATTAAAGTTTCAAAGATTTAATGCTTAAATGTACCATATATACTTGCATATAAGCCGATACCAACTTCAAACTGCATAGACTCAGATCTGCCTTCGCATAATGTGCCGGCAGATCTGGGTCTATGCAGTTTGTAAGGACTAATCAGTAGAAAAAACAACATAGACCCTGATCTGCCAGTGCATTATGCGACGGCAGATCAGGGTCTATGCTGTTTACATTTGGACCCAGATTATATGCGAGTATATACGGTAGTTGTTTTATCATTAGGGAAATTACACAATCGTGAGAAATAAAAGAGCCGTATATGAATCTGAGTACTAGTAATTCATTTAAATCGCTGATGCATTTTTAATGACATTGCATCTCAAAAGACCTTTACCAAATTTACTCTAAACTTATGACCAAAAAATAGGATATTTTTTTTATAGGCTTGTCACTTTAACTTGGTGTTTCCCCAAGGCCATTTATGATGGTGACACACCATATCATTCTTATCCCATGCCAGGCCTTTTTTCAACAAATTGTCCTTTTTTAGTTGCAAAATGCCCCTTTTCATTTCTCACAAATGTAAATAGTTCCTTATATGCTCAATTTGTTATGATTGTAATGGGCAGTATATACATTAGTCCTATAAATAAGACATTGCACTATTTCTATACTAATGGGAGACTGTATAATACTAATGGGGGTCAGTATGATACTGATGGGGGTCAGTATAATACTAATGGGGGTCAGTAAAAAAGTGTGAAGTCTTATTTATAGGACAATATATACCATGTATACTAGCTTATAAGTCAAGCCCAACTGCAAACAACATAGACCATGATCTGCTATTGCATAATGCACTGGCAGATCAGGGTCTATATTGTTTTGTTCTACTGATTATTCCTAACACTGCATAGACCCAAATCTTATGGCACATTATACGATGGCAGATCTGGGTCTGTGATGTTTGCAATTGGACTCAACTTCTAAACGAGTATATACAGTACCTGTGCCCAATGCTTATGCTATTGACTGTGTAGCAGATCACCAGTGATTAACACCATGCAACAATGCATAAAGGAGGTCTTTGGAACTGACTGCCTACGGCAGTATATGCACTCACTGGACAACATTTTGACACACAAGTGAGTAGATATGATTAAAGAGATTGTCATACCCAATGTGAATTGTCTTTTCAGCTGATAACTGGGTATGGTCCAGTTTGTTTATTCTAAATGACATTCCATTCATCTAAGAAGCTACTAGTAAATAGAGATAGCAATGCACTGCATTTGAGCCCTATCAGAAAAACTTTTTTTAGCAAATAGTTTCTGATAGGTTTTAATAGTTGTCAGTTAATAATTAATTGCCATTCATGTAGTTTATTGCTCCAAATTAAAGTTGAAAATCGAATAGGAAAAATTAGTAGAACTACTCTGCTCTCAAAATGACAAAGTCAAAGGATACACCAAATACTACGGACCAGTCATAGTATTCTTTTTAAGTGGCATATCTAATGAACTAGAAAACACACAGATCCTGCCCTTCAATACATTAAATCATAGTTCATTCAAGGAATTTAAAAGATGCATAGAAGAAGAAAAAAAGAAACAAGGCCTAATAAAATTAAGAAATTGTTTGTATGTCATCTGTATTCACAGTAATTAATGATTATTGTTATTATTTATTGGTAACAGTTTTACTTTGTGCATGTAATAAAACATGCATTGGATTTCAGTGAAAAGCAATATTGCTACATGTATTGTTTGCTTAAGAAAGATGAAAAAAAGAAGAAAATTAATACTCTGTGAAAGGCTGTATCAAGGATTTTACTCCTGCAACTTTTTGGGTGGACTACATATGGAATATAGGATTTTTTTTATAACTTTACAAGTCAAATTACACCACTTGCAAATTTCTTAATTCTGCAACAACAAAACAGCAACTACCACTACCACTACTACTACTGCTAATAATAATAATAACAATTAATTAATTATATGATTACTCTACTAAAAAACACAACAACAACAATTCACGATAAAATAAGGCACCCTTTTGATCATGAGATATACAGTTAGTGCCCTATTTCTTGGAGGATAATTACCAATCCCTTTCTAGATTCTGAGGAAAACACTAGTAAAATAACTATTTAATTTGAGCAAAATGAAAGCAATAGGTTTTTAGTTATTCCAGCTCAAAGTTACTATATATTTAATATATTCAAGTCCTTTTTGAGGAAAGAATGCCAACATGCTATCTGACATTATTTAACATTCTAACTGCTCACACCAGACCAGAGCTAACAGCCATGCCTCAGTCCCGATGGCTCTAGGTAATGACATAAGGAGACAATAAGTTATGTTACTTGACATGTTGGAAAGATTTTTTATTGTAAGAAAGTGCCAAATGTTTTAAAACTTACAGGTGTTACATAATATTTTTTTCTTGTTTTCTAAACTAATTAAAATCAAAGAATATTTATATTATATAGTACTATGTGCATTTTATGATAATTTGTTAATTTTATCAATTCAACAAATCTATGATCAAAGGGATTCTATGGTGAGAAAAAGTCAAAGATGTAGTGTAATGCCAGATAAGGCAGGATGAATTGAATAAACAGAATAAACAGTTACCATTATCAGGTTTTACATCAGGAACCAATGTTGAAAAGGAAATTGGAAAACATCAAACATCATGGACAGTTGAAAAGATAAAGATTGTGGGAGTCAGAAAATCAGTGACAATCTTGGGAAAGGGGTCATGATCCTACTAAAATGCTGGGTCAGCATTTAGATACTGGATTGGTCTATAGGGCCCACCTCTATACGGTAATGGTTAGCCAATTATATTCTTTATGTGAGTAAAGTGAGCATTGGTACGTCTTTTGGTATATTTTGTTATAGTATATATAGATAGAGAGAGAGAAGGAGAGGAGATGATTGAGAGGTTAAATTAGAGGAAGTAAGTGGAGTGGTGGTGAAAGAGATCTCTGAAAATAATGTAGCTAGATTGTAGTGTACAGTGAAACCCCGCTACAATACATTTCATTATAACATGAATTCAGATACAGCACAGTCATGGCAAGGTTCCTGAAATTTTTACAAGTTCACTAATTTCTAAAAGCACTACAAAGCTTTAGTGCCAAAATAAACAAGAGTTTGATTTAATAATTTGGCAAGATGTGTTGTACTCTTAAAGAAAAGAATGCTGCTTGTTTTTTTTTTTAAAGACACTGGTTCCTTAAAAGATGATAATTGTTAATCTAATTACTATTGAACAATCGACAATAAAGCTATAAGGTCTTTATGTTTGTCTTCAATGCATCCTAAGTACAATGGTTGCTCAATCCTGGGTAAACAATAGCCAACAGATATTTGCTCAGTCATCTGACATACACAACCAAGGACCAAACAATGCAGTGGTCTAAACAAGATTCTCACCCGAATTTATAAATCAATTGATTTACCTACCTATTTAGGGGAAAACAATAGTGTTTGTGTTTGTGTTTTGTGGGTTAAATGGCGTTTTTCAGCACATGATAGGCTATACATGGTGGCCAGTATATTTGGTGGAGGAAGAATCCAGGAAAGCCCAGGGAAGAACCACCAATCCATGGGAAGCTACTGGCAAGCTTTCTCACATACCCATGTTGGCTGAACTGAGACTCAAACCCATGCGGACAGAGGCGAGATGTCATTGATCTGTAAAGGCAAGCACCTTAGACCACTCGGCCACCCGGGGCTTCAGAAAACAATAGAATACCAATGCCTGCTCAATAAACCATCATACAAACCTTTGCACCCATTACTGCCATTGTTGAAATAAGCTTATCACCCAAATTGTCTGAAGCAGTTTTGGTCATTGCCACATAGATGTTTACCCCCTCCCCTCTTCATCTTACCTAAGCTAAGTCCATAAATAAAAAATAATTAAAAATATAAACCCATATTTTGTCTTTCATGTAAGTTTTGAACTCATCACATGGCTATACCCATATGCTTAAAATCTGACTGAGTCCTTTTTATTTTCTAGTTAGAAGTGCAGACATCTGCTTCAAATCACTCTGATATACACCGGTCAATTGTCATTGTAATGCTAAAGTTACATGTACATGCACTGTTGATGACCACTGACTGGAACAGAACCATTTAAGTTGTAGGGATGGAGGGGCTATTATAATCAAACATACAACTCCCTGTTTTTGCTCTGCAGTAGTGCAATGTCCTAGCTATCACCATAATTTTCAAGGAATAAAGGCTTATTTTATTTGTTTTTCCTGTCTTTTTTAGATCACTCTTTGCCCATGAAATCAAATCGTTTACTCCTAAACTTCACTGGGGCAGTTTTTACACCTGTTGAACTGTTCATATCAAGTACATTATTAGGTCAATACCCTTGACCTTGTGTACAAATATCAGTTAAAGTATTTTTCAAGCCTAAACACAGGTTTCTTTTTAGAAACTCCCAATGTCTGATTTATGCATTTTATTATCGGTCAAAAATCAATTTCTTTGGACATGTCCAGCATAAAAGAATGTTTAGGAAAATACAGTGTTTCATAAGTTAGTGTGAGTGTATTAGCAAGAACTTAAGTATTTGGATTCAAATGGAATCTAGCAGAGAAATTCTATAAATTATGCTTCTTTGTGCACATTTTCAATGGAATTACTATTATGCATACAATGAGATCAGTTGGTGTATGTATCTACCAATGCATGGTTCTCTACCAAAAACATAAATATTAAATACATGTATATAATCACTGTTAAAAGTATTTCTCATTTATTATGCATAAATTTAAGTTGGTTACTGCAGCACTGAAGTCCATTGTTTTGCACCTCCCCCCTCTTCATCTTGTATAGCTAAGAGGATACACATGCAATATTTTCTTCAATTAAATGACTTCTTTAGATATTGCATGATATATTACATAGTATGATGGCACTTTGTGGACCCCAACCATCATGCTATAGTGGGGTTTCACTGTAGTAACTTTTGGAAGTCAACAGTAAAGTTTCCACATGCAGGATTTATATAAACAGTAATTATCTACTGTGACTCAGTTTGGTGATTTATTTTATACTGCTGAGGTCCCCCATCCCCGAACTCCAAGGGTCATTTGGATGAGCCAGAATTGCCAGTCAGAAATCCATCAATTTGGTCACATGTATTTCATTACAAAAACTAACTTTACAAAATTAGTGAGTCACACAAAAATCAAATAATTTATAATGCTTACTTAAGTTTGTTTTCCCCTACTCATTGCATGCTTAAAGCAGAATATAAAAATGTGCAGTGTTTTTCCCTAATTACCAGCTTGTTGCATGCTTAAATTAGAATGTAAAATTAAATGTGAAATAAAATTGAAAGCATAAAATTGTATTCAATGAAAGACAAAGACCTGGATTGTTTTGTGGTATCATACATGTTTGGTACCTCTGAGGTGCAACTGGTTGCCAATCCAAGTTCTGTGATTTTGACCAACTCGAAGACCACATCATACCATCATGTGATCCACAAAGAGTGTGATTTTAAAAGTTTTTTGAAACTTATAAATTGAAATTTAAAAATGGTTGTCCAATTAATTTAAAACATCAAGCTGAAATTTATGTCATCACTAGTGCTGAATATAAACTGTCAATCAGAAATACGTATTTTTGTGCTCGTACAATTAACCTATCACCTGAATGGAGATGGATTCAGCTATTTATCAGCATAACATATTATATTACACAAAAGTATTTTCATTAGAAAATTACCCCCATATATATGTATCATGGATTTTATGGACAAAGTGAAAGTTTCATGAAAATTGGACTGGACAATTTTTTAAATTTTGTTTTTAAAATTTGAATATTGCAATCTTGTAACATCAGACCTGAATGCTCATGGGGCTGTGATTACATGACAGCTCAAACCTTGCTAGAATGATTGACAGTTCTTGACAGGTCAGTTTCATACTTACCTGCTGGTATCAGAACAGACTAAAACTATTTTCCAAACTTGAAATGTACCATACTGAAAGTATAAAGCATACAATGGACAGGGGTACCATACTGAAAGTATAAAGCATACAATGGACAGGGGTACCATGCTGAAAGTATAAAGCATACAATGGACAGGAGTACCATGCTGAAAGTATAAAGCATACAATGGACAGGGGTACCATACTGAAAGTATAAAGCATACAATGGACAGGGGTACCATACTGAAAGTATAAAGCATACAATGGACAGAGGTACCATACTGAAAGTATAAAGCATACAATGGACAGGGGTACCATACTAAAATTATTTATGAATGAGAAGATTCTTAATCTTGTCAAACCTGTTGCATCTCAACAAGTCGTTGCCTTTCCTCCATCAGCCCCTCCTCCAGTTTGCTGATCTTAGTTTCCAGTACATAGTGCTGCTCATCTATCTTACGCTCCAACTTTTCCTGGAAAAGAGAGGTTAGCACATGCAATGTTATGGTACTTTCCAAGCTGTCTTTTGGTAATGTGTTGGTATACACACCATACATGCAAAGTGGACTAACCATGTTGCACTTGTGTTGGTGTAAAGCTCTGGTTAGGTTTGGTTTGGTGTTTTACAACACAGTAACACAAACTGTTTATTTAGTGCTAAGGAAACTGGAGTAAAGTGCCTTGCCCAGGACACACATAGTAGCTGACCTGAACTGATCCAATGGTAGGATTAAAAAACCTGAACCCTTTCAGTGTAAAGTGCGGTTGAGTGCAGCTGAGTGACACATGCTGGTGTTATATTCTGGTATTGGTTGTACTACACTCACTACTGCAAATAACACTTGCCTCCACAGGCACAAAGTGGGATCTTCCTGGCCAATTTATGGCTTACCTACAGCAGTATAGTAGTGTTTATTAACTTAGGACTCAGAGCAGGTGGTAACTCCATCATACCTGTCAGAACATGATGAGTCACATGAAAAACATGATTTTTGACTCCCAAATCCCCCAACATAATCGTGTTTAGAAAAACGTGATTTTCAGTAATCTTGTAAAAAAAGATATAGAGAGAGATACCTTTCTTGATACCACCCATAATCTATATAAACAGCAAACAGTTGTGCTTAATGCTCATGAAAAACTATCACCTTGGGCTGTTTATGCAGCTGATTGTCATAGAGGTGATTAAAAGGTAAATCGGTCAGCGATAAACAACCACTATTACACAGATTACTTAACTGACTGACTATAGCTAGGGTGATGCTGTGTTAAGAATCTTTTGTGGGAGATCCCATTAGGCAAATTTGCATAGGTAATGTACACAAAGTTGAACAACCCAATTCATTTGAAGTTATGTAAATCAAAGATATACGTGTTGAAGAAACAAAAGTTATTACTCTTCATTGCCTTGAATAATAATGTATAAGTCATCTTTATTAAAGATTATTGGCCAGTTCATGATCAGCAGCAGTGTTTCTTTGAAGTCGGATTTTACTTTATATATAATATGCACAACATGATTATTTAAGTAGCTGAAATAATGTGGAAGTGTGATTAATTTTTGAAAGCAAAATGCTCAAACACAGCTGTGATTCAGGAAAGGATGAGCCATCAGCAAAGCAAGCAAAGCCCAGCAAAACCAAATTTTAGAACTCCTGGTTGACAGATTTTTATCTTGTAATGCACATGTGCAAGAGGGAGCATTTTATTCTTTGCACATACTGCAAACACCAGATCAACATCAATCATTCTGAAGTGCACGACATCTGTTGACATAGTAACACCACCCAGAATCAGGACAATGCAGGAATGCAGAGCTTAATCCCAAAAGTAACTAACATGTTTTATCATTCTAACTATTGTGACCATTGTATACTTGACACTCCCTCACAATAATGCAAATGCAGAAATATCATTTTCTATCAACAAGATCTAAAGGCAAGTTTGAATAATGGTACCATCCAGTCTCAGATGAGTGCAAAGATGAACTCTACTGATACTTGCATCACCTTCAAATCCCCCATTGAACTACTGACATCACCAAAGACTGCATCTAGTTAAGACTATATTCCGCTGTCCAGTGGATTTGAAAGACAGACACTTGGTTTATTTTTTTTTGTTTAATGTCTCTGTGGTTGTGTGTGTGTGTGTGATGTTGATATTTGATAATGCTAAGTCTACCAACTATTTTCTATCTGAAAGTATAATAAATGCTTCAAAGAAAACAGATATTTTATTTTCTTTTATTCAAATTTGATTTTTTATAAGAGTAGATAACTTATTCTAAATTGTATGTCAATACTTTCTTGGGTTGCATGCACTGACTCCCATTGGGACCTCAAAACACACTTTTTGACTCTCACCCCCCTCCCCACACAAACAAACACACATTGTGTGGGAGGTTGGCATTAGTGGAAAATGATCTATACACTTTGTGTATACTTTATACTTGTAGTTCGGGGCTTGGCTAGGAATCTACAGACAGGTGCAGGGCCTGGAAAACATTTTACAACTTGAAAACTCACAACTTCCCACCATCATGGCTGGAAGCAACAGTGATACATTTACCAGTATCTAAACCTAGAAATGACCCAAGCAACCCTTCCAGCTATCGTTTCATATCACTAACAAGCTGTATTTGCAAAACCCTGGAATGAATGCAAATGAGATTTCTTTGGTATCTTGAGTCCCAAAAACTACTACCAGACTTTCATTGTGGATTCTAATGCCTAGAAGCACAACTGATCATCCAGTCAAGACTCGAAACATTTGTTAGAGAAGCTTTCATAAAGATAGCACATATAGTAGCCATCTTTTTTGCCTTGCAGAAAGCTTATGACACAACAGAGAAGTACAGCATAATGAATGACATGTTCAACCTAGGTCCAAGGACCACCTACCTATCTTTATATCCAGATTTTGGAAAAATATAAATTACAGAGTTAAGGTAGGTACAACCCTTTCTGAAATCCATCCTCAGAGTTAAGGTAGATACAACACTTTCTGAAATCCATCCTCAGAGTTAGGGTAGATACAAGCCTTTCTGAAATCCATCCTCAGAGTTAAGGTAGGTACAAGCCTTTCTGAAATCCATCCTCAGGATATGGGTGTACCTCAGGGCAGCATACTGTCAGTCATCCTTTTCAACATCAAAATGAACAACACAGTGAAAGGTCTTACTTAAGGAAATGACTGCTCATTATATGTTGATGACTTTCTGATATGCTACTGATCAGCGAGTATGCATATTACTGAATGTCAACTAAAGATATGCTTAAATAGAGTTCAGAAATGGTCAAGAGAAAACAAGTTCAAATTTTCTAAATCAAAAACTGCTTGTATTCATTTTTGCTGATTACATAGAATTCATGTGGGCCCAAAGCTCTGTCTTGAAGGTTGCCTTTTCCCTGTTGTGGAAGAGACCAAATTTTTAGGAAGTATTTTTTTTTAGCATAAACTAACATTCCTTCCACATATTAGATACCTCAGGGACAAGTGTCAGAAAACCCTGGATTGAGGAGCAGACCAGAAGGTTATACTCCAGCCAGTTACACTGCTCCATAGTAAGATCAAAACTTGACTAAGACTCGATTGTACATGGATAAGCTTGTAAATCTTATCTGCAGATGCTTGATCTGATAAGCAATCAGGGACTTATACTTTGCCTGGGATCATCTGATTCTGGAGGCAAATGAACCATCACTTTACCTTAGATGAATCAATCGGCTCTTCAGTATAGTTCCAAACTATCCTCTAATCCATCTAATTCCACATATGATGTCATCTTTAGGTTCAAATACCAAACCTTGGACACACAGAAACCAAATTTCATTCCACATTTGTCACACAAATTTGTCCTCATTTAAAAGCAGCAAAAATCATTCTTGCCAATACTGTACAAATTCTATGTATTCAAAGCACCACCTTGGTTATCAACCCTCAAAATAATATTGATATTTGCTGATTCAAAAAGTCCTCAAGCAATCCTTCAGTGGCAGCACAAGGGCGATTTGGAATGGTGCAATTGCCCCCGGGTGCCAGGCAAAAGGGGGTGCAGGTGGAAGTTTTAATTTTTTGTAGCTGAAATTTTCATAGTATTTCACCTTCACCTTAGTGTAATGGGGACAATTCTTCATGAAACTTATATTTAGGATAGGGGAGGGGGGGGGGTAACTGACATAAAAACTGTTCTCTGTAGCAAAGAAGGGGCACCACCAAAGAAGATTGCCCCCAGGTGCCTCGATCCCTTTCATTGCCACTGCAATCCTTTCATTTTCAGAGCAAATTTCAATGAAATCCGAACCTCCTATTGTGGCCATACATCCCTGTATACAGTCAGTTCAAAAGATGGAGACAAGGTAGCTGCTGCTGTTGCAAGACCGAATTGCACCATCTTGAGCTAGTTAGGGGATAAAACCCCCATTTTTACTGCAGAAACTCAAATCTCTGAACTACACTGAAACCTCACCATAAAAAATTCCTCATATTGTTAGATTCCCTTTCCACACTAAAAGCCTTCCAATGCCTTAAATTTGACAAGCCGTTAATATCCCAGATCTTACTGAAACAAGATTTGTCCATACAGTCTGGAAAAAGTATTCATTACTGTTGACTGCCTTATCATATTGGTATTAAGTGTAATGAAACGACAGATAAAGATTCCATATCCTGACTTCAAATATTATATATACCTGGCAAAATATGTGGAATGACAACTCCACAAACAAACTTCAGAACATCAAACCTATAATTGGAGAATGGCATCCCTCATATAGAACAAATTGCAGAGATGAAATGCTACTGTGCCAATCGCGTATGGGGGAGACATACCTGATTCACACATACCTCCTGAAAAGTGAACCTTAACTAGAGTGCATACCCTGCCAGTGTCAACTGACAGTGGAACACATTTTGTGTTGAATGTTTTGACTTCCACTCTGTGAGATAGAAGTTTTTTATGTGAACTCAATTAGGAAACTTTATGATGTACCACAAGAGAAAATCGTCGACTTTTGGGAGAGGTATTACAGTTTTTATAACAAATTTTGACCTGATATTTTAAGGATTTTATACTTTTACCTTTATCTTTTATTTTATATACCTTTTACATCTTTGTCTTTTATATTTTATCTTGGTAGGCTTTATTTTCCTAATGTATTTTTTTGACAATTCTTTATCTTTACACTTTAGAACTTAAATTTTAATCAGCACCATATGACCAGTGTGGTGCTGACATGCCATTAAACCCTATACACACATACATACATACTTAATGTGAAAACTCTATCTTGATATGACCATCTATTAAGGAGAAGTACCGATAATTCGATTTTTAAGATGATTGCTATAATGGCAATACTGGATGTCAGATCAGTGCCATGTTCATTTAGGGCCAACTAGACACCATAAGAAGTCTTTCCATGAAAAGCCCATGTTGCTACAGCCATCCTTGTAGAAGAAGTGGCAATATGATTTTCAAAATGGCTGCAATGGTGGCCATGTTGTGAGGTCAGATTGGCACCATTTTGTTCAGGACCCACTAGACATCATAAGAAGTTTTTTTAGTGAAAACTCCATGCCCATATGACCATTTGTTCAGGAGGAATAGTAATAACATGGTTTTCAGGATGACCACAATTGCAGCCAATTTGTATGTCAGATCATCAACGTTTTCATTTAGGCAACTTGATATGATAAAATGTTTTTTTGTGAAAACCCCATTCAGGAGGGGTAGCGACAACAAGATTTTCAAGATGACCACCATTTTCATTGGAGATCAACTAGACCTTGGGATGAATGTGTGTAAAGTTTTATGGCAATCATCTTAGTATGCTAGGAGAAGAAAGAATAACAAATGTGTGCTAATGGTCCAATAACAGATGGAAGACCGTCTCATAAGCTCTTCTGGACTAAGACTAGTAGGGCTAAAAATGACTGACCACAAGGCTATCTCGGATCTGTGCATGCTTCTCAATAACCCCCTCCAACCGTGCTTCCGATTTCTCTCGCTCTGACTCAGCATTGGCTTGGAATGTGGTGACACTGTTCTTAAGGTCATCAATTACTTGTCTTGTACGGGCATCCAGGATACTCATCTGTTGTCCCGTGTCACCCTCAAGGTGTTGTAGCTTCATCTTCTGCTCACTGCTATTACGTTCTAGTTGATTTCCGATGCTTATCAACTGTGAATACACATAATTATTGCATATTAGATCACATGGGATTCTGACCTAATAAATGAGATAATTTTTAGGGAGTGGGACAAACCAACAAACAATCATATTGACAATAATCATAATATTTGGCATCACTGTGTAATTTCGTTTTTTTTTTTTTTGTTTTTTGTTGCAAATTTACCATATATACTCGCATTTATGCCAGATCCAAATGCAAACAACATAGACCCTGATCTGCCATGGCATAATGCACTGGCAGATCAGGGTCTATGTTGTTTGTTCTACTGATTAGTCCTTACAAACTGCATAGACCCAGATCTGCCAGCGCATTATGCGATAGCAGATCTGGGTCTATGCAGTTTGCAGTTGGTATTGGATTATACTATATATGGTACTTCATTCAGCATAGTCATATTCTGAAAGTTTTGCCAATTCCTTGTCAATAGTCTATATACTGTACATAGTGTGAGCATCTTATACTCTAAATTGACTATTACTGTAAGATCATAAATACTGTGGAGGATTTACATTGTTTTTTTATGGATAATGAATTTTCACAAAAGTTAATCCACCATGAAAAACATTTTGTTGACAATGGGTGTTAAGGTAATGTGAACTCACAAACATGCCCATGTACTCCCAAACCACAAAATTGTACCCCCACAAATTTATGGTGTTACAGTATTTTTCTGTATAAAATTTGCAATAAATTTCAGTGTATAACAATTTTGCAATTTACAGCAATTTCTTAACCTATAGCGACCTACTTTTGACTCTAGTCCATGTATTCTCTCCGTCACCCTGTTCTGACTTTCTTGCTGTTGTTGAGAGACCTGCTTGATTGTGTCAGATACATTCCGTAATTCTGATGCCAATTTGGAGATGGATGTGTCACATCTGACAATTCTGCCACGTAAGTCGGTCAGTGAGGCAACATGGTGAACTTCCAGATTTTTCATGGCACTGTTTGTTCCTACGGCTGCTTGATCTCGGCTCCTAATCTGCTCCTCAAGAGACTAGGGAAAAAAAAAAAAAAGATTCCTTGTAAGACAGTTTGAGATAAATCATAAAGAATTTTGTAGAAAATACTTTTGATGTCTTTGTAAAATTATTTGTAAAGTAAACAAAAGCAAATCAGATACACAGATGGATAAAATCTGGGTAATGACATTTTATTTCTCAAAATTAATCTGTAAGAATCTGTAACACATAAGTGCTTTACCATCAGACTACAAGACATATACATTTTAGATTGATAAATGAAATGTATTACACTCTATCAATAACTGACTCCTAACTGCTTTTATGTTCACTTGAAATGACAAACTGAAAGCATGTGTTGTAAAGGGAACAAGAAGAACTATAATTACTATGCATTATTTATTTTATTCGAGAATGGCAAAAGAATGATGGGTACATGTATAAACTGGTACAAAAAGCTTACCGCTATGTCACTATTCAGTCTATTCACAACAGTCATGATTGTTCGAATATGTTCCTGTAACATAGTGCGTGCATGTTTTTCTTCTTGCCACGTGCCATTTGTGAAATTCAAACTGTTTATCACATCTTCTTTAATTTTGAATGCCCTATCAAGGGCTTCATGGGTACTCCTTTCCTGTGCAGCTAAGCGTTCCTCGAGGAGGTCCATTCGTGACGGCCCTCGTGATGTAACTGGATGATCGTCATTATGCTGAACTCGTGGTGAGTAGTTCCTGCCATATGATGGTTCAGGATCAGTACCATATGGAGGACGAAGGGATCCTTGTCTTCTGTTGGACATTGTCAATCGCAGTTATTTACACATTGAAAAACTAAAGTCCACTCAGGGATATGCAGATTTTGCTGAAAAATGCCACAAAGGAAGAGCTATGACTGGAAGACCTGAAACTGAGGAGAGAAAATTATAGTGCACAGGTGTGGCAAAAGTGATAGAGTTAAATCCTCAGACATTTGCAACTCTCTCACTTATAATTATAACAAATTTTTTTTTTACCTAGTAACCTTGACAACATTCAGTAAATAATTTAGAATACTACAATTTAACAATCAATTCCTTTTCTTTAAAATAATTCTACAATAAATGTTATTCAAGTAGACTGATAACAACACAATTTTGCAGTTGATATAAACACTGCATACAGGAAAATTTAAACTTTAGGAAAGCATCACTATTATGAATCTCCATGGTATCAAATCCACTGATTCTAAGATTAATTACAATTTAAAATTACAAACCCAATACATTCATCAACTGCATGCATGACTGCCAGAAAACTGAATAACCTTCGAATCATTATACAATGCAGAAACACTGGGTTCATCAAATATTTATAATCAAAAGGCAACCAGAGCTATACAACTCCAGACATAAAAATTTATTAGGGTGTTTTGCACCCAGTACATGTACTTGTGAACCAGAACGGGTGCATGGCCAAATGGCCAAAAGCGAGCATAATCTAAGTAAGTAAGTAAGTAAGAACTATACAAGAGCTAAAATACCATGCTCAATCTGTTTCAGTGTATCATGATATATCTACATTGTGATGACTCAGCAAAGAGGGTGAGTGTGACAGGAAACAGAAATTCAGGAAGAACTGTATGTAATCCAGCCTCGGGGCAACTTTTCATGAGGAGAGGCTTACCGTATTTACTCGCATAGCATATAAGCCGGGTCCAAATGCAAACAAAATAGACCCTGATCTGCCCTCGCATAATGTGCTGGCAGATCAGGGTCTATGTTGTTTGTTCTACTGATTAGTCCTTACAAACTGCATAGACCCAGATCTGCTGGCACATTATGCGACGGCAGATCTGGATCTATGCAGTTTGCAGTTGGTATCAGCTTATACGCGAGTACATATGGTAGTTGGTGGTTAATGGCACTTTTAATACATTATTGGCTTTATTATGCCTAGGTAATTATGTACTACAAAAAATAATTCAAAGCATTAAAAATTTGACTTCACAGTTGATAGCCTTTCTTTCAATTTTGGGCAAAATTAGTTAAAGTAAAATAAAATTTGTTGCCATATCAGAATGCTATCATCAGCACAAAACTTTAAACATTTCAGTGATTTTTTATGTTAAGTATTCAAAACAATAAAAAGATTTTCAAGAACACTTTCCTAAAAGCAAAAAAAACAGGAGACCAAGTGTCAAAACTGAGAAAAAAATGTTCACAGGTTTTTAGGAATTAAGACCGCTATATCTGATGAAAGACCAGCATCATTTGTATAAAAATTTAAAAAGTCTTTAAATTTTGGATGCTCCTCTCAGATTAGTTCCAAATTACTGGTAGTCAAGTGCTTATGTTTTTTGTTTTTCAAGTTCAGTCAAAATTAATCAAAATTTATTGAAGGATGCACAATGTGCAACAGATTATATCAGGGCCAACAATTTCACTCAACCTTTTATTTATTATATATATATATATATATATATATATATATATATATATATATATATATATATATATATATATATATATATATATATATATACACACAGACACACATACACACACACATTTATTTTTGTATATTAATGCTTACTCTTCAATATTAGGATTCTGGGAATGAGTTTTGCTCAGTATTATTATTTTAACAAACCCCAAGGGTTTAGTGAATTTTTTTTTCAAAACAGGATTTTTTAAACAGAAAAATTACATCATTATTTGGACTTAAACAATATTTCATTTTATCTCAAATATTTACTATATCTGGGTTTCTTATTAATACGTTCAGGTGTATGTCTAATTGTCTTTCACTGTTTGGGTTTATGTCTAATTGTCTTTTCACTGTTTATAATAATGTATTCATAGCATGCTTTTAATGCTTTCCTATATTAGCACTATTACTGTATTTTGTGTGTTTTAGTGGCAATCAGTCTTTATTTCCTCCATAAGGAGAGTTCATTTACAAACATAGAAAATAGAACAGAGAGAGATACATTTAACAATTTACATTGAGGATTTCGGAAAACATTCCAGAAAATCAGTGATACATATTACACTAATACAGATGAGGAAGAAACAAATACAATATCAATAGTTAGGAAATACATGCAAACATACAAAATGGCACATCATCTTTGTACATAAATCTATAGGAAAAAAAAACAACAACAACAAAATTTTTTGTATTACAGTACTGATCCATTAATGATAATGACTTTGCTTTTAAAGTAAGGTCATATAGGTAGAGAATTTTGGAAGGAGCTGATTTGGGAATATTTGCTTTTGACAATTGTTTGGTCTTCGGGCTATGAAGTACACTCGTGATACAAGGACGAGAAATTGGAATGAACAGATCTGAAACTGGTGAAATCGTGTTTTGTCAAGTCTACTTTCAATGTCAGTTCTTAACAGTTTTAGCTACTGTGATTTGTCGTTACTTTGGGTAAGTTCTATGTGTAGTTCAAGTCCAAACTTGTCCAACACGTACCAATGAAAGTCGCAGGCAATTTGTCTTGTTAATATACATGATGTGACCACATGCTGAAGGAGGTTGGTATACTGTTGACAACATTTTTGACAGTGAGTAACGTCATGGCCTGGCTTTAATATCCACAGGGATGCTATAAACCTGGTTAATTTGCGTTCATAATTATTCCTCACAATGTAGTACAGAGTGGAAGGGCGGATTTGTGTTTGTAAGTGTTGAAATCTAGAAAAATCAGGATGTCTATTGATTCTGTCACACCAGGTAGTCTCTTCCTTTTCAAGTAAAGTCATGTTGACCAATTGTTTCCACTGAGATTTGTTAGGGAAAATTGATTGATTAATGAAGTTCAGGAGGAAATCTGTAAGCTCATACTTCTTAAGTAAATTCCAAATATCTGGAATAAAACCAGATTGTACAGATTGGGTGCTATCAAAATACATGTGAAGACGTATGAGGAATATTTGTTTGGAGATGGTGTTGTTGGACAGGGTGCAGAGTTTACCTAGGAAGATAAATTTACATCAATCAATTTCGGTTGTGATTCTTATTAGTCCCAGCATTGACTCACACATATCTGACCGCGTTTGTTCAGGAAATCCCTGAATTCTTTTTGCTATAAAATGTTGCAACTTGTTGAGCTCCAGTAGATCGCATTTTTGAAGCTCATTCCAAAGTTCGCAGCCATGTAGTAAGGTTGGAATCACGATTTTCTTATATAAACTCGTGGATGTTTTGGGGTTTAGGTTTGGGGTACCCATCCTAACGTTTGCAAGACCAAAAAAGACCTGCCTTGCTCTTCTGCAAGCGTTGCGGGTGCGGTTGATGGAATGAAGTGATCTATCCTGTAGTATTCCTAGGTGAGTGACGGAGTCAGTTTCATTAATTATTTCTTCGTCAAGTGTTAGAGACAGCTTATAGTTAGAATTTCTTCTCTTGCCAAATATTATAATATATGACTTTGTAGAGTTTAGTTTGTAGTTCCATTTTTTAGAATATTTTAGAATAATTTCTGACATTTTAGCTAAGTTATCTGGAGAATTTGACAGGCAAGTGAGGTCATCTGCAAGCGAAAGGCAGCAGCACTCTAAACTTCCAATTTTACATCCCAGTGTGCTTTTTACTAAGTGCTGTAGCAACTCGTCTATAAATACCAGATACAAAAATGATGACAGGATGCCTCCTTGTCTAACGCCTCGCTTGATATCGAACCATCTAGACTGGTATTTGCTAACTACAACTGCACTTTGTACACTTTGATATGTATTCCCTATCATTCTCCAGATTTTCCCCCGAATTCCCAAATTATATAGTTTCAAGAGTAAAGCAGCGTGCCAAATGGTGTCAAAGGCTATTTGAGTATCGAGAAAGGCAGCATAGGTAGGGCTACCACAGTCAGAGTTATAATTAATGACCTCTTGAAGATTAAAAGAGGCCGTGAGGCAGCTTAGATTCTTTTGAAAGCCTTGTTGTTGAGGATTAGGGAATATGGTTTCCTTCGTCACCAAGAAGTTATTAATTTTTGCATGCACAATTTTTTCAAATAATTTGAAGAGCACTGGTAACAAGGATATTGGTCGATAACTATCGGGATCAGCTCTGCTTTTCCCATTACCTTTATAGATGGGCACGGTAAGATCTCTTCTCCATGTAATTGGTATATATTCATGCTTTAATATCGAGTTGAACAATTTTAAGATTGTTTTATTTGGCTGAGGACCACCATAGATAAGGTGCTCATTTTGAAGGTGATCATGACTTGGAGCTTTCGACTTTTTTAACGTACGAAGTGCGCTGCATAGTTCTTGCTCAGTGATTTCATCATCTAAAGTTTATTGTCTATGTACATGCTTCTTAGAATAATGTTTGAGATCACAGATTGTTTTCTCTACTGAGTTATAAAAGTCTTTGTCATAAATATCATAATCTTTTGGTGTGTACAATTCAGAAAAAAAATCTGCAAAAGCACCAGCTACCGAAGGTGGGTCAGAATAGGTCTTACCACCATAACAAATTTCAACACAAGATTTGTGTTTGTTCATCTTGCTCTTTTTAATTAGATGCCAAATAAGGCGTAAATCACATTCGGCCGCTTCTTGAATTTCATTCAGGGAGTTATTCAGAAAAGATTCACTAGCTATTCGTTGAGCGTTCATGAATTCACGCTTTGCTTTTTTATATAGAGCATATGTTTTGTGCTGCAAGCCTCTTGGCCTGCCTTGTTTGACCCAGACTATGCATGCTTCACGTTCTATTTTATGACTCCGCTTTAAAGTTTCATTCCAGTATGGCTTTGTGTGTGGGTTAAAGCGCTTAATGGGAAGCGCGTCTCGTGCAGCTTGTAGCATGCATTCAGTTATATCAGTGCACAGTCGGTCTATTTCATGTGGACCATTAATCTCTCTTGTTAGGCGTTCTTGTAAGTTATGTGCTAGTGCGTTTTGATAGTGACCAATCTCATTGTTGCCGACTTTGTGCCATGCCGTTAGGTCGTGCAGTTTCGATACCTTTGAGATTATATTGTTTTGGATCGGAACTGAACAGAATACAGGTAAGTGGTCTGATGTTGTAGAAATTTTACCTTCCTGGATTATTTCACAACGTTTAACATTGGAACTAATGATGCTGTCAGTCAATATATAATCGAGCATGGTTTGAAAAGGGGCATATGAATATTTTGGACCGATACAGTTTGGTGCAGTATTTATCGCCTTTATCTGATTTTGGCCCATGAAGTCCTTTAATTCTTTACATTTACGGGCGTTAACTCTAGAGCAGTCTATCAAACTTGTGTTCATGTCACCTG
Source organism: Margaritifera margaritifera (assembly GCA_029931535.1). Lineage (NCBI taxonomy): Eukaryota > Metazoa > Mollusca > Bivalvia > Unionida > Margaritiferidae > Margaritifera > Margaritifera margaritifera. Next base: position 6,080,111 of record JAQPZY010001696.1, on the reverse strand, counting down.
CAATAATGACATGCCCCTCTTCTGAGAGGTGCTCTTACAAGTCATCAAGAATCTCAATTATTTCACGGTAGTGCTTAATATCGTTCTCTGAGGGCAGGTAGACACAGAGTAAGTATAGAGGTTTGTTAGAGAGACCAACAAGCTTTGCACCTATAATTCTGTTGTTTATTTTTTCCATTGGTAACATTTTTTGTTCCAGTTGTTTTTTAAACATAACTGAGACCCCTGATTTGCCACATTTGATTGGCCCGAAGGGATCTGATGTCTCCTCGCAACAGGTAAAAGTTGCATATTTGGAATGTATGGAATCCATAAACGATGCATTTTGTGGGCGAAGCTTGTGTTCATTTATGAATGCAATGTCACAGTCATACTGATCCAATAAATTGAGTATTGTGTCAATGCAGACAATTACAAACAACCCTTAACACCGGGACTCATATGCTGTAAATCATTTAATTTTTGTGAATTCAGTAAATTTAGTGATTACTGATAACACAATTTTGGTGATTTACTCTGGGAACTTTACATACAGCACTCCCTCACCATAATGCCCTTTATTATAGCAGGGTTTTTGTTATAAGGTGAGTATGGTCATGGATCTCATTTCTTTAAGTTGTAGTATAATTATATGTATTATTTACTTAATTATAAGGCAGTCTCACTATAAGGCAGTCTATTCTACAGTTCTAATGGACTCATTATAATGAGGGAGTACTGTATATTATACTTCATTATAAAGCAGTCTCACTATAAGGCAGTCTATTCTACAGCTCTAATGGACTCATTAAAATGAGGGAGTACTGTATATTATACTTTATTATAAAGCAGTCTCATTATAAGGCAGTGTAATCTACAGCTCTAATGGACACCATTATAACATTATAATGAGGAGTACTGTATAATGTACTTCATTATAAAGCAGTCTCATTATAAAGTGGTCTACTCTTCAGCTCTAAAGGACTCATTAGAATGAGGGAGTACTGTATATTATACTTCATTATAAAGCAGTCTCATTATAAGGCAGTGTAATCTACAGCTCTAATGGACACCATTACAACATTATAATGAGGAGTACTGTATAATGTACTTCATTATAAAGCAGTCTCACTATAAAGTGGTCTACTCTTCAGCTCTAATGGACACCATTATAATGAGGGAGTACTGTATTTTATTACTATCTTTCCTTTAATGAATATAATATTCACAAAATACTTTTTCTCACCAATTTCCCAACAATTTTTTTTGTGCAAAAGTTGTGTGAAATACAGTAAAGCACTCCTTTGTAAAAGCACCTGGGTATGAATTTAGGTGGGCAGTTTATTACCCATCATCAATGTTAATTTACATTAATCACATTCTTCAGTGAATATAGTAACTTTGATGATGAAAGATATTCTAAAGTATGCAACTGCCAGATGATTGAGTAAACTTGTACAAGCATGTACTTTAAATCATTCTGGTTCTCTACTTTTAACAATATAAATGAATTATAAATAAAAAATTAATCCTTAGCAACACACAAATAAATTAATCCTTACCAACATACAAATAAATTAATCCTTACCTACATACAAGTAAACTCTGAAAAGCATCACAACAAATTTCAATGGATCAAATCTAAACTCCTCAGATAGAGTAATTTCTCTTTAGTTCATATGTACTACAAATAATTGTATTCACGGCATCAAATGTGGCAGATCAAATAATAATATTGAATTGATGGAAATTGTAAAGATACCTGCAGTGAAAACAAGCAATATAATAATGCTCTTGGTCCCATCCCATGATAGTGACTGCTACATGTACATCAAGCAAGCAGTTGAGTATTCAAAATCAAACCAGAAGTAAATATTCACTGGGCCTTATTGAAAGGAATAAGTGAAACTAATAAAAAGAGCATTATGTATGTATAAAGTGGTTATTATAATAGAATATAATAAGCCCCAAAATAAAATCAAGTGAATCAATTATAGAATGTCAAAAATAATATCTGAAGATGTTACTAACTTTTTAAAAATGAAATTCACCTAGTACATGTAAAATGGAATCCATGACTATACCCATGCTGAATTGAAGACCATGGTAAAGCACTCCCTCACTATAATGCCCTTCATTATAACATGGTTCCTATTATATATACAAGGCAAGTATGGCCATGGATCCCATTTCATTAGTGGTAGTAAAATCATATATATTATGTACTTCATTATAAGGCAGTCTCACTACACGGTGGTATACTCTATTGCTTCTATTGACAGAGTTATAATGAGTGAGTACTATATATGACAGTCTTACAGTGAGGGACCAATGAATGTTTCAAAAACACAGGATGTGGAAAAGAAGACCCTACCACCCCTTGTCTCAATTGTTTGAGAAGGATGTTTAAGGACCAAGCTGATCATCAATGAATATTGCTGAAAAATGAAATAAAAACTTAAAATCTATCTGCTTTTAGCTAAGCTAACAACATGTAGTTACCTGATATAACCAAAAGAAAAAAATGTGGAAAGTTTTGCATTCGTGGGACTGCAATTGTGTTTTAAAATCTGAATTTATTAAATGTGGCCTACTGAAAATTGAGTTAACATCCTTGGCAGTATACAGCAATAGTAAAATGGCTGCATCAGGATTTACAAAAATCCACTCCTCTGCTTGGTCCTGACAGGTGGGGGGTGGGTGTAAGGAAGAACAACTTTTTGTACACAAACAGCCCAAAAAAGTAAAGGCACATTATAGTCTCTTGAACAGGAGGATAAGTAGCAACTTAAAATATTTTAAAACTTATATTACAGTACTCCTTCATGATAATGGTGTCCATGGCAGCGAGGATACTGCCTTATGGTGAGACTGCCTTATAATGAAATACATGATACAGTACTCCCTCATTATAATGCTGTCCATGGGAGCCATAGAATATACTGTCTTATAGTTAGACTCCCTTATAATGAGACTGTCTTATATTGAAGTACATTATACATATACAGTATTCACTCATTAAAATGGTGTCCATGGAAGCCATAGAGTATCCTGCCTTATAGTGAGACTGCATTATAATGAAATACATGATACAGTACTCCCTCATTATAATGTTGTTCATTCAAGCCATATAGTGTACTGCCTGATACATTATACATATACAGTACTCCCTCATTATAATGATGTCCATGGAAGTCATAGAGTATACTGCCTTATAGTGAGACTGTCTTATAATTAAATACTTTATACATACATAGTACTCCCTCATTATAATTGTCCATGAAAGCCATAGTATATACTGCCTTATAATAAAGTACATTATACATATACAGTACTCCCTCATTATAATTGTCCATGAAAGCTATAGTGTATACTGCCTTATAGTGAGACTGTCTTATAATGAAATACTTTATACATATACAGTACTCCCTCATTATAATTGTCCATGAAAGCAATAGTGTATACTGGCTTATAATAAAGTACATTATACCTATACAGTACTCCCTCATTATAATTGTCCATGAAAGCCATAGTGTATACTGCCTTATAGTGAGACTGTCTTATAATGAAATACTTCATACATAAATAGTACTCCCTCATTATAATTGTCCATGAAAGCCATAGTGTATACTGCCTTATAGTGAGACTGTCTTATAATGAAATACTTTATACATACATAGTACTACCTCATTATAATTGTCCATGAAAGCCATAGTGTATACTGCCTTATAGTGAGACTGTCTTATAATGAAATACTTTATACATAAATAGTACTCCCTCATTATAATTGTCCATGAAAGCCATAGTGTATACTGCCTTATAGTGAGACTGTCTTATAATGAAATACTTTATACATACATAGTACTCCCTCATTATAATTGTCCATGAAAGCCATAGTGTATACTGCCTTATAGTGAGACTGTCTTATAATGAAATACTTTATACATATACAGTACTCACTCATTATAATTGTCCATGAAAGCCATAGTGTATACTGCCTTATAATAAAGTACATTATACCTATACAGTACTCCCTCATTATAATTGTCCATGAAAGCCATAGTGTATACTGCCTTATAGTGAGACTGTCTTATAATGAAATACTTTATACATATACAGTACTCCCTCATTATAATTGTCCATGAAAGCCATAGTGTATACTGCCTTATAGTGAGACTGCCTTATAATAAAGTACATTATACATATAGTTTCATTACTACATAATGAAACAGAATCCATGACCATACTGGCCCTAGAACATGAACAGTGTTATAACGAAGGGAACTATAGTGAGGGAGTGCTGTAATTGCAAGTGTTATAATGAAGGGAATTATAGTGAGGGAGTGCTGTAATTGCAACAGAAGAATCACCATTAAAACCCTCAAGTCAAAATTTAAAAACTGATTTTATTTTCAATTCTGTTGCATGTTTTAAAAGTGACTACAATTTTTTTATGTTGTCAAAAATAGTCATTTGATAACTGAACTGGCCGTCTATAAAGAAAAAAATAGTTTCTTGTCAGATCGATATAAACCTAAAATCATTTTAACTAAATCATTTTGACCTTTCATGGTCTAAATAAACAATATGCCATAACTGACTACCCACTTATTACTTCTAAACCTTGTAAAATTACTCTGGGGTTTGAACACCATACACTGTAAATCTATCACTCTTGGGAACCATTTCTAAAGCTTTGAATTCTATTCAAAAGCCCATCATTATTTATCAATAATAGCAATTGAATATTAACTATTGATGAGATAGGAACTGATGTGAATCTAAATGAGTGTTAATATGATCTATTTCACCTAGGAAATTTGTATATACACTGTATTCAAACAATATAAAGCCCATTAAGAATGCGTCAGAACCATTAAATTAAATTTTGTACATACTATAAAACATCACTCACACAGATATTTATTAATATTACATGATTATTGTGAGAGCTATTTTTGGACTGGATGACCCAACATCATATACATGTACAAATATCTGCATATGATCGTAATGTTATTGACTAGTACATCATGTTCTAGCAGCACTTTTGTGATGTGATGCAGCTAAAATGACATTTATAATTTGCAGGAACAGCCTGCAACTTTCTAAACTAAAATATAACAAATACAACAATTACACATCTATGTTCAGGTGAATACAAGTGTTATGAACCAGTAAACCCATCATATTGACTGATGCTTCATGGTCTTCACTTGAAATCACAAGACCAGAACCAACATTATTATAAACGCTGATATGTAGTGTAGTTCAGTGTATTGCATTATGTACTTGCAGATTTAGTCTATCATGTTCACTCGAAATCATGTTAAACTGAAATTGTAAGACTAGAACAAACATTATTATATACTCTGATATGAAGTGTAGTTCAGTGTAGTTCAGTGTGTTGTATTGTACACTGACAGATTAGGGACTAACATGTCCACTTGAAATCATAAGACTAGAACAAACATTATTATACTCTGATATGAACTGTAGTTCAGTGTAGTTCAGTATGTCGCATTGTACACTGACAGATTAGGTGCTAACATGTTAGCCTGAAATCGTGAGACTAAAACAAATATTATTATATACTCTGACATGAAGTGTAGTTCAGTGTGTTTGCACTGTACACTGAGAGATTAGGGACTATAATGTCCACTTGAAATCATAAGACTAGAGCAAACATTATTATATACTCTGATATGAAGTGTAGTTCAGTGTATTGCACTGTACACTGACAGATTAGGGACTATAATGTCCACTTGAAATCATAAGACTAGAGTAAACATTATTATATACTCTGATATGAAGTGTAGTTCAGTGTGTTGCACTGTACACTGGCAGATTAGGGATTATAATGGCCACTTGAAATCATACGTCCAGAACAAAGATTATTATATACTCCGATTGTGTCACACACACTTAACATGGGAGGTAAATGAACAATATTTTCCCGAATATCAAGCAGTGTATGTTACCAATAAGGATATGCGTAATGACATTGTGGCATAATCCAACTTTTTACATTATGATGTCATCCAACTCACCTGATATATTCATGCCTGTCATTATTGAAATTATAAATGAAGTTGAGTAAAGAACAAAATGAGTACCGTATATACTTGCGTATAAATCGATACCAACTGCAAACTGCATAGACCCAGATCTGCCATCGCATAAAGTGCCAGCAGATCTGGATCTATGCAGTTTGTAAGGACTAATCAATAGAGCAAACAACACAGACCCAGATCTGCCATCACATTATGCAATGGCAGATCTGGGTCTATGTTGTTTGCATTTTGACACAGCTTATACACAAGTGTAGATGGTATATTTATTTACTATTTTTAATTTTTCTTAAAGTAATGTTTAGAAATCAGATAACTGATGCTATTTACAAATTAGAGTACATGATAAACAGGTTATTATATATGTACTGTCTGATATTTTGGGAGGACTTGTTTGTTTTGGTGCAGCAGACTTCCAAGCTTGTTGGCCACTGCCAAAAAAAAACATCCACCCATGAGTACACATAGATTACAAGTTCCTCAGCCACAGGCCAAAACAACTCATCCACCCATGAATAAACACAGATTACAAATTCCTCAGCCACATACCAAAACAACTCATCTACCCATGAGTACACACAGATTACAATATCCTCAGCCACAGGCCAAAACAACTCATCCACCCATGAGTGTACACATAAATTACAAGTTCATCAGCCACAAGCCAAAACAACTCATCCACCCATGAGTGTACACAAAGATAACAAGATCATCAGCCACTGTCAAAACAACTCATCCACCCATGAGTGTGCACCAAGATTACAAGTTCATCAGCCACTGTCAAAACAACTCATCCACCCATGAGTGTACACAAAGATTACAAGTTCATCAGCCACTGCCAAAACAACTCATCCACCCATGAGTGTGCACCAAGATTACAAGTTCATCAGCCACTGTCAAAAAAACTCATCCACTCATGAGTACACATAGATTACAAGTTCATCAGCCACTGTCAAAACAACTCATCCACTCACGAGTACACATAGATTACAAGTTCATCAGCCACTGTCAAAACAACTCATCCACTCATGAGTACACATAGATTACAAGTTCATCAGCCACTGTCAAAACAACTCATTTACTCATGATTACACATAGATTGCAAGATATCAGCCACTGTCAAAACAACTCATCCACTCATGAGTACACATAGATTGCAAGTTCATCAGCCACTGTCAAAACAACTCATCCACTCATGTGTACACATAGATTACAAGATATCAGCCACTGTCAAAACAACTCATTCACTCATGTGTACACATAAATTACAAGTTCATCAGCCACTGTCAAAACAACTCATCCACTCATGAGTACACAAAGATTACAATTTCATCAGCCACTGTCAAAACAACTCATCCACTCATGAGTACACATAGATTACAAGATATCAGCCACTGTCAAAACAACTCATTCACTCATGTGTACACATAAATTACAAGTTCATCAGCCACTGTCAAAACAACTCATTCACTCATAAGTACACATAAATTCATCAGCCACTGTCAAAACAACCCATCCACTCATGTGTACACATAAATTCATCAGCCACTGTCAAAACAACTCATTCACGCATGTGTACACATAAATTCATCAGTCACTGTCAAAACAACTCATCCACTCATGAGTACACAAAGATTACAAGTTCATCAGCCACTGTCAAAACAACTCATCCACTCATGAGTACACATAGATTACAAGATATCAGCTATGTCAAAACAACTCATTCACTCATGTGTACACATAAATTACAAGTTCATCAGCCACTGTCAAAACAACTCATCCACTAATGAGTACACATAGATTACAAGTTCATCAGCCACTGTCAAAACAACTCATCCACTCATGAGTACACATAGATTACAAGATATCAGAATTTATACATACAATAACCTATAATTATTATATACTCTAATTTTGTCTCTATGACTTAACATAGGAGGTAAATGAACACTATTTTCCTATGTACATCATCATCAAATGCTATATGTTGTTCATAAGGTTGTGCATTGTATTACATTGTAATAAAACATTTTGTATTATATGACATACTCCATTTTGCCTGATATATTCACGTGCATCATGATTGAAATTATCAATCATGTTAATGAATACAAATTGGATATTTAATTGAATATTTGCACATTTTTCTAAAAGGTAATTGTTATGAGATCAGGCTCCAGCATCACTTAATTTCTCACATTTTCCTCAAATTGAGATTTTGCCTTATCTTGCTCATGATATCTCTGACAATACAAATTTTTGTCACAGGTAGGTATAATACAAGAGTTGAAAAATAACTCTTTAGTTTTAAAACTGTACATATGGAAATCCTTTTATTCTTAAAAATAATGAGCTGAGAAATATCTCAAATTTGAGGAAATTCTTCATTTTTTCAAACAGGTAAAACATGACTATTTTCAGAAGAAAAAAATGCAGGATGTTATTATTGTATTTTAATGCCTACTTAATGTTAAGTGAAAAACTCATAATTCTAAACCAAGCAGCAGGAATGATATTGAAAAATCTCAATTTGCAGAAGAAACTTTGAGATGTTAAGTGAAACCAGTCCATGGTTAATAATGCTAATTGTAATTTATAGTACATAATACATAATGTGCCGGCAGATCTGGGTCTATGCAGTTTGTAAGGACTAATCAGTAGAACAAACAACATACTGGTAGACCCTGATCTGCTGGTGCATTATACGATGGCAGATCATGGTCTATGTTGTTTGCATGTGGACCCGGTTTATACATGAGTATATACAGTAAATAGGTTTTTGAATGTTTGCTTTGGCAAGAAGACCAGCAAGCTTGTCAGCCGTATGCCAAAACAACTCATCCACCCAAGATATCAGACAGTACACAGACAATAACCACTATATATTAACCCTGATCTTTCTGTGAATTATGTGACATCATATCTGAGTCAGTCCTGTTCACAGCTAGATGCACAATTACACTGAAAAGACATGGCCTCATTTTCACCAATGTAAGTCCTAAATTTAAGTCTTGATTTATGACATTTGACTGGTCAATTTTAAGTCAGACATAAATTTTTTATTGCAATCAATTCACAGGATTCTTGACCTAAGCTTAAGTCCAGACTTAAAGTTCTGTTGGTGAAATCCGGACCTGGCCTGGAGATCAGAAAACTTTTGAGACTGAGTCTGAGCCTGAGCTTTTGTATCAACCAATCAAAGAGGATTTTACTTTTGAAAGACCCTTTTTGATTGGCTGTTGGTGAAATCTAGGCCTGGCCTGGAGATCAGAAAACTTTTGTGACTGAGTCTGAGCCTCAGCTTTTGTATCAACCAATCAAAGAGGATTTTACTTTTAAAACACCATTTTTGATTGGCTGTTGGTGAAAACTCAATCTCAAACTCAAGCTCAGAATGTTATTATCTTCAAGACTGAGGTTGACCTGGAAATAGTCTAATTTTAATTATTTGATGCATATACCTCCAGTCAAGATAGATTACTAACCAAACTGTGAAAACACTGGAAGGATTATTAACTGACATGCAATAATGTGTTCCCATCAATACATTGTATATAGGGTTACATGGTATGTATATCTGAGATTGCATGGTAATTTTTAAAAGGTCAGCAATTTGTATTAGAAGTCAAAAGCAATTTTACTAATTAGGGTATTCATATTACAGCAAAGAAAACTTCACTTTACATTATGAAGTTAATTGGACATCTACTTGGCAGCAAATACTAACCATGTCACCATGTGCATTAAGCTTATACAAGTACTAAATACATGTATAGTTTCATATGAAAAGACCATGATGTAGCAATTTTACTAGTAACATGGATCCATACCTGTAATTGTATGGTGTTCATGGATTTTTATGTACTTTTAGAAAAGGAATTTTTTGGTGAAAAATAGACCCTGAGCTAATTGCCCAACATATTAAGTATGCTGCTAATGAAGTCCATGTAACTGAGAAAAAAATAATCAAGACAAGTTCTCTGTGGCAGATCCAGAGTGAGTTCAGCAGGTTCTATCAAACCCCTTATTCAAATTACAATACAGTGCTCCCTTGCTTACCCGAGTACCTGTACAAGTATTGGTTTCTCTAGAAAGGTATAAACCAAGTTCAGATAATACTAATCACCTTTACTGGAGGTGGTCAATAATTGAAATCAATAACTGAATTGTTCCGTGCTTGACAAACATGGCAGATGTTTGAGGTTTGTGATCACTGTTTATATATCATTTGTACATTGATTTGGCTTGGCGGATGGCAGATATCAAAGGTGGTGAATGAAAGGGGGAATTAAAGAGCAAATCAACTAGTACATTGAGATTTATTGGCGGTAACTGAGGGTCGCAAGAGACCGAGGGGATGGGGGGGGGGGGCAGAAATCAGGGAATTACTCTAGTACATTTTGTCAATAAGGCATCAGACAAAACAAAAACACACAAACACTCATACACACATAGTATTGCCACTGTGTGGATTCAAGCCCATGATTTCACTGGTTCATACTTCAACCCTCTTGACCATTTGGTTGTGAGCACTTACACTTCCTTTAAATTCTAATCATTCCAGATAAATATTACAGTAATGAAAACCAGTAACATTCATCATAGAGATAGATGGAACATGATGTTCTATTGGCTGTACAAGTCACATGGAAACAAGAAAAGAAAAACTCAAGAAATTGTATTGAATAAAAAGGAAACTTTGGTACCAAAGAGGCATGGCCATGCTGGATGGTAGAGTCTGATAACAATGGTTGTTACCGTTGATAACAAGTCTGAGATTTCCTTGTCTTAGTGCCAACCACCTATACCGTCTATACTCGTGTATAAACCGATACCAACTGCAAACTGCATAGACCAGGATCTGCCTTTGCATAATGCGCCAGCAGATCTGGGTCTATGCAGTTTGTAAGAACTAATCAGTTAAACAAACAACATAGACACTGATCTGCTGGCGCATTATGCAGTGGTAGATCAAGGTCTGTGTTGTTTGCATTTGGACCCGGCTTATATGCAAGCATATACGGTAATTATTGTTCTTCTCACCCATTTGTTTTTCAAAGAGAAAAAGTAATCAATATCTGGATTCCATCACATCATGAACTTGCTTCATTGCAAACATGGAAATTGTCTTTCACTTTAAGGTGTCATATTGTGATGTCATCAAACCAATCTGAGGCAACCAATCCATGACAACCAGGCTGACACAAAAAAGTATGTATAACAAATCTGCAAGATTTCCCTGTCACATGGATGAGAAAAGGACATCTATGTAAAAAGAATTTAGAATGCATAAATTCACAAAATTGAATACATACAGCATAAACCTCATTATAATGCCATCCATGGGAGTCATGTAGTATACCACCTTATAGAGACCACTTTATAATGAAGTACACTATAAATATAATTTTAGTATTGATAATAAAATGGGATTCATTATCATACCTGCCCTATACCAAGAAATGTGTTATAATGAAGGGTGTTATAGTGAGGGAGTTCTGTATATTCCATCAGCTTATGCTACTATGACTCTTATACAGAAATAATGACAAGTAAAATTCCACATAAAATGAATACTCTTGAATCCAACAGAAGCATTTCATATCTTATTTCTAACTTTGTTATTCCTGATGATTAATTGGGAAACATCTTAGCAATTTAATACACACAGTGGCATTGACACATGAAATAGCTCTACTGTAGTTTGCTGGACTTGATAAAAATAATTACAAATATAAATTTGAACAGGGTGTTTTTCATATGGTAGATTATAGCAAACAAATTCCCAAAACCACTTAGTGTATCTTGGATATCTCTGGTTTTTATCTCTGCATACATTGCTGTCCATATGGCAACTTTCTCTGATAGCTGACCATAGAAATATGACTGGACTAAGAAATGGACTCTTTACTTGTGTGAATTCAATATTTTTTATGAGGTACCTAATTTCATGAGGTACCTAATTTCAGGGATGTCATTTCTTGTTGCTACAAAACCATGAATTTAAGATACAAAGAACAAGCATCTTTCATGTGAACACAATAGGACCACTTCCATAATCCACAAATTTGTGTACCGGTACCTGTACTGATGTTAAATGTCATATTTTGTACAACCATGAAGACTATTTTCAGGCAAATAAATTTCAGCATCCACTTGCCCAAAATGTACAGGTAATTTTTAAACTTAACTCCAGCCCTGCCACTAATCCTTAGAAGTGGCATTCTCAATTGAGCAAGAGATTTATGTAGTCTGTAACATCTTAATAAAACCCTGCCATAATTTCCTCATTAAATAAAAAGTGAATTAATTTTTTTTACTCAAATTGTAACATTACATAATGCAATTATTCAAGTTTGAATGGGGCATTGCAGTTCAAATACCTGTACATGTACTTCAAAGAAAATTATTTCTCTAAAATAAAAGGTAAAGGAAAAAGAACACATGAATGAAAGTTATAGAAGTTTTTGTTAATATATAGACCTGTATGTCAAGAAAGGAAATGATTTTATACTGTAAATTCATCCAAGAAGGACAACATATTTAAATTTCAAATCATTCATATGATCCCCATTACATTTACTTCATTTCAACCTCCAGCCAAAATCAATTTCCTCATAGTCAATGGCCACTAAACAACTTTTATTTGCCCTCCCTTCTTCTTTCATGTTCAATTTCCCCTTTTTCTAAAGATGTTTTCACATCATGCACTTTCATGTCTGGCGATTAGGGACCACATAATAGCTCTGTTTATAGGTAAGATATAAGTAAATAGCTCATAGCCCTATCATCGTCATTTTACATGTAACTTGATCTACCTCTTGCCGTCTGTCTGAAATCACCTAACATTATAAGGAATTTTATTGCAATTTGTCTTCCTTTCAGGTAAGAAATTTATTTACAGAATTTTTCAGTGATAAATTTCCAATAGTTAATTTCTGGTGTATTTCTGGTATGGAAATAATGAGGGAAATAATATCTGATATGGGAGGAATATAGAAATCTTAGAATGAACTTTTTCAAATGTCTTCTGATATTAGGATTATACCATTTTCATCTTGATATTAGGTTAGAACTCCACATTATTTTTCATATAATACTATATATTATAATAAAAAAAATTCTTTCTGTTATTTACTTATGTTAAAGATTTAGAGGGCAACTTTTGATCTAGACTTAAAGAGAAAAATTAAACAACATAAAATAATACTAGTAACAAGTTATATAATATCTGCCACATGTTGTATATTGCATTTCATATTTCTTTTGGATATGAAATATGAATGTTTGTTGTTAGGATATCACTTCTAAATCAGAAGATTTGTATATATTGTATAAGTAATTCAAAATAACTAAAGATCTGATTATTTCAAGTTTGTCATTTGATATTGGAAAACAAATTAAATGATCACTCATTTTATTTTTTTATTTTTACATTTTTTATTATAAATGTTTTAGTGAATAATGAGGAATAATTTCTGAAACAGAAGAAAAGGAAAAAAATAAATAATATCAGTACAAAATGTTAAATTAATTTTTTTTGCAGAAACCTTGCTTTAAACAAATTTCCTGTTATGCCCACGGTGGACTATAAATTACAAGTACATGTGGATTAATGGAATCAAGCATTTAGAATAGTGTGTGGTGGGGAAATCCCACCTAAGGGTCAGGAATCAGAATTTTGAGACAGGATCAATGCTCTGGCAAAATTCCTGCACAAAATTCTGACCTCAAGGGTTGGATTTCCCTGTCCTGCATAACCCCATGAGTGATTTATTTCTCTCATTCCCATGCATGTGTGATATAATTGGCCAATGTGAGAAAGCCATGTGGGATGTACCTTTCTCTCATTCCCATTCATGTGAGACATAGTTTGCCCATGTGAGAAAACTAGGTGGGATACATCGTTTTCTCATTCCCATTCATGTGTGAAATAGTATCCCCTTGTGAGAAAGCCATGTGGGATGCACCTTTCTCTCATTTCCATGTATGTTGGATATAGTTTCCCCATGGGAGAAGGCCAGGTGGGATGCACCTTCATCTCATTTCTATATATATGTGTGACACATTTTGCCCCTGAGAGAAAGCCATGTGGGAAATGCCGATCTCACACAAAGTACATGCAATCAGTTGAACTATGGATGATGTTATTATGCATATGATGTCATGAATGTCTGCAAAGTCCTATGGATGTTATTATGCATATGATGTCATGAATGTCTGCAAAGTCCTATGGATGTTATTATGCATATGATGTCATGAATGTCTGCAAAGTCCTATTTTTTGTCCACATGGAAAAAAAAAATGCCTGTGCTTATAAACAGTGATCTCTGTTTACCACAAATTCTTTATAGGAAACTAAACTTGTATACTCCATCGGATGAATGAAAAACTTGTAGAAAATATTCAGTTCTAAAGCTAGATCCACACAACTGATCTGCCAATTCTTTTTTCACATCCTTTGTTTTCTAGTTAAAAGTGAGAGAAAACAATCAATCATATGCATTGGTGTGGGATGAAAAAAAAATCACACCCACAGCCTTGTTTCTGCCCACAAATGCTGACCTCCAAATGGGATTTTCCAATCCCACATAGGGTAGTAGATGTGATGGATTCTATCATTATCACCCATCAGACAGAGTTCTTTAAATTTTACCCTGGGCTAGATGATAACTCTATCTCACGTTAGGGATTAGTTAAGGTCATGTGCAAACTGGTTAGTTTCTACCACAAGTACTCATTTGATTGGATTAAAAGCCTGCATACAAAATGATGTAAATTACAGCATACACAAATGCTGCTTTCACTACACTCTCAGGTAAGAAAGAATGCCCTTTAAGATGCAACTTTTGTCCATATGAAGGAAGCAGAATATGAAAAAAAATATGATCGGTGGTGAATTAAAAAAGTAATTTTCACCAATGTCTGTGAGTAGGATAGGAAAATACAACACTCAGGGACAAAGAGACTCGGGAGATCATCATCCCTGGGATCAAATATTTTCCTCTCTGGTTTGGCTTTACTATCCTGCCCACACACATGCGGAAGTTTATATTACTTTCTCATTCCTATATACCATATATACTTGCTTATAAGTCAAGTCCAACTGCAAACTGCACAAACCCTGATCTGCCAGCGTATTATGAGATGGCAGATCAGGGTCTATGTTGTTTGCAGTTGGACTTGACTTATAAGTGAATATATACAGTACATGTATACAATTTGCCCATGTGAGAAAGTCATGTGGGATACCCCTACCCTATACAAGTGCACTCACTGACACCATAGATGACATCATTAAGCTAATGACATCATGAACATCTACAATGTTTCTTGCATTTTTTAGTATTGAAAAGACTTTTTTTTTTGTCAATTTGTAATCAAAAATTTACATACTCTTTCTAATGAAAATTTTTTTTCAGAAAATAATCTGCATTTCAAAAGCTATCTCCTTACTGATATGCCATTTTCTTATTCCAACATAGTTAGAAATGAGATAAAAATAATCCCACAATCAGAGTCAGAATTTAGGGGCAGAAACAAGGCTTTTTTGTCTTGTTCCTGTCCACAAATTATTACCTTTGAGATTTCCCTATGCCACATCAATACCTTTGGGTGGGATTTCCCTATCCCATATCAATACCTTTGGGTGGGATTTCCTTATCCCTCATCAATGTATATGATGGATTCTATTAATCTACCACAGCTTTTGCAAAAGGGGCAAATTATATCACAAATTTATAGTGATGGGAGAAAAAATACAGCTATTTTGCATGGTAGACCAATATTTCGGATTTCCTGGATGCTACAGTGCACGAATTTAAAGACCCAATAAAAAATTACCCTCCTATGGAAATGATAGGACCCATTCCCAAATCCGCAAATTTTAAGTAATGACAAAAAATATCATTTTCTGAATAGCCACAAAAATAGATACGCATTAAAATACATGAATTCACAGTACTGCATAACATTAAATAATGCATATCTGTATAGAAAGCAATTCACATGGAACACAAATTATTCATTATTAAAAAGCAAGGAAAAGATCTTTTCATTACAAAATTTCAGAGGATACACAATCTTGTAACATATTAAGTACTGGTGTTGACAGTATTTAATAAATGCGAGGTTTATATAGTTTTGTATGAATAAGTTTCAGCAAAAGAAAGTTCTATTGAGTAAAGTGTATCCAAGCAGTGATTTAATAGGCTTGACAATCAAAAAGTTAAACTTAATACAAACCTATCCAGATCTTTTGATGTCCACCTGTCACTTGGAACTGTTTAAACAGATAGACAGAAGAGATCGTCTTTACAAGGTTGATTTTAAAGGTTACCCTCTTGTTAGAAAAGATTTATTAAATAAGTAAACTGAATATTTGTATAAGATTACACAAACAAGTAGTCCTACTGGAAAGCATAATGGTCCAAACAGCTATAATAATATAATGAACATAGTAAATATGTATTTATTCAATCACATTTTTCAATGTGTCACAAACAAGTAGTCCTACTGGAAAGCATAATGGTCCAAACAGCTATAATAATATAATGAACATAGTAAATATGTATTTATTCAATCACATTTTTCAATGTGTCACAGAGCTATCTGAGTTATTCATTTTTCTACATCAATAAAATGAACAAATACAAATATATGACAAGCAAACAAATTACCACCATGCAGCAGATACCAAAAGTTTGATAGAATTATTTATGTGTTTGTAAAGCTCTATGCCCCCCCCCCCAAAGCAGCCCCATACCAACCCCCTTACTGTAGGTCCAAAATGTGCAAACAATAACAATTGCAAAATTCATTTAAAGACGCAAAATCTATTTAGGGAGATCTACCAAGTATATATGCATATAAAAATGTCTACCAAATTTCATTTGCATAGATCAAGCAGTTTCTAAGTATGTCTGTTAACAAGATTCACTCTAAAAAAAAGCTGAAGTCCAAAAAAGTGACAAAAGGCTGAGAAAACATGACAAATTGTCTATGTCAAAATCTAATCAGGTCATCTACACATCATAAACATGCTTACCAAACTTCATTTGTCATGATGTCAAAAATATATTCAGGTCATCTACACATCATAAACATGCTTACCAAACTTCATTTGTCATGATGTCAAAAATATATTCAGGTCATCTACACATCATAAACATGCTTACCAAACTTCATTTGTCATGATGTCAAAAATATATTCAGGTCATCTACACATCATAAACATGCTTACCAAACTTCATTTGTCATGATGTCAAAAATATATTCAGGTCATCTACACATCATAAACATGCTTACCAAACTTCATTTGTCATGATGTCAAAAATATATTCAGGTCATCTACACATCATAAACACGCTTACTAAACTTCATTTGTCATGATGTCAAAAATATATTCAGATCATCTACACATCATAAACATGCTTACCAAACTTCATTTGTCTGTGTCAAGTGGTTTAAAACCTAGCCAGAACCAATTAACTAGGACCGATGGGCATTTACTCGTATATATGAACAGGACCAAATTAATGAAGCTGGCCTGTGACACTGCATTTGCAGTATGGGATATTCAAAAAACCAAAGGGATCATATTATCCCTATAGAAACAGTCTTTGCTATTGTAGCTTTCCTTGGCTATTTGAAATGCTTTGGTATGCTTTATATTCAGTAAAAATCTGTTTTCCTGTGGAATTTTTGCAATATCCACATTCTGTACACATATGATCAAACATAAAATGTTAAAGTATTATCAGAAGGCAAACACATTGCTATATATCAGAAGAAAATACTGATACAAAAGTATTGTCTCTGAAGATGGATATATACCGTATATACTCTCATATAATCCTGGTCCAAATGCAAACAACATAGACCCTGATCTGCCATTGCATAATGCACTGGCAGATCAGGGTCTATGTTGTTTGTTCTACTGATTAGTCCTTACAAACTGCACAGGCCCAGATCTGCCGGTGCATTAGGCGCCAGCAGATATGGGTCTATGCAGTTTTGCAGTTGGTATGGGCTTATACACGAGTATATATATATATATATATATATATATATATATATATAAAGACCATGACAGCCAACTATATCAAGATAGAGGATATTACATATGTGTTTATTTGATATGATCATTATGAAATGAGTGGAGTAACATCATATGTCATAAATGAGTGGAATAACATCATATGTCATAAATGAGTGGAATAACATCATATGTCATAAATGAGTGGAGTAACATCATATGTCATAAATGAGTGGAGTAACATCATATGTCTTGAACTTCAAAGAGTTTCATACATTTTATGTGAATGAACACAAGTTTAAGATTCTGTTCATCACATAACGTTATGGACTTTGCATTACTAAATGATGTTGCTATGTAACATTGATAAGTGTTATGCAACAGTGGGCAAAAGATTGGTATAATATAACATTATGATGCTAACAATCACATTATGTGATAAACAAGTATACAATGCACACACTCTATGCAGACCTAGTGGACACATTAAAAATATGACATCTTTGCTGTCTATGAAGTGCAAACATCTGTAGCGGAGAGGATTGACTTCTGGTTTTGACTCCACACTGTGGCAATGTAATTTTTTTCCATTTTTTTAATGAAAAACAAGACCCACAAGAATATAAGAACAACTATTGGTACACACAGATCTGTCTTACAGCGGGTTAAACCAGAAATGTGTTCATGGATTCCCCACAACACTGCCTGAAAACTGACCTAAATGCAAAACATAAATATGGTGTGAAGGATGGATGGATGGACAAACAAGGGTAATACTACATGTCCTACCACAATCCTATTGGGGCATGTAAAAAGGAATTCTGCAGGATTACTAAATGACCAACAATTATTATAAAATCTTTTTTATCATGGATCATTGACTGTAGGGTTACCATATTTGAACTTTAAAAAAAGAAGACACTATATATATATATATGACCAAAAAGGAGGACATATGGTAGCTCTAAATTGGACAGGGTTCCAAATCTGAAATGAAAGAGCTTATTCTTCCGTTTTCAAATTTTCCTTGTTGATAATATGGATCTTATATTGGTTGAGCTAAAACAAACATATATTCTTAAGTTTTGAGATTATTTTGGAACAGATAAAAAAAGAGTTTTAATTATTATCCTATATCATCAATTTACCATGTTTTCTTAAAAGTTCAACCATGCAGCTATAGCTACTTACAAATTGATAAATCTCCAAACCCTTTCCCTTTCTCCTTGCTCTCTCAGTATTAGGATGAACTTGCTCTGTATGTTCTGTGTGTGCATGTATGTGTGTGAGTGGGTGGGTGGGAGACTGAAGAGCCCCAACTGGACCTGACCATGCTCATATGGCTCACACTGAGTCTCAAACTATAACAATGGACAATACATGCTTGGTTAGTGCCATATACCATATGCATTACAGGCCAGTGAACTTAAAGTAAGATACAAACAACTACTGATGATAATATAACTTCATATACATGTGGTCCACCTGTTTTTAGCAGTCACCTCTGGGAAGTGAGAAAACTGATCTCCTAAGACAGGTGGTTGCTTAATAGAAGTTTATTTCCACAATAATTTGAATTTAAGGGACTGTGAAAAAATTGTCTGTTTAAGGCAGGTGATTGCAAAATAGAGATGTTCTTTACGACAGGTTTAACTGTACTTAAAATTCTGAGCATGGTCATTGGTGTGGCACATACAAAAAATACAGCATTCCCTCGTTGTAAGGCCCTTCATCATAACAGGATTCCTGTTATAAGGCAGTTATGGTCATGGATACTATTTCATTAAATGGCATTAAAATTGTACATATAGTGTACTTCATTATAAGGCAGTATCACTATAGCAATATACTAAATGACTCCCATGGATATCTTTATAATGAGTGAGTACTGTATCATTTACTTCATCATAAAGCAGTCTCACTATATGGCTCCCATGGACAACATTATAATGAGGGAGAACTGTATCAAGTACTTCATTATAAGGCAGGCTCACTATATGGCGATATACTCTATGGCTCACATGGACAGTGTTATAGTAAGGGAGTACTGTATACCAATTTGTTATCATGACTAAGACTTGTGAAAAACATAGTTTTCTCAATTTAATGTTACACTTTGCTAGGTTTGGATCAAATTTTGGATAAAGCTTGCATGGATCATTTTCTTGCATAAACGATCTATATAGCACAGAAATGATATGCATACCTAGACAAGTAGATTGAAATCCACAACACACTTGCTAACCTATCAAAAATCTATGAGGTACACCCGTAAGTCTTAATTGAAATTCTGTATAGAGCCGAGGAGCTTATACTGAAATTTACACCATGCTGTTTGATAGAAGAAAGGAATATTCATTGATAACAAGTATATGAAAAGAAAGCCTATTGAAAGTGGATGAACTGAATTAATCAAAATGAACATCAATACTTAAAAAGACCCTTTGCTGCATTTCTTAGCATTTAGAAAAGAGTCGTGAACAGTATGAAAAAGGAATTATAGAATTTTCCAAACACTTTGAAACTTCTTTAGATAAAATTTAGCACACACAGCAACTTAAGAGTGTGAATACTTAACATAACGGGATAAAAAATTATGATTATTATTATTATTATTATTATTATCAAAAGGTCATTTTAATTCATTTTAAGGTATTTTAGAAACAAGAAGTTAGAGATGATACATACATTTTACAGTGTTTTCTAGAATATAAATTCACACTTGCTGTCTGATTGAGACATCTGATTTAGACAGATAATTTCCCATAACATAAGATTTGTATCACCCTTTTTATTTTTCTATACTGTATTAGTCTTGAATTAGTGGACACTTGTTCATAATGGACAAAATGAGTCAGTCTATACAAAAAATAATGAATTAGCAAAGACATAATACTGATACAGCTATTTTTCAATCAATTTCTTGTATATTTGATATTTTTAAATCTGAATGATTGTAAAGAATAACAATTTCATTTTCTTTTCAGAAATTCTAAATTCTGCACAGCCTAGTCATTTACGAATACTTTGTTGACCATTCATTGGATTACAAAAAAACTGGCATTCTAGCAGCGTTCAGTTTGTTTGTACCAGCAGAAACAAACTTCTCTGTATTACAATATATGTTTTGATAAGTTTAAGGATAAAATTCTCTAGGAAATTTGTGAATAAATACAGAGTGTTAATTCTGATCATTGCGGGACTAAAGCAAAGAGCATATCAGCCTGATCCATTTACTTTTGTGGGAACACAAGGACATCTGAGAAAAAGGGACAAAATGAGTCGACTTAAACCTCACCAGAGGTTCTATGAGCCAACCCAGGAGTATACTGCTATAACAGTCCAAAGTCCAAAATGGCGACAGCGAGTTATTGATCAGCAGCCAGAAATAGAACAACATCAACCTTCAACACCAAAAGAACGAAGAATACCTGACAGGAACTCAGATAAAGTCAGCCACCTCATTTCTCAACAAGAACGTCTTCTGGACCACCAACAGCGAGTGGCACAGCAACAAGACCTGGTGGCCAGCAAACTGAGTCAGCAAAATGACATGTTGACCCAGGCACTGATACAGAAAATGTTTGAAAATAAGGATAACATAATTGCAAATCTGAGTCACATGAGAGCAGACCAAATGGAGGAATATACCAGAACACTACTACAAGAGCATATCCGCTACATGGCTGCCATAGTTCAGAGATTAAATCAAGATATTGAAGTAAGATAATTGATTTTCAAAACTAATAACATTTTATGCAAATTTTAATCCTAGAGTTCACAACATAGATCTGAAAATGGAAAAATACTCTGAGGTCAATCACTGCTGAAAAGCTAAGTGGTCCCTTTTTATAACACACATCAGGATAGCACAGTGTCTGATATAACAAAAATCAGGATAACACTGTCTCTGATATAACACATCAGGATAACACAGTCTCTGATATAACACATCAGGATAACACAGTCTCTGATATAACATTGATATGGACATGGATCCCATAATAGCTGTTGAATTCTATCTTCCATGTAATGTACCAAACTACATCATTCCCATTCATGTACTGCAGTACATAATTTACATACAAACACTGCTGTGCGTGTATGTTTCTAAGATCACTACATACATATACATATAAAAATCAAACTACACATAGATTAAGTAAGCTCCCTACATATTATTTCTAAAGTAAACATAGAAGACTTTTTTAATACATGTTTACATAATTCACTCAATATGCATATTCAAATTTGCAATCATTATCAACCAGATGCTTTCCTCAAGTCATCTAGACTACCTATGTAGTGACTTGTAGACCAAAAATATTTTGCTGTGAACATAACATCAATGCCCATTGGTTGTTGAGTACATCGTTATCCAATCACACTGCTTGTTCATCAACATGTTAACTTTTATATCTGTAAAATGTCGACAAAAATGATTGAAATGGTTTAAAATGTGTATGTTTGAATCCAATACACAAACATTTATACAAATTACAACGTTAATGGTTTTGTAGTTACAAAAAGTAAAAATGAAGCTAATTTGTAATTCATACTGGCTGCTTACTACATACCCATGTTCGTAATCAATCAATATAACAATATCCCCTTGAACAAGCCGTCATAAATATAGACTGTATCAAGAAACTTAATTTTATTTCCTAAAGAACAGTAATTTCAATGATTAATCAGACGTATGATACAAACTAAGTGGATATAAAATAAGCAGAATCTTGCAAATAATTTAAATTTAAAAAAGTTGTACAAAATAGTTTTCTCAAGGCTAAGCTGCCTTTTCATCAAGTACAACTATTTGCATAGAAACTATGCAGGAATTTAGCACTGTATATTTAATAAGATTTTTAAATGTTACAAAAATGCTAGTAGCTGAAATACTGAACAACAGAGAACAAAAAGTACAGCCAAGAACAATGTACAGATAATTATTTGACCAAACAAATAAAACAATTCAGGCTTTCTGTGTACAATGTACTGATAATTATTTGACCAAGCAACTAAAACAATTCAGGCTTTCTGTGTACAATGTACTGATAATTATTTGACCAAACAACTAAAACAATTCAGGCTTTCTGTGTCTGTTGTCATCATTAAGCATATTTCTGAATTAAGTGCAAGTAACCAAAAGTCTACAGGAGTTATTCAAAACATTTTACACTGATTCAAATCTGACATTACACAACACATTTCCTTTTTTGCTTGTCTTTTTCCCTGGCTGAGGGTACAAAATTCCATTACTTGCATTTAAGCCGTCACATAATGCACCAGCTGATCAGGGTCTATGTTGTTTGTTCTACTGATAAGTCCTTACAAACTGCATAGACCCAGATCTCCCAGCACACTATCCGATGGCAGATCTGGGTCTATGCAGTTTGAAGTTGGTATCAGCTTATACACGAATATATACGGTACTTTTCCCTGACCTGTGGGAACCCTGCTTATGACTCCCATTACTGGCACTATAGTGAGAGACCACTGTAACCATATATAACTTTTCCAAAAATGTCGTAAATTCTGCTAAAACAGGAAAAAGTTCTATTGTAGTAAAATTTTCAACAGTTTTTGGTGGCAGTGGTTGTCCCCACATGTATGTAAGTACATTTCATGAATATACCATTTAAACTCTAAGTCTAGTCCAACCACAAACTGCACAGATCCAGAGCCTCCAACACATACTGAGCTGGCAGATCTGAGTCTATGCAGTTTCTTAGGAGTAATCAGTAGAACAAACAACACAGATCCTGATCTGCCAGTGCATTATGCAATGGCAGATCAGGGTCTATGTTGTTTGCAGTTTGACTGGACTTATAAGCAAATATATACAGTACATTATGTCTGATCACAACAAATAATATACACTGAAACCAACTTTAGTGGGTACCTCCATATAAAGTATCAAAGTGAAAAGTATGAATAGTTACATATAACTGTTTGAAATTTTTTTTATAAACTGTGATATAATAGGTCACTGTTGCCTTGCAGTCCAGTGTTCAACATTTTGTGGCCCTAATAGTTATACTCTGAATGTCATCCATTTATAAGAAATCAATTGCAAAAATCAATTCCATAAATTTTTTAAAAATCAATTAATTTCCAGAGGCCTCTTTGCATTCAAAATATTAAAGAAGATTTGTCTCCCGTTGAAGTCAGATCTTCTGTAATGACAATACAGCCTAATAAAAAAGTGGACTCTAGTTATCGGGACAAAATGGTAACAAGGTACGGTATATACTCGTGTATAATCCGATACCAACTGCAAACTGCATAGACCCAGATCTGCCATCGCATAATGCACCATCAGATCTGGGTCTATGCAGTTTGTAAGGACTAATCAGTAGAACAAACAACATAGACCCTGATCTGCCAGTGCATTATGCGACGGTAGGTTGTTTGCATTTGGACACATATTATATGTGAGTATATACAGTATGTTTTTACACATTTTGGTGGAAGATAATGTGGCAGGTTAGCTATCATCAGGAGCGTCCTTGCATGAGAGGGGCCTTACAAGAGGAGAACCACTGTTTAGTCACCAATATGTCAGATGCAATGTGTTTATATTGTCCATTTTGTCTAATATATGAAAATGTGAAATTCCCATGAATTACAATGCTATGGACAGTTGACCTAAAGGACTTGTGGTACTAATTCAACCCCCAAAGTAAACCTATGGAAACCCATGGAAACACCACAATATTAAAAATTCATTAACTTTAAAGTTATAAATACTCATGATCAAACCTACATCTTTCAACATAGTCCCATCACTGATGCAAACTTTTCTATGGAGAAAATCATGAGCTACTGCATTTTATTTTTATCTACATGTGTGTGAAACATGTGTTTCCAATTCCGCATCTACATAATCAAGGGCAACTTTCAGTATTTAGTGTTCTTGAGTCAAGTCTGTAAAAAGACTGCATCAATAGAATATTGTCTCTATTTATTCATTTACAAATCAGATAAGTTCTGAAAACATTCTTTTTTAAGTTGTATATTTCATTATCAACCAATCATGTCCCTCCGAACCCATTTATACCCTATTTTATGTTTACCCAATTCTAGACTGGTTCCCATTTTTCCATGAGTCCTATATCCACCTTTGATTTACTTGTCACACCTTTTTGTAGTACATAGTGCAGAGTATAACAGTAAGTAAACAGTGTACATAGTTCCGCTCATCAAAGATTACACTAGCAAATATTAAAACATATTGGAAGCTCATGTATACCAACATTAGTAATGGTGCTCTTTAGGCAAAATTTAAATATATGAACTTCATTTCAGACAATATATTAAAATAAATATATTTAATCAAGAGTTATTTCTCTTCAATTTAAGATGGAAATATATCATCTATGTCATGTTATGAATGAAATGAGTAAAAAGGTCAATATGACCATTTATATGTGTATGCATTACTTCCAAAAAAGGAGATTTAAATGACAGAAATTACTTAAAGTTCCACCAGAACACATATTATTTATAACTAAAGTAAGGTAGGCATAAGCCAATGTAAATGCAAAATATGAAGTTCCAAAACATTCAATGAATGAAATTGGTGGGACACAAAATCAAGAGAGGTCATCAGCATTAAGCATGGTGTTAGAGACCTGAGTGATCAGATCTAAAGAAAACTCTTTCAAAACATAGCAAGGAAATATCGAATTGGTGACCACATTTACTCTATAAATGGTAAACTGTCTAAAATTTATATATTTGGTTGGATAAATATTTTAAATGTGCAAAACACCCGCCCAACATAGTTAAATCCACACACTGCACCTCCTCCCCCTTCATGGCAACGTTTATGATATCTGAAAATATGTGCAATTCGCCATCGAAAATCTGTCAGAGGTAGACAAAAAATGTTCATTTTCCTTTGAACCACAAATAGAACCAGAATATTGCATATACAGTAACTTAATTGTACATGCATATGTGGAAGCACTGTAAAGCAGTTGTTCTCTATAGGACTCATGGTAATAATTCAACTCCCATGGTAAAGCTATGGAAACACCATGATATTAAAAATTAAATAACTTTAAATTTCTAAATACTCACGATCATACCTAATTCTCTCAGTATAGATCCATTCTTAATACAAGCTTATGTGTGAAGAAACCCATATTAGCAAAGGTATTTTTTTTTCAATCTACGTGTGTATGAAACATGTGTTTCCAGTTCCCAACCTAAAGAATCAGGCGCCACTTTCAGTATTGAGTGTCCCTAAGTCAAATCTGTAAAATGACTGAAATTACATCAGTAGAATATTGTCTCTATTTTTTCAGTTACAAATAGGATATGCTCTTAAAAGACTCTTTTTCTAAAATTTAACTTTTCATTATCAATCAATCAACCATCCAAATCAAGATATACTCTATTTTACGTTCACATATTTTTAGACTGGTTCGTATTTTCCCATGTAATTAGTACCATGAGACCTAAAGTTAGCTGCAGACATCTTATTTCAAAGGAAGATAAATATGACTGCAATTAAAATCTGAGTACATTTATAAACATAGTGCTTCATTCCCAATAGACCTAGCAATGATTCTTGAGCTTAAAATTGTATTTAAAAATTACAATATCACAGACCAGCTCCTGTGCCAGTGAATCACATGTACTTGATCTTTTTTCTAGGGTCTTGAGGCAGAACTGAAGGCACGTGATATGGCTGTAGTGAGTACGAATGGAGCAGTAGGCAAGCTTGAGGTCCATCACATTACCATGCTACAAGATCTCAAGAGCCGAATTGTGCGCTGTGATACAAGTATCGCCAAGCACTCCTCTGATCTACGATTCATTCTGGAGGAACTAAGACGTTTGGAAGGCCAACAAATCCACATGAAAGAGGAATTCAACAACCTGTTCCACAGACTAGAAGCCGAGGTACTTTACACAACCAACAAGGAGGCTAACCAGAGTTGCCTATTTTTGGCAGAGTTGCACAATTCTTAAAACTTTCTTGTTTCTTTTTTTTTTTTTAAATCTCTGAGAAAATCTTGCTTTTATTAGCCAAATCTTCAGTTAATTATTAAAATATATTTATGTTGCTGTAGACAGCTTTCATGAAAAGTTTACCATTAAGCAGACATATATTCATGTTGCTGCAGATAGCTTTCATGAAAAGTTTACCACTAAGCAGACATATATTCATGTTGCTGCAGACAGCTTTCATGAAAAGTTTACCACTAAGCAGACATATATTCATGTTGCTGTAGACAGCTTTCATGAAAAGTTTACTAAGCAGACATATATTTATGTTGCTGTTTAATAGCTTTCATGAAAAATTTACCATTAAGCAGACATATATTTATGTTGCTGTAGACAGCTTTCATGAAAAGTTTACCTCTAAGCAAACATATATTCATGTTGCTGCAGACAGCTTTCATGAAAAGTTTACCACTAAGCAGACATATATTCATGTTGCTGTAGACAGCTTTCATGAAAAGTTTACCACTAAGCAGACATATATTTATGTTGCTGTAGACAGCTTTCATGAAAAGTTTACCATTAAGCAGACATATATTCATGTTGCTGCAGACAGCTTTCATGAAAAGTTTACCACTAAGCAGACATATATTCATGTTGCTGCAGACAGCTTTCATGAAAAGTTTACCACTAAGCAGACATATATTCATGTTGCTGCAGACAGCTTTCATGAAAAGTTTACCACTAAGCAGACATATATTTATGTTGCTGTTTAATAGCTTTCATGAAAAGTTTACCATTAAGCAGACATATATTTATGTTGCTGTTTAATAGCTTTCATGAAAAGTTTACCATTAAGCAGACATATATTTATGTTGCTGTAGACAGCGTTCATGAAAAGTTTACCATTAAGCAGACATATATTTATGTTGCTGTAGACAGCTTTCATGAAATGTTTACCACTAAGCAGACATATATTCATGTTGCTGTTTAATAGCTTTCATGAAAAGTTTACCATTAAGCAGACATATATTTATGTTGCTGTAGACAGCTTTCATGAAAAGTTTACCACTAAGCAGACATATATTCATGTTGCTGAAGACAGCTTTCATGAAAAGTTTACCACTAAGCAGACATATATTTATGTTGCTGTAGACAGCTTTCATGAAAAGTTTACCACTAAGCAGACATATATTCATGTTGCTGTTTAATAGCTTTCATGAAAAGTTTACCATTAAGCAGACATATATTTATGTTGCTGTAGACAGCTTTCATGAAAAGTTTACCATTAAGCAGACATATATTTATGTTGCTGTAGACAGCTTTCATGAAAAGTTTACCACTAAGCAGACATATATTTATGTTGCTGTAGACAGCTTTCATGAAAAGTTTACCACTAAGCAGACATATATTCATGTTGCTGAAGACAGCTTTCATGAAAAGTTTACCACTAAGCAGACATATATTTATGTTGCTGTAGACAGCTTTCATGAAAAGTTTACCACTAAGCAGACATATATTTATGTTGCTGTAGACAGCTTTCATGAAAAGTTTACCATTAAGCAGACATATATTTATGTTGCTGTAGACAGCTTTCATGAATAGTTTACCACTAAGCAGACATATATTTATGTTGCTGTAGACAGCTTTCATGAAAAGTTTACCACTAAGCAGACATATATTCATGTTGCTGTAGACAGCTTTCATGAAAAGTTTACCACTAAGCAGACAATTTTTGCATAAAAATGGATATAACAAACATTATAAAGATCAAGTGATGATAACTGCACTGAAAATTTTCTTCAATCACTCTAGTGCTGTCTGAATTGCAGTTTCTTGCTCATTCAGTTCATTTGAGTGGAATTGGCATATACAATGAAACCTGCCTTAGTGACCACCTCTCTATAAAGAATATGTGCTTATAATGGACAACATTTGTCAGTCTCTTCCTTATTACTACCACTTTTAATTTCTTTTTTGAGGACATCTGCCTATAAAGAACTACATTTTGTGACCCCTAGAGTGTACTGTATAAACTGTTTTTATGGTAGTGTCCTGTAAAGACTGGTTTTATGCTGGCCTGTATGGACTGAATTTATTATATTTTGTATCTGCTAGAAACCTGGCCCCCATTTCACTTGCAAATGCAAATTTATTATATTTTAATTTATGCACACCAAGAAATATTATTCATATAATTGCATTTGTCTATTGTACATACAATTCTGGTTTTGTAGTTCAATAATGATTTTAATGTTTTTCCTAATTTTATTTTAGTAAGGCATTTTGGATTGCCTATCTTCATATACTGTATATCAATCTTAAGTGTAATCAGTCTTACAGTGTAATCAGTCTTACAGTGTAATCAGTCTTAGAGTGTAATCAGTCTTAGAATTCAAAACTGACAAAATAAAAATACATGTATCTGTAGGGAGCATTAATTACACGCTTAAATGGGGGCCCTATAGAGAATTTGCAAGGAAATACATTACCGTAATTGCACATTCATAAAATGCAACTCATTCACTCAGATCTGTGATCTGACATCACTTAGTGTGCTCACAGATCCAGGTATATGCTGTCTGGTCTACTTTCAAGCAAACAACATAGACCCTGTTCTGTCAGCACATTACAGTGATGGAAGATTGTGGTCTAAGCTGTTCACAGTTGAGCGTGTGCTATGTACACAAATATGTCTAAGTTATTCAGAGTTGAATGTGTGCTACACAGAAATAAATATGTCTAAGCTGTTTATAGTGTGTGCAACACAAAAATATGTCTATGTAGTTCATAGTGTGTGCTACACACACAAATATGTCTATGCTGTTCAGTGTGTGTGCTACATACATAAATATGTTTAAGCTGTTCATAGTGTGTTACACATGCATAAATATGTCTAAGCTGTTCATAGTGTGTGCTACACACATACAGTATGTCTAAGCTGTTCATAGTGTGTGCTACACATACATAAATATGGTAGCATACACTGTCTCAAACCTGACAATTTTCACACAAAGCACATCTACACAAAAATTATACAATGGTCCCTTGCTATAACACGCCTCAGTATAACATGGTTCCAGATATAACATGAGAATGGTCATGGATCCTGTCACAGCTGTTTGAATTCTATCTTCCATGTAAAGTACCCTCCCCTATAACACTGTACCCATTTTATGGCTCCCACAAACAACATTAGAGTGAGTGACCACAGCATATGTATTTGGTAATGAACTGAATCAAGTTCTTTTGAAACAAAGATGACAAATAAAATTTGTTTTTATTTAATTTCTATAAACTCCAGTAAATTCATTTGATTTCAAAGGTATTGTTTTCTGTGTTTTTGGAAATATTACATTTTACTTGATAATTACATTTGTAAACATGACTCTTCCAAAAAGTGCATTCATAACAATTAATTTTTTTTATTGGATACAAGCCTTTAAATTTGTGGTTCATATCAACCAAGAAATCCATGAAAATAAGTGTCTCATGAACAATGGTAAATTCAGTAATTTTTTCCTCTAAGCATGACATATTTTGCAGTAGACCCCTATATTCTCCCCTCAGCCCTCCACTTGCAGTAGGCCCCTATATTCTCCCCCCGGCCCTCCACTTGCAGGCTTGGGATGTTCCCCTCTACATATTGTAAGGCGACTAATGGAGGCAACCTTTTTTTAATCTGGGATGCATCCTGTAATGATGTTCATGCATCTTGTAATGATGTTCATGCATCCTATAAAGATGTTCATGCATCCTCTAATGATGTTCATGCATCCTGTAATGATGTTCATGCATCCTGTAATGATGTTCATGCAATGAAGGTGTTTAGACTTTTAAAAGAGTTAGGTTTCTACAAAATAAAAATTGACTTTATACATTAAGGACTTTACCCATTTTTGCCTTTATCTCTGTACTGTATGTCCTTTTGGAGTCAGCTAAACTTATTCGGCACTATATAACCAGTGTTGTGCTGATGTGCCATTGAACTATATATATATATATATATATATATATGGATGGTTCAATGGCACATCGGCACAACACTATAACCAACACACACACACACACATATATATATATATATATATATATATATATATATATATATATATATATATGTGTGTGTGTGTGTGTGTGTGTGTGGTTCAATGGCACATCAGCACAACACTATAACCAACACACACACACCTATATATATAAATATATATATATATATATATATATATATATATATATATATATATATATATATATATATATATATGTGTGTGTATATATATATGTGTGTGTGTGTGTGTGGTTCAATGGCACATCAGCACAACACTGGTAATATATAATATATACACGCACACACACACACACATACATATTTCATTTAAACATCTATATTTTCCTATTTCGCTAGATTCTCTCGATCACAGGGGAACTTGAGAGGCAGTCTAGTGAAACAAGACATGAGCTGATTCATCAAGGTAAAGATTTAGATAACAAGATCATAAACATGGACCAAAAAACACAAGCTCAAATCGCTGATGCCAGGAGTACAATCCACAATTTCAAGCTTTCAGCTGACTCAGAACGAGAAAAAATGGAAAGACGTTTTCAGATGATGCTTGAAAAAGCTACGACAAGCTGGAATGCAGTAATGGTACAACTCATATTTTTTAATAATAATAAAAAGAAGAATAAGAATAATAACAATGTAAAACTTCTCAAATCCAGACAATGTTTTGACAACAAATTCTGGCCATTTTCTAGAGAAAATTATGGTAGTTCACAGAGGTTTTATTAACTCTATAATGACAGGACTCCATAAGGTACTGGTTTAGGAATGTTTCACTCGAATAATAACAATAATAATAATAATAATAGTAATCATCATATCATCATTATCATTGTTGTGATGATGAATAAAGTTGATAGATTTGTTTTTTAAATCTATGATTTTAGTGACAACAGACATTTAAATTTCAAAAGCATTTGATGAATATATAATTATTAAGAGTTATTAAGAGTTATTCTGTTATGTTTAGAATAATGCAGCTTTTTTTATTTATTAAATGAAAGGTCATTCACGATGCTTCAAAAATTCTATCCTTTACCATACATTTACCTGCATATGTGTCTGATTTTTATACTCCCACAAATAAAGTTTGGGGGAGGAAAACTAGTGCCAGCTCAAAAAGTTTTTTCCGTTTTTATTACAAATTGTGTCTCTCTGTCTTTCATACCCTTATCTGGTTAATATCTCCATAACTGTCTGAGATATCTTAATGAAACCTGGCATACATTTGTACATTGTATCAAGACAAGAGTCTGTGTCCCAATTGGGTTTGCTATATTAGTGCTTTTAGAATTATCTCCCCCTTTTTGAAAATTATATTTACATTTCATATTTTGCTGGGGGTATTCCATAAGCACGCACTTACTGACAAATCTAGACTTGAAAAGTTATGACAAAGTTCATGAAAAATGAACCTACTTACAGTTATAAAACTCAAATAAGCAAAGCTTGAAAATTTGTTTAAATGTTTAAGGGGTTATATAATAAACAAATGTTCCCCTTTCAGGAAAAAGTGGACAGACGGTTGGAAGAAAACCAGTTTATCTTGGAAACTCGACTACAAAAGTTAGAGGAGGCTATGGCAATTGATAGACAAAAACTTGCAGAGATCCAAAGAGTAAGCAAAAATCTCAGTGAGACTGCAATTATACATAAAAGCTTTATAATCTGAATTAATTTTCTGTTCCTTTAAGTCAAATTTGATTATTTAATTCTCATAGGTTTAGCCAGTCATACATTAGATAAATCTGTCGACTTTTTATTTGAGTCTGAACAAGTGTTTACCTGTTTATTCATTTAGGTTAAGTACAGTTCCAGTGAACTTTGAATTTTTATTATTAGACCAATTTTATATATTTATTTTTTATAATCAAATCTAAATTTTGGATTTGAAATTTATACATGTAGTAGACAAACTCTAATTCTTTACTGTTAACAACAATCTTAAATAAAACAAGTTTTTAATTTAATTTGAAGTTTACATCAAAATTATTTTCAACTCATTAGATTCACCTAGGATTATTTTTGTTTCCTAATATAAAAACAAATATAGGGGATGCATTTTCCATACTGTTTTATTTATTTATTTCAAATAAATAATTTGATGTATGGTTTTATTAAGTTTTTATAAATATATTTTTCACAGTAAAACCTACTAAAATGAGTTCCAAGCGACCACTTAATTTTAACAAAAAAACTAATTTCATTAAATACAGCAATAACAAAATACATAGATTTATAATGATTTAGACTTAAATTTGTATATTGTTATATCCAAAAAGTCATTAACATCTGAATTTGTTATGAATGTGTATTTGTTTATATTTTTTTATTTAGGCAGTGGAAATAAAAGTGATAAATCAACTGAATGCCCACATGGCCCATCAGGAACAAGAACTACACAAAGCCAAGATGGAGTTCCGCAATGGCTTCACCTCTGTCCATGACAGCATACACAACATGAAGACTGTTGTAGAAGGAAAGAGGAAATTAACGGCTGATCAGCTACGGAAAGAAATTGGACAAATACGTAAAATACTTCAAATAGAGATGCCAAATTTTCCAGATGACTGGAACACTCAGAAAGTTGTTACAGTTACCAAAAAGAACCCTGATGACTGGTAGCATCATATTTGGAGTCATTATGAATATAGACCCTGCTGACTGGTAGCATCATATTGGGAGTCATTATCAGTATAGACCCAGATTACTGGTAGTATCATATTGGGAGTCATTATCAGTATAGACCCAGATGACTGGTAGTATCATATTGGGAGTCATTATGAGTATAGACCCTGCTGACTGGTAGCATCATATTGGGAGTCATTATCAGTATAGACCCAGATGACTGGTAGCATCATATTGGGAGTCATTATCAGTATAGACCCAGATTCAAGTCTGTGCTGTTCATTTCAAATCATAAAAGGGGATAGTTTAAAATCATATCTGCCAGTTCATTATGTGGTGATGGTTTGAGTCTTCCCTGTTTTTAGTTGAGTACACATTATACACTAATATGGTGCAAGGTCAACCAAAATGTTAACTTTTTATTACATATACTCATTAACATGTATAAAGTACTATAAATCACAAATATCGGTCAAGTACAGTACTCCCCCATTATAACGCTGGCTATGAGATCTTCAGAGTATACTGCCTTACAGTAAGACTGCCTTATAATATAAGTACATTATACATACAATTTTACTACAGAATAGTTAAATGGGATCCGTGACTATTCTCACCTTATAACAGGAAGCAAGTTATAATGAAATGCCATCTAGTGAGGAAGTGCTGTATTATATTTTTGCAAATTTTAGTGAAGAAACAAAACTCTAACAACTATGATTTATGTTAAAGTCTACCATGTAACAATAAACAATTAAAAATACAGAAGACAAATTGCCTATCTAAAATTTAAAACAAAAAAATGTATTCCAAACAAAATAATGTACTGAAATTGTGAAATGGAAAATAATATATTTTTATTGTTTTTTTCTTTATTACGATTTATTGGTAATTAGCACAAGACTCAAAGAAATACAACAAATAAATACTGCTAGTGGAAAAGTATTAAAAGTTCAAATATACTTCAAAGTCAAATTATTTACTCATGTGATACCTTATAACATTCAGTACTCCCTCATTATAATACTATCCATGATAACCACAGAGTATACTGCCTTATAGTGAGACCGCATTTTAATAAAGTATATGATACGTGAAATTTTACTAGTATTTCATGAAATGGGCTTCATGACCATACACACCTTATAAGAATCATGTTATAATCAAGGGCCTTATAGTGAGGGAGTGGTGTATTGACTGAGTATGCAAGATATTCAATTCTGTATGCCCTTAGGTCACAACAATTTCCATCTTCATCTAACCATTATCAAGACATTTCCATGAGCAGATCCAATCAAGTTATTTGGTTTACATAATATCAACCTTGAGTAAATTATTTTTATTATTCAACAGATATGCATATATACCATACATCCATAGCGATAATTTCTGGAATTATTTTAGTAGCTTTAATAGTCAACTTAAAAATGTGAAAATTTAACCCTGTAAAAATGTTGGGCTTAAAACAATTTACTGTATATACTCACATATTATCAGGGTCCAAATGCAAACAATATAGACCCTGATCTGTCATCGCATAATGCGCCAGCAGATCAGGGTCTATGTTGTTTGTTCTACTGATTAGTCCTTGCAAACTGCATAGACCCAGATCTGCCGGCAAATTATGCACCATCAGATCTGGGTCTATGCAGTTTGGAGTTGGTATTGGATTATACGCAAGTATATACAGTATCATCTCAAGTGACAGAATTGTAAATTCGTAAAAATTTAACCCTGCCAAAATTGTAACAAATTTTAATTCGTGAAAATTTAACCCTGTCAAAATGTTGGGCTTAAAACAAATTTATTATCTCAAATCTCAAAATTGCTAAATTTTATCCAGCAGACTATTCAAAAATTGTAAATTCATTCAAATTTAATGATACACATATTTTCCCCCTATGCAGTAAATACAGAACACAATGAGCTCACTTCAAAGTCAGTAGGTTACCTATACTTAGTGTATCTAATCAACACACAATCAGTCTTCAGATAAAGACAAAGGTCTTTGTATTACTATTATGGTCTTTCTTGGTAATTTTTGTAAGCATAGCCACAAAACATCTATTTTGAAAAATTAAGGCACAGGTAATAAAATCTTCAATCAAAATCAACACAGTTTTGTAAACTTGTATTTTTTTCCCTTTTCGAGTTTTATACATGTACACTGATAAAGTTCCATAAGGTACGCTTGGATTGTATCTAAGACAGTGTAATGAAGGTAACCTAAATCTAAGACAGTATATTGAAGTTGAAGATGAGTTTGAAATGAAAGTGCTTTCCCTTTCCTAAACAAAACAAAACAAACAAACAACAACAACAATAACACACCCCAAAAATAACAAACAAATATGTTACCAAAGGGAGACAACTCATTATGTGGTATGTTGGCACTCAGTTGCTTGCAAGAGAGAGAATATTTCATTTTAAATTTAGGGTTTAGGGATTTAGTTAATTATTCAATTTTTTTTAAAGCTGAACTTGACTTTGATGATCATCTTAATCAGAATAAT
This sequence comes from Margaritifera margaritifera, assembly GCA_029931535.1. Classification (NCBI taxonomy): domain Eukaryota; kingdom Metazoa; phylum Mollusca; class Bivalvia; order Unionida; family Margaritiferidae; genus Margaritifera; species Margaritifera margaritifera. The sequence goes on along the minus strand of JAQPZY010001696.1, from coordinate 6,043,862 downwards.
GAAATTGAACAACATGTTTAAGTTACATATTATTTAGTATAGTACTATGTGACCAAAAAGGAGGTAACCTTGATGCAGAAAAACACTAGTATTAACAAGATGCCTAGCTTGCCCTTAAATGCAAGTAGAAAGCAAAAAGAAAAAAAATTGTATTCAGCCTATATATTAGTTTCATAATAAAAACTCAGTATGTAAAATAATGAAAATAAAGAGGGAGTCAAATTGTGACAAAAAACCTACTCTGATGCCACTAGACATCTTATTTTCACTGAGAATATTTTGTTTGAATCTGTTCATTACTTTGAAGCAAGACTAAAGAAGTGAGTTGGGGGGGGGGGGGTTCTTATGCCATGAATAGCAAACTGATTATGTGATGAAGTGTTTGGTATCAAATTCATAGTTAATATTCAGTTATTAACACTCTTTCTCTCTCTCCCCCTCCAAAAACAGCTACATGTGGTACATGTTCAATGTTGAAAAGTACAGCACATACATCACATTAATGAAAATATGTCGATTGAAAAAGTCTTTAAATTAGATCTGGGTACTGCCAACATATGTCAGGATATCACAATACAGTATCATCAGGGAAACTATTACATTTCACTGGTGCATTGATATATTGTGCCATCCTTACCATACATCCTGATGAAATTTCACTATATTCTACAGAAATTGTTAATATTTTTCTTTCTTTTCATCATAGAGTTTAGTCCTATTATTATTTTTTTATATAATTCAAAACTTTTAACTTTTATTTACATTTGCCCAGAATATGTTTTAAAAACACTTGTCAAAATCAGTTCTAAAGTAGTAGGTGCACAGTATGATTTGTAAAAATTATGAAATTATATAAACATCAGTTACTTTTTCACTTTTATACTAGAGTTCAACATGTTCAGTGCTCAATTTACACACTGCACATGATTATCAACGAATTAATAAATAAAAATATATATTTTTACTTATCTGGTTGTTCTTTGTCTTCAACATTTTACTAGCACTTTTGCAAATATATATATCATTCAACTTTAAAAAAAATATAGAGCTATGAATGCAAATGGAAACATTTCCATCAATAATACTTAAGCAAATATGAAAATGCAAATGACTAAAGGCCCCTGCCCCGCCTCATCACTGGAATGGGTCCATATATTTACTCAAGTCAAAATTTATGTGATCTTGTAACAAGTATTTTACCCCCCTTGCCCACCCCCTTCAATCCATCTGAAAATTAATGCCCAGTAAAAAAAAGAAAAAAGTGCAAACAACTGAAAATATTATATAGTCAAACCTGTCTGAATGGTTACCTTTATATAGCGGTTACTGGTCTCAATGGCCATGTCAATTTCCCCTGGCAAATTTCCTATATAAATGTCATGTATATAACTGTCACCTGCTTTCCACGGTCAATGGACATGTGTTTCCTAACCAAATAATGATTTCTCACTGCTTTAAGTGGTCAATGGAGCGTATCAACAGTGACCACTCAGTGTATGGAAATAAAACTTTTGATTCTTGAGGAAGGCATTGTTTAGATAAAGGAATATCATGTGAATCAATTTGCAAACATTTCTCATCTCGCTTGTACTCAACGTACTCCGGTAATATTGTCAATGTAACTCAAAGGTGTCAATTTGAGTAGAGGCTGGAAGCAATTCATTTGCAGGATGGTAGAAAAAGTAGTTGTGTAAACGGAGCAGAAATGGAAGTCACCTTTTGTGCCAGGGTGACAGGTATAGTTTGATACCATCATCTATTTGCTTGTGAATTGAAGCTATCTCTGATGAAAAAAGTTATTATTGAGAAGAGAAATAAGTTACATCCCTTTTAATTAGGGTCAGAGGTCATTCAATATTTAAAACTTGTCTGTAAAGGCAGACAAAGTTTCAGTTCACGTGTCAGAAAGAATAACCATATTGGGCTTCTTTTGATTCCCTATTCATCACAGGCCTCTCAAATAAGATGACTGTCTTTTGATCTCAACGAGTTGAGTAACTGGCTAATCCAGAGATTGTTTTTGAAGAGTGAACAGCTGTTTCTAAGCCTAATTTATACAAACTGGCTCACCAAAGTGTCAGTCCTCTGTTTTACAGTCATATGTAAGCTGTCAATTAGTAGTGAAATTAGTGTTTTGTCATGGTGCACAAAACAAAATAAGATCAATGATTATTTTAAGAGTCTGTGATAATTTAATTTATAGGATGGATTAAAGTGAGCAGGATACAGTAATCCTGTGTGGAACATAAATTTGTGAGAAAACAACACATATCCATATTTAATGATTTTGTTCAATAGTGCACATACATTTTATAATAATAATAATAATAATAATAATAATAATAATAATGATAGTCAGTGCATGATATTTGTTCAAAAACCAATTTTGAAAGGTGAATCTGTGTACAGAGGTCACATGTGTACAAAGGCCAGTTTTGCCTTTTTCCCATGGGTGGCTGCTATTGAATAGTTTGACTGTACTGTAAATCAAAATATTTTAACAAATTTTAATTTTCATTAATTTAGACAATTCCACATAACTGTGACATAAAATTGTTGCAATTTCCTCATTAGCTATACTCATATTATATGCAGATATTATATGCAGTTAGTTGACAAATCAAAGGAATTCAATTTCTGGCAAATTTATTTTTCCTCCTTAATTTGTGACAATTTTAAGCTCATGAGAATTTTGTGATTTACAATATAATAAGGAATCTGTTAAAAACATGTCACAAAATGAGCATTGAAACTAACAATACAAATGCCTTCCTTAAAAGAAATCATAGATTTTCATGATATTCTAGAGTTATGTCATTAAACAATTTTTACTTAAACTCCTGCCAGAGAATATCAGAAATATTTGATTTTATTAAATGAGTACATTTCTGGAAATTCACAAATGTATATGAACCTTACAAACATAAGTCAGTATAGGGGGCACTCTACAGATATTATGTACTTCTGAGAGAGTGACAGGGGTAAGGTGAAGTTCGTTTGAATTTGCAACATGCACAATGAAGAGAATGTTGGCATACCTCTAAGCTATTTTCATGTACTGTGGCTGAAATCTCTTTACATATTGTACTTGTGGAAATTGTACATGATCTAAGCACACAGCAGACAGAAATGGCCACTCCAAAGTACTCGAAAAATCAGCCTGAATAAGTCAAAAGTACACTATTTTCAGCAGTTATTACAATAGGGAAACGAATTTTGCCAGAGTCGGCAATACCAGACTCTAAAAGTACAATGAATGAATTATACAATATATAAAAAGTAAACAAAGTTATCGGCTCTTTTTTTTTTCATTTACCTTTGAAGTCCAGGAAGTGAAAATGACCAAGCGGAGCTAGCAGTTTCTTGACAGGTGCACATCTTAAGTAGGAGCAAGCTGTATACTCTATAACCCAAATTGCACCCATCAATCATACACCAAAATAAACGGAATTAAAAGTTCTTTTAACAGTACCAAAGATATACAAGGTCTTTTTTAAATAGCCAGGATAACCAGAGAGGAACACCTGGGTAATTCTTTTTCTATAAAAATCTAACCCTATGCAAAATACGATACTGTAGAGCACCACCAAAGAAAAATTATGTGAGCTTGAATACATATATGGAAACAAGCAAAATAAAAAAGAATATCAATTTTGTCCATGCTTGACTCAAAAGTCTGGATGAAGTAACTGCTCACCCTCACCAGACTAGGCCAACGTGGTGGAAAAATAGGGAGAAAGGGAGGGACATGTGGTCACATTTATAAAGTTATTAAAACAGTTCCTTAAAACAGCCAACTAAGTTTCATAAAAACAAATGAAATACTCATTACACTTTGTGAAAATATTACATTTTCTTTAGTCTGATTGAGCAAAACTGTTGCATGACTGCTTTTGCAAAAGATGGTAATCTAGAAAATGGGTTACTACTGAAAATGGGTTAAAGATATTGAGGTATGTCATCTTTTATTACTTTTACAGGATGAAACATGAAATAAACTTGTTTACTTTACTAGCAATCAGCCAATAAACTTCTAGAGCAATAATTTGCTTTTGTTTATGTTACATGTATGGAATTTCACTCACTTAAAGCTTCATGTGTGAATTTTCATCAGAAATCTCACATATTTTTACGTAATTGCAAACATAAATTTTTAAAAAAATATATTACACAAAAGTTGTCAAAAGCATAAAAATACCACACTGAAACTGTCATACAGTGCTCTCTGAACAGAAATAAAAAGACATGAGAGAAATGCATACCAACTGCAAGGGTGGGGTGGGGTGGAAGACTTCAGCTAAAGAAAATGCAAGTCAGCTTCGCTTTCTCTGCATATATGGGTGGGCAAAATGACATGTACTGGTGCGACTTCTTCGCCTGAATCGCATGCACACTGTTCACTAATGTCAAGGAACATTTGACACATTCAGTATTTTCAGAAGCACGTTATTAAGGTCTAAAGGTTTTATTATTTAATTTACATATCACTGCATCTACTTTTCTAAATTTCCACACACACAGCCAAAAGAACAAAACTAGAATAAAATACAACCCAGTAAAACACGTTTTACGACTCTCTGAGTGTAAATCACGTCAGATCTTAAGTTGAGCCATACCTGGCAACAGTTCTTGGGAAGGAATGTGTGGGGTTTAAATCAGACTTCTCGCTCCTAATGACTAGTGTTACATTACATGTCGTAAAAGATGTGTTCACTGGTTTCCAAAATTGGCTGAAAACTTTTGAATATCAGTTAAGAACATGTGGTATCAGAAATTACCTGGTCCAAGTGGTGTTGTAACTAATTGCTCAACGCCATCTTTTGTAAACAAGTCTAACTTTTAGACTGAAATATAACATTTTGTCTACAAGACAGATAAAGCTATAAGATTAAGGAAACCAGTCAGGACTGTAAATGGTTTCATACATATGTTCTACACACTACATTTTGATCCTACAACTGGTAAGCAACCAGTCTACAAAAAAAGTGGATGTGATTGATTATATTAAAGGGATTGTCAGAAGTGTACTGTCCTTTTTTCCCAGCGTATATACGACATTAGACAAATGCTACTCACGGCATTAAAAAAGATATATAAGAAATGTAACACCCTTATACCCTGCATGTTTAGCAAACTGTTTGCCGCCAATTCAGAATATGAAGTACACATAAAATTAATTATGTATTTTCGTCGTTGGAATTTCTTCTTCAACACTACAGTATTCGTGCTAACTAACTGCCAAAGTTAGAATCAATGCAATCTTTGGGCGGTAAGAAAATCGCAGTAAAAATGCTGCTTTGATGCGAATTTTTACTTATTACAAATTATAATTCTAATACACAAATCGTTATATTTAAAAATAATTAAGGAGGTACGGGGTGGGGTGTGAAACGAACGAGGATCATTTGTAACACACACACGCGCACGCACGCACACACACACACACACACACACACACATATATATATATCTGTATGTACGGGATGGTTAATAAAACCATGAATGTGTGGATCTATCTATCTATCTATCTATCTATCTATCTATCTATCTATCTATCTATCTATCTATCTATCTATCTATCTATCTATCTATCTATCTATCTATCTATCTGTCTATCTATCTATCTATCTATCGGGCAATACAAATTTCCTCTGAATTATCTCAGTTATCTTTATGTTAAATAGGTAATTTTTATGCATCATCAGAGTATCTTAGGCAAAAATTAATATTTAATAAAACATTCTATTTTATTCAAAATTGTGAATATAATGATAACACAAGTTAATAGTCCATTTAAATCAAAACTATTCTCTGTGCTGCCATTTTCCACGAAAAAAAAACAGAAAAACAAAACAAAAAAAAAAAAACAACAACAGCAAAAAACAAACATGTCTGACTTTGTAAAAAAAAAGACAACCAATTATACACTTTTATACAATACAAATTCGCATCTATCCTAAATGGAAACGAACAATTCTATGAGAATTTTTCATAACTGCGGTTACCTTAGCTCTACGAGTCCCTTGCGATTTTAGTGATGGTGATTGGAGTTTAACGTTCCCACCATCCCTAACAAGCATTGGACTTAGAGCGATAAAATAACCACAGCTTGATTTTTTGCGACGTGTCAATGCACCTCGATGATTTCAAGGAAAATACCATGTTAGAAGCAGTGAAAAAACTAATATCTGTTAATGGTGCTTTTCAAAAGTTAAACTTATAAGAAAACAATTTCTTTTTTCTTTCGCGCCCACACTTTCTTCAAAAATTTTGAAGGAAATGTGTTTGCGCAAAACTTTGAAACCCACAGTTAAGCGTACAAAAATATTTGTGTTTCCAATTAATTAGCGTCCTAAACATGACGTAAAGATAATAACCTCACAACAACTAGCTTGGTGCAAGACATTTTAGCGAAATGATGACTATAACTCAAACTCAAATCTAACATTTTGATCTTCTTCTTCTCTTAGAAAATGTTGTCAAATCGTACATTCCGCGACCTGATTTCAAATCGTTTGTGTGTCCACATATTGCCTACTTTGAGCGTGAATTCGAGTTAAAGCTGTTCTCATAAACTTTAGAAAGCATGGAGTTAAAAAAACAAAGAGTATCTGAATGAAGCATTATAGTGAACCACAGACAATAACATTATAGTGAACTACAGACAATAGTATTATAGTGAACCACAGACAATAACATTATAGTGAACCACAGACCATATCATTATAATGAACTACAGACAATAGTATTATAGTGAACCACAGACAATATCATTATAGTAAACCACAGACAAAAGCATTATAGTGAACAACAACAAACAATAGCATTATAGTGAACCACAGACAACAGCATTATAGTGAACCACAGACCATATCATTATAGTGAACCACAGACAATAGCAGCCACGGTTTCGATAACTCGATCAGTTTTCAAATTTAAAAAAAAATGTACAATGATATTTCAGCAGCGAATCTGCAATAGCAATGGAAAGTCACTAGTCCATGTTTGAATAGTCTAGGATCACTTCTCTCAGACTGTTGATTTCCAGAGTATTATCGAATTCTGCATACAAGATGACGTTCATTGTCTTCACCAGAGCCAGTGCAAACTGAAGTTCCACACGGAGCCGGCCTGATTTTATAGGGTAGAAATGTCCTTTGTCGCTGCCTTGATCTGGAGCGAAATCTAATCCCCACAAAGCATATCCTCCTGCATAATCGTCATATGAAATGCCGCGACAACTGTTGGTTCCTACTTGTCCTGTGGCTTCAAACTGATTCAAGTAAGATCTCAAGTAATTTTTCTAGGCAAAGTTATGTTCAAATGGTCTGGTACACAACGTCTGGCCATCTCGGGTGACTTCTATCCTGGACACGTTCAACTGTTGGAACTCGAAAGGATTTTGATTATTAGATTCGTTGAGGGCCGCATTGTTGTCTATGCCAATGAGCAAACGTTTAGACAGTTGACCTTGGAAAGCATGATCTTCGATCTTGGATTGTAGTCCAGAAGTAATAGTGAAGGTCTTGACTTCCACTCGTCGTAGATGATATTTGGCAATTGTTCTGGTCAGAGTTTGACTGATTTCCTTTCACACTTTCGGTACGACTTCCACACGTCGTACATAGAATCTGACTTCTTCGATGTTCGTTTTGTACTCGTTAGCATTAGCAATGAAATGAAACAAGGTACTACTTGCTGTGGCGTAGAAGTAGAGGAGGAATCAATGCCTTCTCGTTAGCATTAGCCATCAAATGAAACACAGTACTACGTCGATTCAGTCTCTGACGTACATCTACACCATTCAACAAATACTAGTAGTAGACGGGGGGTGTTGGGGGCAAGGGGGCACTTGGGGGCAGTAACGGGATTTTAACATTGGGGGCACTATGGGGCAAAAAGTGCCAAGATTTATAGGGCAGTGGGGGCACTATGGGGCAGTAACGGGAATTTAACATAGGGGGCCTCTACAAACCCAAACGGGAAAAGGAACGAGTGGGGGCACTATGGGGCAGTAACGGGAATTTAACATAGTGGGGCCTGAACAGGTACAATGGGTAGGCAAAGAAATGGAAAATTAATCTTTCTTGAAAAATGGGTGGCCCTGAAAAGGGCCGTTGGAGGAGGATTATTTATTTCCTCCAACATTTGGTTAGGAAGCCTGGGAGGTGGAACTTGTTTTTCTTCTTCTTCTTCTCCTCCTTCTTCTTCTCGGGTATCCAGTCGGGATGATTCAATCGTCTGAACTTGTCCTGAATTTTCATCCAGTTCAAGTTCAGACGATTGAATTCTTTTTCTTTTTTTTTCCTTAGCCCACATTGACTTGATTTTTGCGACTTCCTGTTCCATAATTTTTTTAACAATAGTTTCAACTCGGAGCAGGGCTGCTTCTTGTCGAGTGAGGATTGGACCCTTTAAATTGTCATCTAATTTTTTTAAGCAATCCAGGACTTCTTTAAGAAGTCCTACTCGACAAGGTGAAGAGGAGTTTTTACTCTTCTTTACTTCCTCCTCCTTCTTCACTTCTTGAATTAAACCCATAATCAAGTTAATGTAGGCTAAGTATTCTATTTCTCAGTTTAGGTTCACTGGATACCACCACATCATTCTTTCTCTGTAATATTTAACTTCCACCATCCAGTCCCAGGCTTCCTGTAGATTTTCTATTATGTTCATCATTCTTGTAGAGTGAAAGTGTGAATGGTGCAACTGTGGAAGGCACTGCTTTATATGCTAGAAGCGCGGACGTTAAGGAAAACATCCCATTTTTTCCCCCAAAAGCCATACATACAATCAAAACACACACCACACTATCCATTTTTTAAAATTTTTTATATCAAACACAAAACACACACCACAAATATACAAGGGAAAGGGTTTTTTTGTCTGGTGGGGTAAAAACACAAAACATACAAACATATAAAACACAAATATATATGGCAATATTAGAGTAGTTATCTTTTCTAGTGAAATGGGTGGCCCTGAAAAGGGCCATTGTGTTTTTTTTGTTTGCTATTTTAGCATTCACTTCGTTTGGTAGGTCTTCTTCTTATTCTTCTACGTCTTCTGATTTCTTCCCCATACATCAGTACTCGTTTCAAACATCCTTGCCTTTCAATATAAATTCTTCTTTGCCAGTAGGTGCTTTCATCAATTCTAGTGACTGCCCATGATGCTCGAACATGCATAGGATAGTTGGGATTGAAGAGCATCCCTGACACAATGCTTGAAGCTTCTACACTTGTCCACATGATTTCTTTCTTTTACGACTGGAGAAAAAAATTTGGTAAAGCTTTATGAGACAAGCGGTGGTATATATACCTTACGATTGGATTGAAATGCATTGAAATGAACTACCAATCCCAACGCGCGTTACAATCGGGTCGGATTTTCTTCCAATGGGAAGAAAGTAGGGGTATGACGTCATTTTGGGTATAAAGGTATCGCAGCGTTCGTAGGGATTATTACTTTTTCGACAGCCTTCATGGAGTCCGGAAAGACGAGCATGTATTGGAGTGATCCTACAATGATTAATGCTGCTGCTTTGCTGAACTTCCGACCGGAAGACTTTAATTTAGATTTTCTAAATCAAGAATTTGAGTCTGAGACTACTGCTGCTGCTGCTGTTGTTACTGCTACACCACTTCCTTCTTTGCTACCAGTGATGGAGGAATTTAAAAAGAAACAACAGGAAGAGATGGAATTTTTTTTAAAGAAACAGCGAGAGGATGAAGAAATGTTTCTTCAGCAGCAAGAAGAAGAGAGAAGAAGAAAAAGTGAGGAAGAAATCAGACAACAGTTAGAAGAGGAGGAGAAGGAAACACCAAAGGAAGTCAGTCAGGAAGATAAAACGGTGAGTCTTCTCTAAGAGATTTTTTCTGAGTTGAAATATTTGAGAAGTTTATATGAATATTCTCTCACACAACCCAAACGAAAAAGACCATCACGGACTAAACATTCCAAGTCTACCACTTCTAGTGAGATGCCACCACCACCACCACCACCACTACCACCACAACCAGTGACTACCACCATGACCAAAACACCAGCAACAGGAATTGGATTGGGTCGTGGTAAAGGACTACGACAATTGAAGTTGATTATGTCAACTCCATAAGTTTGTTTTTGAACCAAACAACAAACAAACACCCCAACGGTCCTTTTTAGGGCCACCCAGATTTCTAGAAAAGAAATCAAATTGCCAAATCAAGTAAAACTTAAAAATCTTTGTGTAAGAGTGAGTGCGTGCGTGCGTGCATCCATACTCTAAAACAAAATAACACAAAATCACTTACTTTTTTTTCCAGTCTTGTGTATTCTGTCATTTTTTTACAAAATAATTCACTATGAACATATAACACCACACTAAAAAAAAAAAGCAAAACAAAGTTCATTTGTTTCATTCTCTATCTCTCTTGTTCTTCTTGAATTTTTTCTTCTTCATGGGTTCCATTGGTACATTTTCTTCATTCTCACTGTCTTCCATCCATCTCACTCTCTTCTTTCTTTTCTTGATGATATGTTCTTCTTCTTCTTCTAGGTTTGAAGATCCTTCGGCTTCCTCCCTCTCCTCTGGTAGATTTTCTTCTTGTTCTTTCTGAGGGCACTCCGAAGACCAATGTCCTGGTCCTTTACAATGATAACAGATATCTTTTGTTTTGTCTCTCTTTTGGTTTCGACGTTGTGGACATTCTGGAGCCCAATGTCCTTTCTCTTGACAGATATAACAAGTATCTTGACTTTTATCTCTCAATTTTGTTCCATAGCTTTGAATTTGTTCTTTTCTTTGTTGCCGTTGTGGACATTCTGGAGCCCAATGGCCTTTTTCTTGGCAGATATAACAAGTATCTTGACTTTTATCTCTCACTGTTCTTCCTTGGGCTAGATAATCCCAATAATACTCAGAAGGATGTCCTTTCTTAGAGCATCAATTTTTTCTTCTTTTTGACTCTTCCATCTTTACAGTTTGAAAGTTCAATCACCAAAGACTGATTCTGAAGGTACGAAGGTCTCTCTTTATATACTTTCCTCTCTCTATATATAGGTACCTGGGTGAAACTGAATCAGTTTCAAAGTAAACTTCAAGATGAAATGATCACGCCCAAACCATGAGAAACGAGAAGAAGAACAAGAAACAAAGAGGCCACGACGCCGAAGATTGTCTGTACCGCCTGAAACACCGCTAGCTGAACTACTAGCTCAAGTCCATGCTAGTGATTTCGAAGAGGAGATGAGTGAACCTGAAACCTTACCACCTTCAAACCCACCCAAAACAAAACCCACCACCACTACCAACACCAGAACCCCAGACCAAAAAAGACTACCTACTACCTTGGCTCCTCCTGAAAATTACTATCGGATTCGAGAGACTCAAAAAATAACTTCTCGAAAATTTAAAACTACAGCCTACACTCACACGGTTCACTTCAAAGACTTCAAGTCCGAAGTACCTCCCGAGAAAGCGGCGGGGTTCATTAGCGATTTGTGGGAATCTGTGTTAATGAACTTGAAACGTCAATGTGGAGCCAAAGAAGACGATCGCTTGAGACTGGCCATTCATCATGACAATTTGAAGAGTCCTGTTTGGATCGAGTTCAGCACCCCGGCAGAATTAACGCCAGACAAAGTCATGTCCAAAATAGAACATGTTCAACAATCCAATGACAAGTTTACCATCACGGATGGAAAGGCCACACTTTACTTGACTCATGTTTCCCCTCCTCGAGGAAGTGGACGAAGTAGGAAACCGTGATTGGTGGACGATCTTCGCACTACCAAACACAGTGTCGTCCAAATTGACAATACCCAAGACCAGATGTGTTTGGCTCGAGCTATTGTGGTGGGGCGTACGTATGCCAACAAGAACGAGAGCAAAGAATGGAAAAGAGCCTGGGAGAACATTCGAAAGTCGGACAGAGTCCAACAACGACAAGAAGCAGAACTCCTGTTGCAACAAGCGGGTATCCCTAAAGAGACCGTGTGTGGCATTTCTCAAATGCAGCAACTTCAAGATGTTTTGGCTCCTCACTACACTTTGAAAGTTCACCCTCAAGAAGTGCGCGGAGATATGGTGTTTCGAGGCCCTGATTTCCCCGAAGGAAAATACATTCATCTCTATCAACATCAAGAACATTTTGATACCATCACTAGTATTACCGGATTTTTGGGATACTCTTACTACTGTGAGAAATGCAACCATGGGTTTAATAGTCGAGAGCGACACCTTTATTGCGGAGCAAGATGTCGGGGCTGTTTAGCGGACCAACCATGCCTTCCTGAACAACAACAACAACACCACGTCCATTGTGAAACGTGTCGACGTACTTTTGTCAGTTCCTCTTGCTACGAACAGCATCGCAAGACACAAGGACACCAACAAAAATGTGCTTGCGACTTATTGAAATCGTGTTCCATGTGTGGACAGCTAATTCGAACCAATGACCCCAAGAGACACGTTTGTGCTGGCAAGAAAAGATGTTCTATTTGTCAGCAGATCGTCGATTTTGATCATCGATGTTTTATTCAAAAGTTTGACAAGACAGAGAAGAAGAAATAAAGAAGAACAAAAACCAAGTGGATTTCATCTTATTTGATTTTGAATGCATGCAAGAAACAGGCATTCACATTCCAAATTTCTGTGTGGCTCATAGGGCTTGTGATCAGTGCATTCAAGAATCGATTCACTTTCACTGTCCTCATTGTAGTCGGATTCCAGGAGGACGTGAAAAAATCTTTCGTGGGGCTAACACTTTGTCTGAGTTTGCTGAATGGATTTTAGACCCTACCACCCACGACAGTTGGAGCGAAGAAGACATTCAACGTTATGGAGACTGTCATCGGCATGCGACCGTCATAGCTCACAATTTTTCGGGATACGATGGGCAATTTTTGTTATATTATTATTTGAACCATGGTACCGAACGCCCTGAAGTCACCATGAACGGAAAAAAGCTCATCTACATGAAAGTAGGACAAATGCAGTTCAAAGATTCTATGAGTTATTTGGCCATGCCTTTGAGTCGCATGCCAAAAACGTTTGGCATGACAGAAATGGCCAAAGGATACTTTCCTCACTTCTTTAACACGGAAGCTAATCAACATACTGTCCTACCTCATTTGCCTGACCTCCATGATTACGACCCCGACGGAATGTGCCCCGAACAGCGAGAAGCTTTTCACACTTGGTACCGCACTCACCAGACCGATCCATTTGACTTTCAAGAAGAGATGTTGAAATATTGTCGATCCGATGTGGATATTTTAAGACGTTGTTGTGGAAAGTTTAGAGAGTTATTTCTCGATCACGGAGACGTCGATCCTTTGAGAGATGCGGCCACCCTACCCAAAGCCTGTTCCTTAGTCTACAGGCAAAATTTCATGCCCGAGAACCAACTAGCTATCAATGACTCCAACACGTCTCTCTTTGCTAGTCGTCAATATTCGGTCAAAGCTTTACGTTGGCTTCATTACTTGTGTCAAAAAGAAGACAAATGGATACAGCATGCTAGAAACGGAGGAGGAGAAAAAAGATTGGAGGTTATTCCGTGGATGGATTTGATTTAGAAAACCCACACACAGTGTAATTGTTTCAGGGTTGCTTGTTTCATGGATGCCCTACTTGTTATCCTGACCGAGACATGAAAAGTCCTTATTCAGGTTCTACCATGGAACAGTTATACGAACAGACTTGCCAACGACGACTTCACTTAGAAAGTCAAGGATACCAAGTGGTAGAAATGTGGGAGAACGAGTACGATCGACGTTTGAAAACCGATCCTGAATTTAAGAACATCACCCAAAGTTACGACGCGGCCGACATCGAACCTTTGGATCTGCGCCACAGTTTATTTGGAGGACGAACCAATGCCACTCGCTTGCTGTACGACGTGAATGAATCCCAAGGAGAAGAAATCAAGTACATTGACGTGTGTTCTTTGTATCCTTGGGTGTGTAAATATGCTCGTTTTCCCACCGGTCACCCTGAAATTTTGACAGAACACATTGACGTGGAACACATTCGTCAATACGAAGGATTAATTAAATGTAAAGTGTTACCTCCGACAAACTTGTACCATCCTATCTTGCCTCACCATTGTCAAGGAAAACTGATGTTTCCTTTATGCCGGACGTGCGCCGAAACGTGCAACCAAGATCATCCCTGTCACCACACGAAGGAAGAACGGTCTTTGACAGGAACGTGGGTCAGCGCCGAATTGTTTCGAGCTCTGGATCGTGGATACCATTTGTTGAAAGTATACGAAATCTGGCACTTTCCAACTACAGCTCAATACCAAAAGGACGACGCCACAAATCATCCAGGCATTTTCTCGGGTTACGTCAATCAGTTTTTAAAACTGAAACAAGAAGCTAGTGGTTATCCTTCGTGGTGTCAGACTCCCGAAGACCAAGAACGATTCAAAGAAGAGTACCGTGACATTGAAGGCATCACTTTGGAAGAGGTGGAAAAAAATGAAGGAAAAAGATCGTTTGCCAAAGTGATGCTTAATTGTTTGTGGGGAAAAATGGCACAACGTACGATCTTACCCAAAACGTAATACGTCACCGATCCTTATCGTTACTTTAAACTAGTGGACGATAAAAGTATACTAGTCAAACACGTCGAAATCGTCCGCGATGATTTGATCATAGTCAATTTTGAAGAAGAACCCAAGTTTGTCAAACCTGACAAGTTTAGTAACGTAGTCATTGCTGCTTACGTGACCGCCCATGCTCGCTTGAAATTGTACGACGAAGCGTTAGAAGTCTTGGGAGATCGTGTTCTGTACTTTGATACTGACAGTTGCATGTACATTCATCGACCCGGTTGCCCCCACCCTACCATTCAAGGAGATCGTTTAGGAGCCTGGACAGACGAGCACCCTCAAGACACCATTCTGTAAAGTCAAAGGATTGACTCTCAACTATCGAACCAACCAAGTGGTGAACTTTGAGGTTTTAAAAAATGCTTTACTGTTTGGACAAGTGGAAGACTTTCGAGTACACACGTTAGAACCTCACAAGATTGTACGGTTACCTAATCATCAAATTGTCACTCGACCTGTACAAAAAGTGTACCGTATCGTATACCAAAAGCGAGTGAGACTTCCAGACCACACGACTTTACCTTACGGACACGCTGATTTGGAGTATAAAAAAGGAACCTCTTCCAAGCCTAACCCTTCCTTCTAACTTTCAACGTTGACCGAGCAAGAAGAAAGAAGAATAAAAAAAGATGAGTAATTTTGTCATCCTTCCACCAAAGTACAATAAGAATACTCAAACCACCACCCACCCACCACCAAGGGAGAAATCTAGTGGTGTGAACTCCAAGTACCATCATCACGACTTGGAGTGTGATGCAGTGCCATGCGACGAGACGGATTCCGTACGCGTTGACAACAGCAATTCACACGATACGACGGATTCCGTACGTTGTGACATCGTGGATTCAGTCACTCACCGACCATCTAAAGATGCAGGACGTCCTTTCTTCTTTATTGGGAATACTAAACGTGTCTGTAATTGCCATCCCAACAGGGGTAAACAATTGACGATACCTGTGTTTTTGACTGGTTATTCCAAGTATGAAAGTCGACTCGAGACGTTCCAAGACAAGTGGCCAAAATATTGAAATGGACCTAAACCCGAAGCTTTAGCCAGATCTGGATTTATCTACGTGGGAGAAGGAGATCAAGTTCAATGTTTCAGTTGCGGTGTGAGACTTAAATTTTGGGAGCCTACCGACTCAGCTTACATTGAACATGCCCGATGGTCTCCGCACTGTCAGTTCTTGCCTTTAGTGGCCGTAGAAGAGTACGGGTACGATGAGCTAGATGTTATGCCTACAAAGTTGAAGAAGTAAAAAAAACATGTCGGAGGATACTTCTTTACAAGAAAACATTTGTGGTTTACCTTTGGAGTTGCGAGAACGCATTTATCAGTATTTTGTCACTATCAAACCTAGTTTAGAAGACCGTATTCGTGGTTTACCTTTGGAGCTGCGAGAACGGATTTACCGAGAATTGGTGAATATACAAGTGAAACGTAAAAAACAGTTACATCCTTTACAACAGACATGTTGTAACCATTGGTATCTGAATGTGATAAGACATCTGATTTGGGCCGAGATATTCAAATGGTCAGACATTCATGAAAAACTATCCCCCACCTTTAAAAGTTTGGAGGGTACCACCTACAATGTGGCAGTGGAACATAGAATTCGATGGAATGAAGTGAAGGAAAAAAATGTGACCAACAGACAAGAATACCAAAAACTGTTACAAGAACTGTCACCTCAAGACGAATCGCCTTTACGTCGTTTGAAGTTAGATAGGATAATCACTGATGATTGTTTTGGATATCCTTTACCTGCCGATTCCGTTTGGTTGGTGTGTGAGTATTTTGTTACCAAGAAGATTACTTTAGAAGATTGCATTCGTGACTTGCCTTCGAAGTTGCGAGTTCGGATTTACAGAGAATTGGTTCAGATTCAAGTGAAACGTAAACTTCAATTCATTCCTCGATTTGCGTACTACCGTGACTTTCGCCTTATCAGAAATCTGATTCTGAAGAAAAACTATCGCCAGTATCGTGAAGAATACAAAAGAGAGTTACTTCTTTCCAAGTCGGAAACTTTACCAAAACAGATTTGTGGCTTGCCTTTGGAAGTACGCGAAAGGATTTACCGAGAGTTTGTCAAGTTACAAGTGAAACGCAAACTCAAAGTCATTTCTCGAGCTGTGCGCTATGCTCTCTTCCAAAGTCATAGAAGACTGATTCTGGGAAACTTCTATCGCTGGCACCACGTTGAAGGAGACTATCTCAAAAGGTACCAACCTTGGGAACCTGGATATAAAAACATGCCACCCAAGATACCTACCTTAGCCATCTCACCGTATAAAGTGTCGCTATGTCTGGACTCTACTCCTCACTCGTGAAACGGATTCCGTGGAAGGAAGTTAACGATCGTGTTCAGACCTTAGAGGATTATAAAAACTTGATACAAGATTTCTTTCCATTGAATTTTGGACGCTATGTGGTGTGTGTCTTAGTGACTGCTTATCTTGGAATTCGTTTTCCAGGACATTCGTTGTGGAGTATTTTTGAGGACAAGTGTTTGCCTTGGATTATTTTGGAGGACCCGTGGTTGTTTTGGACTAATTTGTCGAGTCCAAAAAAAACAATATGACCATTTGTTCTTCTTCGGTCTTAGTAGAAGAAGATTATAAAGACTTGATTTTATCAGTACACGAAAGACAAATTGTACTTAAAGTGTTGAGAGTGGTAATGAAAATCAGTGAGGTACCTCCATGTGAAGAAGACATTCGTCACACTTTATCTGTCTATAAAACATTTCAAGAAGTGTGTTTTGCTAGTGTGTTACACCAACAACTTTTCAATTGGAAAGATGTACGTGACTGGAGAGGTCTTGGTTTCCATGCTTGGCTACAAGAAGTGGCTCAGTTTGCCAAAGATTTGGCAACATGTCCATAAGTGTCCAAAAGTGAAATGGGAACGACTGAAAGAAGAAGAAGAACCTGACACAACAGAAAAAGATGACCACACCACCGTTGTCCAAATACAACAAAAACCCCCTGAGGAACACACTCCTCCTTCCTTACCGCCGTCAGAGCATTCTTCCAAAAAAAACCAAAAGACGAACAGAAGAAGATTACCACCCCCAGTGCCTGTGCCTTCCATTTCTATGATACCAAAATGTTGTACATATAATTGTTTATATGTAACATTTTGATTGTTTTACTGGCAGTCTTATTCTTGTATGTCAGTATTTGGGTCTTATGCTTTTTACTCTATTATTATCGCTTGGTGTAAAAAAAAATGTTTTTTGTTTGTTGTGTTGGTTGCTTTTTACAAAAAAAATAAATAAACGTGTATGAAAACGTATAAAATGTCTTGGGTCTTTTGTCTTCTTCTCAAAAATCTTCTTACCTCAGTCATGGCTACATCATCTTCTTCCTCTACCTCTTCTATGGTTAAAGTGATTGACGAAAAGTTAGATCGTTCCAGTTGGAATGCTTTGTATCTGCGCCATCCTTTTAACATGTTGATTGCTGGACCTAGTGGTTCAGGCAAAACCGAATTTGTCAAACGTTTGATCGAACAAAAATCTCATTTGTTCGATCATCCACCTCAACGCATCGTGTGGTGTTACAAAGAGTGGCAAAAGTTTTACACACTACTCCAAGAAAGTCAAGGAGAAACCATTTCATTTGTAGAAGGCATCCCTCGCGAAGACGATGGGATCGTGTCTGACGTGAGTCAAACACATCTGGTCATCCTCGACGACATGTTAGGAGAAGACGAAGAAGAAATTAAACTTTGGTTTACACGAAAAGGACACCATCGTAATGCTAGTATTGTATACATTACTTAAAATTTATTTCAACAAAGTAAAGCCCATCGTACCATCAGTCTTAACGCTCATTACGTGGTGTTATTTAAAAGCCCCAGAGACAAATCTCAAGTGCAAGTGTTAGCCAAACAGTTAGGCGCTCCTTGGCTCAATTATGCGTACGACGATACCACTCAAACCCCTCACGAGTATTTACTCATCGACTTAAAACCCACCACTCCTGACTATTTGAGATTTCGTGCCCAATTGTTTCACCCTTGGTGTCAAGAAGGAGGTCCTGTCATTTACACGTCCCCTTCAGCCAATTTTTGAAGAAGAAAAAAACTATAAAAACAACCACTACGTCATTTCTGTCTCACACTCTTTCGAGATGACTTCCTTTCAAGCTCATCCTTCGGCTAAATTGATTCGTGCCTTGTATGGCATCAGTCGTGAAAAAAATGCACAAGTCCGTGCTCATTTGTTAGAAGCTACTCTTAAAGAAGTGTTACGATGGTTTACTTTGACGGCACGTCAATTGCTGCAAGGCATCATTCACATCCCTCATCAAACTCAACGTTTTTTTCAAAAACATAAAGGAGCATTGTCACAACTAGCTGATCCTAGAATCGATTCACGGACTAAAAAACAAATCATTTTAACCCCTGGTGGAAGCGGTTCTTTAGGAGGGGTCATGATTCGTTCCCTTTTGAAATGGGATCCTAATGCCCAAGCCAAAAAACCCAAAGCACCCAAAAAGAAGAAAAGTCCCAAAAAGAAGAAAGCCACACAAAAAAAGAAAAGCCCTCAAAAGAAGAAAGCCCAAAAGAAAAGTCGTGCCAAGAAAACAACACCCACCACCACTGGCACCCGCCGCAAGAGAGGTACTGCGGCCAGGACGCAAATGTACACCCGCAAAACACCACCACCATTACCATCACCACCACCAGCAGTGACGAGGTCTCCTTTCGCGTCCACATCTTCATCTTTGTCTTCTTCACCACCCTTTACGATGATGCCTGCCAAACCAGACTTAAGATCCGTGTTTCCTAATTTGATGCAAAAATGGAAACCTATTTCGAAAGTTACCACTTCGGGACCCTCGACTTCAGCTGATTTGGCCATGGTAGCAGCCGCCAACAAAGTACCGTCCCCTAAAACCAAAGTCCAAGAAAGAACCGGTATCTTACAAAGTTTAGTGGATTTATCCAAAGAAGAATTGAGACGATTTAGTCCCTTGAAAACACCTCAACGTCGAGTGAGGCCTGTCATGAAGATGGTACGTCGTGCAGACAATCAGTGGAGACGTGTTCCAGTATAAAATAGAAGGGTACCCTACCAGAGACTTCAGACTTATTCCTCACCTCTAAGATGACCCCCAAACGTGCACACCACCACCAAAAAAAGAAGAAAAGTAAAAAAGGACGACTTCCACCTCGTCTGGCAAAACATTGGGACGTCTTGTCTGTCCTGACCAAACCCAATCCTCCCATGCGAAAACAACTCATTCAAACAGCCCCCAAAGAAATCATCGATACCGTGTGTGAATGTTGTTTGAACGTTTTGAAAGGAACGGTACCTTTGTCCAAGATACAGAAACAAAAATTAGGTAAACATCGGAACGTTCTTCGTCAAATGGTAAAAAAGAAAATACCTCTTCAACAAAAGAAAAAAATGTTGGTGCAACGAGGAGGATTTCTACCTATGCTGATAGGACCGTTGTTAAAAATAGCAGCTCCTTTGTTAGGAACGATTGCTGGACCCCGTTTAGGAGGTGTCATGCGATAACAAAAAAAAGAAGATAAAAAGGACCACCCTTCTCTGAAAAGACCACACATTTTTTGTACCTTTGGATGAAATGGAAGGACGAAAACTGACTTTAGTGCCTTACAAACGATGGATGGAATTTCATCGTTGGAACGAACAACGGATACCTCATTTACCACCCAATCCTAATCTCAACGAGATGTCACAGTTACAACAAGAATTACAAACCCTGATGGAACGAAGCGATTTGTCAGAAACAGAAAAATCGCACCGGTATGGTCAACTTTTACAACGTCTGCAACTCTTTCACCAAAAAGCGGTCGACGAAACAGCTCCACCCACTCTGAGAGATTTTAAGACGATCATGAAAAGCGAACCTAAAGTAACCACCACTAAAACAGACACCGCCACGGGGATGACCGTAAAAGAAGAAAAAGAAGAAGAAGAAGAAGAAGATGATGAGTTACAAACTTCACCTCTTAAAAAAAAAAAAAAGTTAGCCACACCGGGTTGGATGAAAAAGATGATGTCTACCCCATTACCCTCAGAAAAGAAAAAGAAAGAAGTGAAGACAGAAGTCAAAACAGAACCGATGACCCCTGTTCAAACAACATCTTCTTTTACACCAGTGGCACGTCGGACACGTAAACAATCCAAAAAGATACCCCACGAAGAAAAGAGCATTGGTACTTGGTTGACTTATTCTTGAGGAATCATGGAGAAACTTTTAGCTAGCCTTTACTACAATCCTGGTCATGCTGCTGGTTATGGAGGAGTTCAAAAATTATATCGAGCTGCTAAAAGTAAATTGAAAAGTGTACGTTTGCCTGAAGTACGACGATGGTTACAAGAACAATCGACGTACACGTTACACAAACCCATTCGACGTAAATTTTCTAGAAGTACAACCCAAGTGGAAGGCATCGATCATCAATGGCAAGCCGATTTAGCGGACGTCTCTCATTTAGCCACCTACAATCGTGGTCACAAATATTTGTTTTGTGTCATCGACGTGTTTTCCAAATTTGCTTGGGTCGTGCCTTTGACCTCTAAAAGCAGTACCGAATTGGTACGTGCCTTAAAATTGGTCTTGAAACAAAGTGGACGTCAACCTTTACGATGGCAAAATGACAAAGGCACCGAATTTCTAAACCAAGCTTTTCAAAAAGAATTGAAACAAAGACACATTCATTTTTTTACTACCGTAAATCCTGAAACCAAAGCCAGTAGCGTGGAACGTTTTCAAAGAACTTTGAAAGAACGCATGTGGAAATATTTTACACATCAACATACTCTCAAGTACATCGACGTGTTACCTCGTTTGGTCAAAGCGTACAATCAATCGCACTATCGAAGCATCGGATGTGCCCCCGAAGAGGTCAGCCCTGAAAACGAAGTGACCGTGTTTGATCGATTGTTTGGTACACCCCAGAGGAGACCTCAGAAGAAACCCTTAGAGTTAAAGACGGGAGATTGGGTTCGCATCGGAAAAACCAAACGCACTTTTGACAAAGGTTATTTACCCAACTGGACCACCGAATTGTTTCGTGTCACTACCCCCGTGCGTGGACGCCATCCTCCCGTCTATAAATTGGAAGACATGCACGGTGAAGTGCTCAAAGGAACATTTTACTTGCCTGAGTTACAACGAGTGACCAAAAAAGAAGACGCCTTGTACGACAGGATATCCTCCTAGTTTTGATTCTTGGATTGCTGCTTCTCAAGTCGTCGACTATAAAAAGAAAAAGAAGAAGTAACCTAACATGCCATTCAACACAGCAACCACGACTTCAACGACTCTTCGCAAAGTTCTTCTCTTCAAGAATTACAAAAACAACCGCTGTGGGTGTGGTGCGGAGAACGTGTGCCTAAAAATCAAATCGTCTTTTTCTGCCAAATTTTTGTAGTGTATTGTGTCATCGGAGCAGCTATTGCCAATTTGAGTTTACAACAAGGAGACAAACAATTGTGGACCATTTTACTCAGCAGTTGCATCGGTTATCTTTTACCCAGTCCCTCTTTGAAATTTACGACGACGACAGACAACAGTCACCACAACAACAGCAGCAGCCACAGCAACCACGGGAGTACGACCAACGTCAGTCCACCTTCTTCTTCCAGTCACCATAATACCAGTCCTCTTTTAGAACCCTTTGAACATCCTTTGAACTCGAGTGACTCCTTGGAGACCAAAACCACTTTGGAGCTACTATGAATGACCAATTTTATTTAACTTTACCCAGTGACAGTTCCATGGATGTGTTTCCCAACAACAGCTTATGTTGTTTCACGGCCAAATTACCTCAGTCCATCCAACTGGGTCACGAAGCTCATTGGGAAGTGGCTTTGGTACAAATCATTCATCCTACGCAAATTCAAAACATCGACGAAGGTCAAAACACTTTCATCTTGGAAATCTTGAACAAGGGAGTGCATGATGAGTTGGAGAAAATTCAACCTGGCCTTGAGCATTCCAGAAAGGTATTCACGAAGACCACTCCTACCTTTGCGAGTTATACCATGAGAATTCCTAAGGGGTATTATTTTAGTGCTAAACATTTGGTGGACACCATTACGGCCGTCTTCGAAGCCCAATTTGCCAAAGCCTTGGAAAAAAAAAAATGGGTACGAATCGCTTACCATGATGTGGCACGCCGTTTCATCTTGCAATTTTTCAAAGAGAAAGGGGAACTCATTGACGACAAAAAAGACAAAAACTTACCCGAGCAGGACAGAAAATTCATGACCATTGAATTTTCTCCTGGGTTGTATTCTATTTTGGGTGGAAATAAAAAGTATACTAATAAAAAAGTCGCAAGCAACGTAGAATTCGGAGAGGCTTTTCGCACCCCTATCGAATTGAACGTTGGACTGAATTTAATGTTTGTGTACTCCGATGTGGCGGAGTACAACGTGGTGGGACACACAGCTGCGCCCTTACTGAGAGTCATTCCTTTCAAAGTGGATACTGCTGCTGGTGCGTACGAAGAAGGTGGAAACACGTTTCACGTTCACCGTGAATTTGTACATCCTCATTATCTTCCAGTCAGTAAATCGTATTTTGACAGCGTCAACATTAGTATAAAAGGAGATTTGGGACAAAGTGTGCCATTCATTGACAAAGGAAAAGTCACGGTGAAACTACATTTTCGAGAAAAGGTTCTCTAACGCCTTGTAACATCCAAAAAAAATGTATCCAGTGTACCCAGGAGTGGCTCGACAACGAGGACATGGTTTAGGAGATATGTTAAAATCGGCTTTTCGGACGGTAGCCCCTATTTTGAAACCCATGGTGTCTCGAGGATTCCATGCCTTAAAAGATGCCGCTTTGACACAAGGAAAAGAATTTTTGCAAAATGTCCTCATTGACAAACAAAATCCTAAAGAAGCCTTTATGAGAGCAGGCAAAAATGTGTTGATGACCACTGGTAAAGATCTTTTAGGTCTCCGAGAAAATCCTATAAATACGCTTCACGCTTCAGGCTCTGGCATTACTTCACAGCAAGGACAAGGCAGAAAGAGACGACGACATCGAAATCCTTTCAAAGTTCATAAAAGAACACACGGTAGTTCCAAAAAGAATAAGAAAAGAAGAAGAACCATCAGAGAATTAGACGTGTTTGATTATTAAACCATTGAAAATGATGCACCGAGATTCTTGCGAATGTACCAAGTCAGAACTGGGTATGTTTACCATGCCTCCCACCATGATGACGATGCAAGAATGGGTGGAATTTCATCCTGTATCGTCTTTGTCGGATTCAGCTCCTATCGAATTTGAAATCAAAGGACAAACCGAAGATTACATTGATCTGAATGACAGCTACTTGTACCTGAAACTTCAAGTGTAGAAAACGGCGGACAGCAGCAATCCTGATGCCAATTCCAGAGTCGCTCCAGTCAATAATTTCATGCATTCCTTGTTCAGTGGAATAGATTTGTACTTGAATAACAAACTGGTCAGCAGCAGTTTGGATACTTACCCTTACCGTGCTACTTGGAAAATCTCTTGACGTATGGAAAAGAAGCCAAGAACACTCATCTGGATGCTTCAGTGGTCTGGAAACCTGACACCTCGGAAAAGTTCAACGACACAGAGCTGGCAGTACCGGCGAGGGTTGCTGGTGTTGTTGATGGTAGTGGTCATCTTGCTAGAGATATAACTCCAGCAGACCCCCATAATGTGGGATCGAACGAGCGTCGAAAGAAAATCAGACAGCGTAGTTTAGTATTTGTTGAACGTAGTAGATGTACGTCTGAGACTAAATCGAAGTAGTACCGCTTTCCATTTGATGGCTGATGCCAACGAGTGGAAAACTGTCATCCAAAAAGCCAAACTTTATGTACGACGTGTAGAAGTCTTACCAAAAGTAGCCAATGACATCAGTCAAACCTTGAGCAGAACCACTGCTAAGTATCCTCTGCGACGCGTGGAAGTGAAAACCTTTACCATTGCCGCTGTACTCCGATCCATAGTCGAAGATCACATCTTCCAAGGACAGCTCCCCAAACGATTGATCATTGGTATGGTTACTAATGCAGCCTTCAATGGAGTCCACAATCAGAATTCGTTCCAGTTTCAGCACTTTGGCGTCAAAAAGATAGAAGTCAGTCGAGATGGCAAGACCTTGTGTACCAGACCTTTTGAACCTGACTTTGGTCCCCAGAAAAATTACTTGCGATCTTACTTGACCCTGTATGAAGCCACAGGACAGTTAGGTACCAACAGCAGCCACGGTATTTCGTACGACGATTATGCAGGAGGGTATGCCTTGTGGGGTTTTGATTTCACTCCGGACCAAGGCAGCGATGAAGGACATTTCCACCCTATAAAATCAGGCCCACTTCGAGTGGAACTTCAGTTTGATCCAGCTCTAGCCGAGACAGTGAACGTTATCTTGTTTGCAGAATTTGATAATACTCTAGAGTTCAACAGTTTGAGAGAAGTAATTCAAGACTATTAGAAGAAAAAAAGACGCAGCACGAAGAACCGATGGAGATAGACGAGGGATTTTGTGAAGTGATTCATTCAGAACCTAAAAAAGAAGAAGAAAGCAATACAGTTCTTGTGTTTACTGGATTTATCACTTCTCGATGGCCAGAACAAGAAAAACAATTAGTTTCCTGTTATGCTCAGGATTTGAATGTAAGAATTAACAGTCTGACTAAAGAACATTGTTATGGATGTCAAACAGATCATCCCAGTCAGAAACAACACGATCAATGTTTGATGTTGACTCCAGAAGAAAAATTGGATGAATATTTGGAAACAGCCTGGTCTCAAATCTCGGATGAACACGTGTTGAAACAATGGTATAAAGTCTTGGTGAATTCTTCTTTTCCTCCACTTACTCCTCTGGAGATCAGACGAATCGAAGGTCTCATTCAACAGAGTTCAGAGCCTATCCGTCGTGAATATTCGTGGAATTACAAGACAGAACAATTCAAGCATAAAGTCAGGTGTGAATTGGTGGTTCTTTCTTTCAAGTGGTAAAAGAAGAAAAAAAATGGATACCAGAGAACTTAACTTTATTAGCTATTGACTCGTAGTTCCTATACTTCTTCTTGGCATCCTTTGGTGTGTGCTAAAGATGAACTACCTCGTCGTAAACCTAAAGACGTTCATGCCTATGTCATCAATACCGACGACAGTCATCTACCAGGAACCCATTGGGTAGCAGTGTACTTTCCCAACGATCACAATGGTGGAGGTGTGGAATATTTTGATTCTTATGGATTACCTCCTTTGGAAGACGTCATCATTGACCTTATGAGAAGAAATGCCGTCTCGACTCGATTCAATAATGTTAGATTACAAGGATCGGATTCCATGGTGTGTGGACAATATTGTGTACATTATCTTCATCAACGCAGTCTTGGATATTCCTTAGAACATTTAGTGACTTGGTTTGATAGAAACTATGCTCGGAACGATGCTAAAGTAGAAAGATGGTTTTGTGAACGTTATGTACATGTATATCTCTTGTCTTTAGCTCAGAAACGTAATGTCAATCAGAATGATGTTGATGTAGAAAAGTGGAAGTTTAGTTTACCTTCCCAACGTTGTCAACCCTGTAAATACGTTCCTGTTTAATCTCTTGTTGATTGTTAGTTTTTTATGTTAGACAAGCTTCTTATTGTTGTTCATTAAAAAAATGTTGATTGTTGGAAAAAAAAATAATGGTGTTGTGTGGTTTTTTATTGAATTTGAAAAAAATTAATTATGTTCTATCTCTCTCTCTTTCTATCGATCTAAAAAGTAACCTCTCTCTATCTTTTATCTCACTGTCGATCTAACCCCTCCATGTTTTCCATCGCGTCCGCGCGTTAAGCGTATAAAGCGGTGCGTTGGCTAGTGTAGTCATTCTCGTTGACTCGTCAAGATCTCAACAGTTCAAGAAGATGGCAGCAACCAAGAATACAAAGCTGAATGAAGCTATGGTAAACATTCAGAGGGTGAAGAATCATTTGATGGAGACCCACCCGGAGAGAAAGACGATGACGTTCATTCAAATGGCGCATGATCTAGTAGAAGAGGTACTGAGAGAAGAAATACTTCGAGAAAGAACAGAATGGGAGGCGGCACAACGACTACAGCAGCAGCAACAGCAACAACAACAGCAGCAAAGACAACAACAGCAACAACAACAACAACTTTTGCAGTCCATCAAACTACCTGACGGAGAAGTCAGCTGCAAGATTGACTGCGATGAATTTGCTTTCTCTTTCACCCGAAAGAGACCTGCTTGCCTTAAAGCTGTGAGACCAATAGCTAAACGTGGCCGCCCTGCTGGAGCTGCTGCAACCGCTACTTCACCCATAAGAAGTTAAAAACAACATAACTTCTTAAAAACGAACCCATCGGTCCTTTTCAGGGCCACCCCCAATCTCTAGAAAAGATAAGTACTCTCATATTGCCAAAAAAAAGCAATTTTCCCTTGTATGTTTGTGGTTGGTGTGTGTTTTGTTTTATAAAAAAAATGGATTGTATGTTTTGTGGTGTGTGTAAGTTTTGTGTTTGATATAAAAAAATAGTGTGTTTGGTTTTATAAAAAAGTAAAAAAATATAAAAAAAAGGATTGTATGTTTTGTGGTGTGTGTTTTTAGTTTATAAAAAAGTAAAAAAAAAAAAAAAAAAAAAAAAAAAAGGATTGTATGGTTTGTGGTGTGTGTTTTTAGTTTAAAAAAAAACATGGATTGTATGGTGTGTGTTTCATTTTATCAAAAGTAATTTCTTTTAGGTCCGCGCTTTTTGGGGGTAAGGGGTGATGGAGTGCAAAAAACCGCGAAGCCTAGAATGACGTCAGAAGAATGACGTCAGACGCGGGGTAGTGGGGTGATGGGTTTTTTTTTACTTTTTAGGTGTAAGGGATGTTTTCCTTCACGTCCACGCTTCTAGTATATTAAAACAACGTCTTCCCTAGTCGAGCTACCCATTTTATTCAACAAAGATGAATAAGACTGAAATAATCAGACAGACTCGAGTTCATCTAGAGGTGGCGTGGCACCTCCTCCAATACTTGGAGAAGAAGGAGGAGAAGGAGAAGGAAAAGAAAGTGGCCATCAAACCCCACCGGATAATGGAGGAGGAGAATAAGGAAAATTGGGATCCGGAAGTGGACCAACCTCCATTTATCCTAAAAAACAACAAGCGCTGCATGAGTGCAGCTACATGGAGGGGGAGCTGCCCAGCTTGTCGGGCAAAGCCTGGGAGGTGCCCACACCTCCTCTAGGTGATCTCAAAAACAAAAACCCAACGGCCCTTTTCAGGGCCACCCATTTTTCAAGAAAGATTAATTTTCCATTTCTTTGCCTACCCTTGTACCTGTACAGGCCCCACTATGTTAAATTCCCGTTACTGCCCCATAGTGCCCCCACTGCCCTATAAATCTTGGCACTTTTTGCCCCATAGTGCCCCCAATGTTAAAATCCCGTTACTGCCCCCAAGTGCCCCCTTGCCCCCAACACCCCCCGTCTTCTACTAATACTTGTCTTGCAACCACATGTCCAAGTGCTGCAAACGATCAATCATTTTTAAATTGAGTCCTTGATTGATTTTCTTTTGGCGCTCGTTAAATCCAGCATTGTGAGGATCGTCATCTTCTGTCCCTTCCGTGACTTTCAAGTGTCAGATTTCCACACCAATTAGGCATCCAGGTGTTCTTGGTTTCCTTTCCGTACGTCAAGAGATTTTCCATAAGGTTAAGTGTCCATGCTGCTGCTAACCAGTTTGTTATTCAAATACAAATCCACTTCTCTGAACAAAGAATGCATTAAGTTGTTGACGGGGGTCTACTCAGGCGTCGGACTTTGGATTGCTGTTGTCCGTTTTGAGAACTTTGAATTTCAGCTACGAGTAACTGTTAGTCAGATCGATGCAATCTTCGGTTTGTCCTTTGATTTCAAACTCGGTAGGTGTTGAGGTGGTCAAAGACGACAAGGAATGAAATTCTACACATTGTGATTCTTGCATCGTCATCATCCTCGGTGGCATGGCAAACAGATCGTGTTGTAACTTGGAGCATTCGCAAGAAACTCAGTGCATCATTTTTCTTTTTCTTTTAGTAATTTAAAACGTCCAACTGTCTGAGTGCTTGTTTTCTTATTCTTTTCCTGGGCGTGCTTGTGACGTTTGAAGAGCTTTCGACGTCTCTTTCTGCCTTGTCCTTGCTGTGGCGTAGAGGAGGAATTATTCCCCTCTATAGGAGTGTGATGCGAATTTATAGGCGTGTCTGTGAGACCC